>CM022753.1:27404897-27819897 GCA_012411365.1 Ameiurus melas | reverse complement strand
GTCAATTAATGCAAGCTGCCTAGTCCCTGATGCAGCGAAGCAACCCCAAACCATAACATTCCACCACCGTGCTTCACAGTTGGTATGAGGTGCTTCTCCTCAAAATCTGTTTTTGGTCTGTGTGAAATATGTCTGCCATTACCGTGGACAAACAATTCTATCTTTTATTAATTTGTCCAGAGCACATTATTCCAAAAGGCCTGGTCTCTGCCTATATACTCATTGGCAAACTGTAGTCATGCAAAGGCTTTTTCCAGGCACAATGCACATGCAGGTCAAATTTGTGCAATTTCATTCTGATTGTAGAAGCATGCACTTTGACACCAACAGTTGGGGTTCTTTGAGACTTCTTTTTGCAGCAGACGGACCACTGTTGGGCTGGCTTTGCTGGGTCAGACAGTCCTGGACAAAATTGGCAGTCATTTGAAACCTGTCCCACTTATAGATTATTTTCCTTACAGTGGAATGATGTATTTCAAATAATTTGGAGATCTTTTAAAATGCCTTGCTAGACTCCACAACCTTTTTTCTGAAGAACTTACAGAACTCTTTCAATCTTGGTATGATCACACCTCAATAGCAAATTGAACACCACACACTAGATATGAGAGGTGTATAAATAAGAAAAGTTTCACCTTCACTCCCTAAGCAGGTTCTAATCACTGGCACCCAATCATGAACACATGATTCTAATTTTATGGATTTGAAGGTGTGAGAAATGTAGGGATGTACTTACTTTTAACATGTGACTGATCTGTTTTTTTTTGTCAATTTATATTGTGAAAATTACTACAAAATGTCAATTTTATGTGTTATTTGATAGTGTATCAACTTTATTAATAGGCACCGTTTCAAAGAGGATCAAATGTTTGCTTGTCCAAATATGTCATAAAAGCCAACAATTAATTTTTTTTCACATGACTGTATATATCCCTCTATGTTCATACACTCAGTATACTCAGTGTAATGTTTTACGTTCAGACAGAGAGACATATACACAGTACTGTGCAAAGGTTTTAGGCACATGCAAATAAATGCTGTAGATTAATGTTGCTTTCAAAATAATTACATTAAATGTTTCTACATTTTAAAAAATATACTGTAAAGAGAAGTAAACAGTAGTAAATGGAAAAAAAGTCAATATTTGGCGGGACAAAAAAAATAGCAGTTTCTGGTACAATTAGTGCAGTTTTCCTAAGGTGGTTATTTTCAAGTATCCTTTGATTCTTTGGTGTGTGCTGTTCACTTGTCAATATAGTGCACATGAACCAACTGAACCACTGATGTACCTTTAAAGCTTTACTCTAAAGTTAATTAAATATACAGCTCACAAGAAAATTAATATTTGTACAAGACTGGTGGGATAATGGGATTTCATTCTTAATCCATATTTTAGATATAAATGGACGTTTTATCTGGGGCATGGTGGCTTCGTGATTAGCATGTTTGCCTCAAAACTCCAGGGTTGAGGTTCATCTCTTGCCTCTGCCCTGTGTGTGCGGAGTACCCTGGTTTCCTCCTGCAGTCCAAAGACACGCATCTCTTAATTGTCCATAATTTGTGAATAGGTATGCAAGAGTGTGTGCAATTGTGCCCCATCCAGGGTGTCCCCCACCTAGTCCCCTGGGATAGGCTGCTGGCTCCACCACAACCCTGTGTAGCATAAGCAGTACAGAAAATGGATGGATGTAAATGGAAATTCTATAGAGCTTTGTAAGATTTATAACCTCAACTGTTCAATAAAAGAATATAAAAAAGATTTTAAAACCTAGTAGCAATGGTATTGGCAATGGCAAATTTAAGACAGAAAATCTTTCTTTACTTTATGAATGATATTTATCTTTCTAATGATTTCCTAAGGATATATGTGTGTGTGTGTGTGTGTGTGTATATATACATATATATATATATATATATATATATATATATATATATATATATATATATATATATATATATATATATATATATGAGAGATGTAGATAGATAGATAGATACAGTAGTTATTTAATTGTTGTGCATTTTTATCTCCTAATTGTTTTGTCAGTTAGTTTGGATTTGTTATTTTGATATTTCAAACTAAATTGATATACAGTACTGTGCCTTACCTGCGGTTGCACACAGAGTCAAGAGCTAACTGTCACATGCACAGTAAACAAGCAGTTACAATGAAATTTTTGCTCTGCATTCTTTCTGATAAACCACCAATACTGTACAGATAGTGTTATAAAATGGTTGGAAATTACTCTATGTGGTGGAGTGTACAGGTGGTGTATGAAATGAAAGATAAAAAAAAAACATACAAAAAAATGTACCTGTCATAGTACCACCCGAGCAACAACAACAAAAAGTACATTTGATATCTTTATTATAATGTCTTTAAATTACTGCAAGCTTCAGTATCATGTTTAACACTTCAATAAAGTTTAGGTGTACGGACATTATGGGCTTCACAGAGTTACTGTATGATCAATCACCAACTTAAAATTCCTTAATAGAGAGAGAGAGAGAGAGAGAGAGAGAAGGTAGAATGACAGAACTCAATAAAAAATCTTGTATGGTAGCGGTAGCACTAGTTTTGTTCTCAGCTTGATATATCGCTTTGCTTGTATTTCCTCATTTGTAAGTCGGTTTGGCAAATATCACTCTGAATAATCGGTTATCGTATCAGCCGATATCACTCTGAATAATCGGTTATCGTATCGGCTTTTGTTGTTTTCTCCATAACCTTTTGTTTGGACCACATGGCCACGACAACTCGAGTTGCCAGGCCTCAAAATTTTACATTCGAAATGTGGGAATTCAAAATGAGCCTCGAGGTGGCGCTTGACCTGTAAGTAGTCGTGACCGAGTGGTTAAGGCGATGGATTAGAAATCCATTGGGGTCATTGATCTTAATTTGAAAGTTTACTCTTTAAAAAACAGGTAAAGCTTTGAGTAGACAATGCAAACATGTTAAATAGCATGCATAAAATTCATGAAGTGCACTCACCCTCATAACTGGTATGTTCAACCTTTACCAATAGTTAGTATAACAAAAGAACACTAGT
The DNA here is from genome assembly GCA_012411365.1 of Ameiurus melas. NCBI lineage: Eukaryota > Metazoa > Chordata > Actinopteri > Siluriformes > Ictaluridae > Ameiurus > Ameiurus melas. Next base: position 27,816,847 of record CM022753.1, on the reverse strand, counting down.
TGTAGAACAGGCAAGAACACTGCCAAAACAATAAAAAAGGTATGAAAAAGAGTTGAAGGATAAATCTGTGGGTAATAGGATACTCCTCCAAAACCAATGTGGAAAATAACCTCTTGTTGTGCAGAAGACTGGACACCCAGTGTCTGCAGGTGACTCTGAAATATACAATAGACTTTATTTAGTGTAACTCTAGTATGTGCAATTTAATATGCAATAAACAGGTTGAACTAGATCAGTAGTGTCAAACTCATTTTAGTTCAGGGGCCACATACAGCCTAATTAGATGTCAAGTGGGCCGGGCCAGTACAATCATAGTATAATCACCTATAAATAACAAGAAGTCCATGTTTTTTACCTTCGTTTTCATTCAAAGACATTTATATTTAATGAAATATCCTTTTGCATCACAACTGCTCACAGTGTTTGTACAAATGCCAAAAAAAAAAAACTGAACTGAAAAATATAGTATTTCCCTTTCAAATCTATGGCATTGCAAATCTATGGCATTCCACCAAACCAAACTCTTTTATACTGAAGCTGTTGACTAACATTAAATTGCACCTTTTTTTTAACTATTCATCTCTGAATAAATAGGAAGCGGTCCATTTTTCATGGAAAACTCTACACTCTGTATCCACTTTTCTACTTTTTGGCAGACATTTTGGTTAATGAGGGTGTGGGGACGAGTAGAAAATAGAGTAGACTACTCAGTGATAACAAACAGCAGACGTCGCATTGCTGCCACCTGCTGTTCAGTCCCAGAGATGTGCCGCGTCTTTTACCCCCCTAGCGGATAATTTTGGAATAGCATTTTATTAAAAATGACAATTTCATGTTTTTTATGCATATTTTTTTTTTCACTTTCAAAATTCGTCCTGCGGGCCAGATCGAACCCTCTAGCGGGCCAATTTTTGGCCCGCGGGCCGTACGTTTGAGACCCATGAACTAGTAAATCTGTACTCTTGCCTCTTGGTTCACTTACTCTGCTGTGTAGGATATTTGGGTGGAGACAGACTCAGCATCATCTTCTCCAGTTCCTCATCCTCCTCCATTACTGTGAAGTGAAACAAATACATTTGTAGACTGTAAGAATCAATGTAAACAAATATAAAAAATGGTTTACTCATCTGGATAATCAGAGGAAAGAAGGGGCTGTGGTCACCTGTTTTTTTTGCTGTAAAAGATATTGCTGCAAGCGGTACATTTTACTTCCAGAAACACAGCTCTTTCCCATTATAAAGGTAGCATACCCATCAGCCCTGGTATTCCAGATCTTCCTCCAGGTGTCTTGTGCTCGTGCCCCAAATCCAACAACATTGTCATCATCTGACAAAACTGGCACTGGGTCTGGCCTCTCTGAAAGATATCGCCGGAGATCCTCAATTTCCTTAAAGCATCTTGAATATTCAAGAAAGGAAAGGCTCTCCTTGCAATGACCACCTGGGTTGAACTGCCCAGTCTGTTCTTCTTCATCAATCTTACTGGACAAATACAAAGTGTAGCCAATATCATTCTCCACTAGCCACCGGAAGGACTTCAATTTGTACTTCCCAAACTGAAGAATGTATTCTCCTAACACGTCTTGCTTGTCTGAAACATCCCCTCCCCTCTGTAAAACAATAGAACGGGCATTGTTCCTGACCACATCTTCTCATTGAGGTGTTGACCTGTCTTGCAAAGAAGGATTGCTCTTAATCCTTCTTGCCTCTTCAGATGGATCCCGACGTAAATGACCTGATGGGCATCTTCTGAAGGACACGTTGATTCTCCCAGGAAAAAAATGTTTATCTTCATGCTGATGGCCTGAATAGTACCCATATATATGAACAATTAACATAAATAAATATACAAAAAGCATTTACATAGTTATTCATTATGTTTCGTAAATTAAAATGATGGTAACTGATTCTTTTAAAATGACTTGGCAGGTTTCATGTTAGAGTAAAAGATCAATGATCCAACAATTAATTATACAACTATTGAAAAGACACACATCTACTCTAATATATTTTAACCTAATCTAAAATAACTATGTGTGATCTGCTCACTTGTTACCGAAAGACTTTATTTTACTGTGTGTTTGACGTCTGAACAAACAACAGACACTGAACAGTAGACAATAGAAATTTCATATACAAACGAATAATAATGTTTCTGAATCGATCCTACATATATAGTTACAAACCATTCAAATGATATTCATAATATACCGATGTTTCTTTTGAGTAAATAAGTCATTTGGTCATTTGTAAGTCGCTTTGGATAAAAGGGTCTGCTGAATGAATGAATGTAAATGTAAGTGTACAGTTCACTTTACCTGTCGCCTAATTGCGCTTTTTTTCTCAGGTAAAATGACGAATGTTAATCCGGCGTCTGGGATAAAAAAAAAAGAAGAAGTAAATAAAAGGAGATTAAAGCCGAAAAAATAAAGCCGATAAAGTACGGTTTATTCGCGAGATCTTCAAATCTAGAGATCTGTAGTGATAATCCAAGCCTCGAAACAGCGCCATGGAATCAACATGTGGCCAAGGATATATTGCATCCGTAGTGATAAAAACAATCCCTCGGAACAACGCCACGGAATCAACATGTGGCGAAAATTATATTGCATCCGTAGGACTACCATTGAGAATGATGCGGATCCCGCACGGACCCTTTTCACATCACCACTAATGTCCACATGGCATTAACATCCCTTTTCTCTCGGAGAATTGGAAATATACTAAATTATATATCTCATGCTTATTATACAGGGGTGTTGGCTGGACTATTAAACATCCGGGCCTGAGGCCAGACTCTTCTCCATCAAAAACAACAACAACAAAAAAAACTTTTAAAAATGTACTTATAAATATAGTTTGTTTCATGTGCACGCATCGCACTCATAGCATGTGAGAGAAAATTGCTTAAAAATGTGAAAAGTGGACAAACATTTGGATTCATCATAAAATTTGCCTCGGGTGTTATCACTATTATTAACATTGCCCATTTACCATGACATAGGCTATTCATGATATAATTATCAAAGACAATTCTCTCTCTCTCTCTCTCTCTCTCTCTCTCTCTCTCTCTCTCTCTCTCTACACACACACACACACACACACACACACAGGTCAGCCATAACATTCAAACCACCTGCCTAATATATTGTGTTGTCCCCCTTGTCCAGCCATGGACTCCACAAGACCTCTGAAGATGTGCTGTGGTATCTGGCACCAAGACTTTAGCAGCAGAACCTGAATTACATGAATATATACAATAAAATTCCGTATAGGCTCAAAAGTGCAGTTAATGAAATAAAGTAATAAATACATTAATGGGGAATTGATAAACTCACTGATGAGAAAATAATACATTAAAACATCCAGCAGGTGACAGTGTTGCACCATTATAATGCATTGCAACATACTAAGAAAAGTCTGCACATACTTGTAGGCCACAAATTCTGTGAATTTTTTATTTTGTGTGTGTTGTGTGTTTAGTTAAGTGATTATAAAAGGACTCTGTATGAAATGAGTAATCACTGTAAGATTTTAATTAGGAGTGTGACAATATATCTGTATCATTGACTTAAATGAAGCTGAAATAAGGATACTTTTACCATCATCCTGTACTAGTATAGACATTTCAAAAGTTTCAGGTTTTATACACCAGAAACAGATATGGATGCTCAGAATCACATGATTATTTGCTCCTGAGAAGGAGAAAGAGTATGTAGCTATTTATTTATGTATAAGTGCAACCAAGATTAAAAATCTATTTTTGCCAGGATAGAAAACTTGCAGATGATGTTAAAAAAAAGAGCTCTGTCTCTCTCTCTCTGTGTGTGTGTGTGTGTGTGTGTGAAGATAAAGATAAATGAAACTGGAGAACAAAGAGTTCTGTGGGTTTGCATTTTGGGACACATTTACATGGGGTGCGGCTGAACGGTTTCATCTGCCTGGTTTATCAGTTTTTTTCATCTGATGGCAGCACACAGGTTTGCATGGAAATTTCTAGTACCATTTGTAATGACCTGGTGTAACCCCAGATGTGTTATTTGCACATGCTCTCAGAGTTTTTATGGGAAACGAACGCTAAATATAGTCCTACCAAGAAGGAAATCTACTGAATACTTAAAAAAAAATATTTTTTTAATATACTATTAAAAAATTATTATTATTATAACTATTATTATTTTAATATACCCCCCAAAAACTGCCAAAGACATACGGGTTTGTATTTGGGAGTTTTCCCTCTCAGAATTGTGTTTTACTGGCCAGGTCCACTAGTGTATACTAGGAATGTGGGTGTGGAGTGCTCACTCTGCTTATAGACTTTACATTATAATAATAAGAATAAGGAGATAACACTGTTAATGTAACACACAACTCTATCTATCCATCTATCTATCTATCGTATATAGGCCGAGAGAGAGATTTTATATCGAATAGGTAATCATTATAGTCTCCTTCACCCGTTTGAGGTGGTGGTGGTGGTGGTGGGGGCGGGAGGAGGGTCGGGGATAGACTTGGGGGAGCTTTAGTCGCAGAAGGTTGAGAACCTCTGTTCTAGCCAATCCAAATAGAGAATTAAACTGCACTGAGATACAATGTAGTGGCCTGAGTGCGAGGGAGTCATCAATGATCACAGTCCTACAGTTCTGTATGGTAAGGGAAACCAGTGGTGAGGAGGCAGCTCCTAAAGTCTCCTAAATCAGTTGCACGTGTTCAGCTTCAGATTGCTGTGACTGCACCAAAAATCCAGCAGCACAAGCACGTCACCATCTCGGCTCAGACCGATGACTCATGATGTATCACCTGCAAACGTCAGGGGTTTAACAGAAGGAGGTAGTTCTGCACCACTGCTCAGTCTTCATGGTCAGGATTCAAGATGTGAGTTTCCTCAGCCAAGGTTCTGGAGATAGAAACGTAACCCTGTATTAACTGCATCGCCAAGTGACTGGACGGCAAAAAATTACAGGGGGTTCACACATTCACACACTGTGGATAATTTGGACGCGCCATCAGTTCACATCAAACACCAGAATTTGGGAAAAGTGTGATCTCGATGACTTTGACTAGAACATGGTTCTTGGTACCAGAGAGGCTGATCTGACTTTTTCAGAAACTGCTGATCTCCTGGGATTTTCACACACAAAAATGTCAAGTTTATACAGAATGTTGGGGGGTGGGGGAAACAAACCCAAAACACATCCGGCTGGGGCTGCTGTGGCTCAAGCGGTAGAGTGGGTTGTCCACTAATCATAGGGTTGGCGATTCGATTCCTGGCCCACGTGACTCCACATACCGAAGTGTCCTTGGGCAAGACACTGAACCCCAAGTTGCTTATGGCAAGTTAGCGCCTTGCACGGCAGCTCTGCTACTATTGGTGAGTGAGTGTGTGTGAATGGGTGAATGAGACACAGGAGAATGACCAGACTGTTTCTAGCTGACAGGAAAGCTATGATAACTTAAATAAGCACTCTTCACAACCATGGTAAGCAGAAAAAAGCATCTGAGAGCACACAACACATTGAACCTTGAGGCAAAAGAGCCACAACGGGTTCCACTCCCGTTAATTCAGAATGTGAATTTGAGGCTACGTTTCACTGAATGTGGACAGTTGAATATTGAAGAAATAGCATGTAATATTTTTTCCAATCTTCTATTATTCTGGCTGACAAGAGTGGATCCTGATGTAGTCTTCTGTTGTTGTAGCCCATCCACATCAAACTTAAGACTCTTGACCTGTATCTGCAAAATGTTCTATTTTGTTCCTATTAGCATTAGTATGTGTTGTACCACATTAGTACTTAGTATATTTCATCATACTTGTAATATATGCCAATCAGCCATAATATTATCCACCACCTAATATTGTGCATGTCACAACAGCTCTGACCCATCAAGACATGGACTCCACAAGACTTTTGAAGGTGTGCAGTGGTATCTGGCACCATGGGGTCTCCATGGATTAGACTTGTCCAGTATAGAGCATCTTTTCCATAGTTGCTCAATCCAACTGAGATTTGGAGAATTTGAAGGCCAAGTCAACACTTTGAACTCAGTCATGTTCCTCAAACCATTCCTGAGCAATTTTTGCAGTGTGGCAGGGCGCATCATCCTGCTAGAAGAGGCCACAACCATTAGGGAATACTGTTGCCATGAAGGGGTGTACTTGGTCTGCAACAACGTTTGCATAGGTAGTACGTGTCAAAGTAACAGCCACATGAATTCCAGAACCCAAGGTTTCCCAGAACATCACACTTCCCCCATGCATTCTGATGTCATCTCTTCCCCAGGTAAGTGACACACACACACACTTGACAGTCCACATGATGTAAAAGAAAACATGATTCATCAGACCAGACCATCTTCTTCCATTGCTCTATTGTCCAGTTCTGATGCTCAAGTGCCCATTATATGCACTTTTGACAGTGAACATGGGTCAGGATGGACACACTGTGTTCTAACACTTTTCTATCATAGAGAGCTTTAAGTTTTCAGCAATTTTTGCTACACTGTTAGCTACAGTAGTAGCTAAGAGTGGGGCATCCTCAAACGGAAGGTGGAGGAACACAAGGTCTCTAATATCCACCAGCTCCGTGATGTCGTCATGGAGGAGTGGAAGAAGACTCCAGTGGCAACCTGTGAAGCTCTGGTGAACTCCATGCCCAAGATAGTTAAGGCTGTGCTGGCAAATAATGGTGGCCACACAAAATATTGACACTTTGGGCCCAATTTGGACATTTTCACTTAGGGTTGTACTCACTTTTGTTGCCAGTGGTTTAGACAATAATGGTTGTGTGTTGAGTTATTTTGAGGGGTCAGTAAATTTACACTGTTACACAAGCTGTACACTCACTACTTTACATTGTAGCAAAGTGTCATTTCTTCAGTGCTGTCACATTAAAAGAGATAATCAAATATTTACAAAAATGTGAGGGGTGTACTCACTCTTGTGAGATACTGGTGTGTGTGTGTGTGTGTGTGTGTGTGTGTGTGTTATGTTTTATATATATATATATATATATATATATATATATATATATATATATATATATATATATATATATATATATATATATATATATAAAATAAATAAATAAATACCTAAAGTGACATTCTCACAGTTATAGCACCGGAGCGACAGTGGGACATCAAGAACCATCCCTGATCAAAGGGTTACATGACCGTAATTATCACTCAGAAAGACATCTGTCTCGATAATCCTACCACCTCAACATTTGGGGGTCACACCTGTAACATCTGTACTGTGAGAATGGAAAGTTATCACATCAAATGCTTTCCTTAATTTACAGAGTGAAACATTTACATTATGTACAGGAAACATAGTTTGAAACAGTATAAAATGTCTGTGCTGATATTATTCGGGGGTCACTTTGACTCCGACAAACCCGAAGTGCTTCATGTACTTTGTCAGTGCCATGCTGTAACAAAGTTAATCCTATTTGAGATCTTTGACATCCTCTTCATTATTTCTTACACCTAGATCACACTTCGCCAGTACATCTCACCACACAGTGCAATTTCCAAACATTTTATAACACTACCTGTACAGAATTCATGGTTTATCAGAAGGAATGCAGAGTAAGAATTTCAATATCCAGTGAACCTGCCTGTTCTACAGTGTATAATATTCAGTAAAACTCTTAATGTGACTTGGATAAACTTATATATATATATATATATATATATATATAAAAAATACAAACATTTTACATATTTTTTTCAGGTTCAAAGTTTGCATCATAAATGAACATTTATGATTTATTATTATTATTTTTTTTAATAGCTGAGGAACAAAAGGCACTACATATAAGCAATGGCCGATGTAGCGAGTGAACATTAGCTCTAAGGGTTATTTACTATTAATACAAAACTACTCTTAAAGATCAAAGAATGTCAAGCATGGTTACAGGCAGGACATGACTACTGTACTGTGACTAGTTAAACTACAGCTCAATTTCACAGGGAAACGGGAAATAACATAAAATATAAGCTACATTCGACCATAAAACCACTAGAAGCTTGCAGGTGGTGTGGTTTAAACAGCCTGAGCTCTTATCAACATCATCAGCAGCACACATGGCAGGAGAACTAGACTTCTTACTGCTTTTGCATATTTTATAATCACCCCATCACCCAGCACAGCAGGCCGCACTGGTTAAAAACTCAACTATTTTAAGACATAGCGCTCATCTGATTCTTCACCACATTTAACGTCATTTGAATAGAAAAACACAGAACACTGCTCCGAGTTTTGATGTGAAGTAAAACACTTCAGATAATTAGACTTAGACGTGTCGATTTCAGCCATGAAATTCAGGATAAAGCAGCCCGAGTACAACTCGTGGGTTGTATTTTTGGTAAAAAATAAATAAATAAATTCCAGACGCAATCTCAATTTAAGTGTTAATACTAAATTACACAGAATAGAAATGTTCTCGTTCACTCACTGTAATGAAATTAAGGGAAGTAGAAAACCCCCTATTCTATTTTGCATTACAGATTAAGGTAGAAATATAGTGATAAACTTAAGCTCATCTGCAAAATCAAGAAAAACCCCTGCTTGCCAAGATGTCAGTTGCTGTATTAGTACATTACAGAATGAGATTTAACAAAAGCAATAAATGTCATTTGTATACATTTCAACACATTATTCACACAATTTATCATAATTCAATTAGCATCTGAAAAGGAAGGAAGTGAGGAAGTAAAAATATCCCCAAATCAAATAACTCCAATAAATGTCCATCTTTATCTCAGGGTTGTGGTGGATGGGATGTAACTCCATCGTGGGACACCATCCACACACTCGTTCACACCACCTGCATGTTTGTTTTTGTGTCGGACAGTGAGAGGGAACCGGGGCACCCAGAGGAAACCCATGGGAACACAGAAAGCATTGCTGGACATGCACAAGTTAACCTGAGCTATAACCCCCAGTTTCTGGACACCTGACCATCACACTCACATGTGGGCCTTCCCCAAACTGTTGCACACAAGTGAAGAGAAGAAATGGTCACCAACCCTATTACTGGAGATCTACCTTTCTGAACACTTTAGCTCGATCCATAATTGTGTCCGCCTGAACATCTAATCACTGCCGTAAGAAGTTCTCCTCCAACTAAAATAGATATGTTGGATTTTACCTGTCGGAAGGTAGATCTCAGAGAAGAGGGTTGGTGACACTCAGTAAGTTTACATGGACAACAATAATCCAATTTTAATCTGATTAAGACAATACTCTAAGAAACTAGCATGTAAACAGTGACTACATTTACATGGACAGCAATAATCTAATTATTGACCTTATTCCGAATAAGACAATATTGTGATTAAGGTGTTTACATGAGTAGCTTTTAGAATATTCCTTTCATGTTCCTGTTTTACATGTTATAGAACATAGTTCGATTTACAGCACACGTCATTAAGACCCCACGCCACGCCATCTGAAGTCCCTCCAAAATTTCACGTATCGACATACAGTTCGTCTTCAAGAGAGCAACGGCTGCATCCCAAACCATATACTTACCAACTATATAGTACGCAAAATACATGTATTTCAGCTACTATATAGTAGGTAAGTACGCGGTTCTGGACGCAGCCCACTGCTTCAATCAGTCGTCTCTCTGCACGTATAACATGACTAATAATTAACTGGACTTGAAGCGTTCGTAAATTAAAATTGAAACACCCAAAAACTGTATACGGTATCATAACGAAGACGAACTGTATGCCGATATGTGAAATTCTGGAGGGACTTCAGACGGCGTGGCGTGGGGACGTAATGGCATGTGCTGTTAATCACTCTATGTTCTATAACATGTAAAACAGGAACATGAAAGGAATATTGTAAAAGCGACTCATGTAAACACCTTAAATCACAATATTGTCTTATTCAGAATAAGGTCAATAATTAGATTATTGCTGTCCATGTAAACGTAGTCAGTGATTTAGAGTAAAGCGGTTGTTAACCATGTTAGCATATTTTAACATATCCTTAAATTGCTGTATATTACTCTGACATACTATACAAAACCAACAATCCCTTAAAACGCAGAGAACAGAAAACAACACATCGCAAGATTTTTAGAATTAAATTTTTATTAATTGAAAGAAAAAAACAACAAAACAAAACAAAAAAAACAAAGCAAATTAAAAAAGTCCCCAAAAAACAATAACAAAAAAAAGGAACTGTCAAAACATGTTCTTTAAGTAAGAGAAGGTGAGAGATTTAAATATGAAGGATTGGTGTATTCCATGTAGACACTGGTGCAAAGAGTGTCAAATGGGGAAGTGTGTTCAAGGAAATGTGATGAAACACCAACTCTCATTGTGGGTCTGACAGAACCAAACACACGGGCCAAAGCTACAGGCCAGAGACACTGACACACCAGAGAAAAAGGCACTAATCCGGAGAAGACAACAAAAATAAAATAAAAAGTTTGGGGGGAAAAAAAATACATAAAACAAAGAAATCAAAATGGCTGACATAGAAAGTGCTCAAAACACACAATAAGTATGGAGAGAAGGGGGAAAATAACAGGTACATGAGTAAAGCCGATATCTCTACTATTCACATACAAAGCCTCTTTATGGATTCGCATACTGGTAATTATTGGTGCCAGTTTGGGGACTGGCAAAATAGATTGTAATGAAAGCTCAAAATCGCACGCCTTTCAATCTTCTGCTTAAAATGTGTATACGTGCCTGTGCATATTGTTTGTGTGTGTATGCATACATGGTCACACATGGTTTTGACACTGTAAATAGATGCGCCTCTGAAAACTCGAGCGGGTGTGTGGTTCAGGACAGTGACCTTATTTCCCTCATGCTCATTTCTAAAGGTCTAAAGTCAGCTACATTCACGGCCCGAGGAAAAAACAAAACCAAACCAAAAAAACTAAACAAAAACAAAGTGGCTGCAGTAAATACCTTGGCTTCGAATGGTGGCTGGCCTCACGACAATTTCACATTAGACAAACTCCTGCAGGATAAAACGGCTCTTACCCTCATGCATGTCACTGAAAGAGTCCTTACGTTTAAGAATATGCAGCTCCAAAACTAACTTTTTTCTTTCTCCAAACGAAATATGTGGCGAGTTAAATAGCATGCCGACATATCTGAGAAATCTCAGATTATAATTCATCAAAATTATACTGACGATTCAGCATGTCCCAGAGATACTCCGTTTCATACAAAAAAAAAAACAACAAAAAACAACTGAACATAATTTACATCTGGAAAAAAAAAATTATTGTGGAAGGATAAAACAGACAAACACATACAAATATATAATATATATCTCCTTAAAAATGGATTCTCTCTCTATGTATATTTTCACGGCCAAAAACTGATGTACAAAGTTCTTGTGCCTGTTCTTTCAGACTTTGCAACTTGTAATTAGCATCAATTCACTTTTTTTGTTTTATTTTTAAAATGGCATCTATCTAACATTTGGTTGCTTTTTTTTAATTAATCTTTTTCCTTTTTTTAAAACAGAAATTGGCCTCAAAATTTCCTGTTACAATGTGATTAAAACATGCAGCCAAAACTTAATGTAAGGAAAATGCACTACAGTGAAAAGGTGTTGAAGAGAAGATAGGGAGGCAGATGGAGAGGGGGAAACCTACACACAGGATTGTTGTGGTGTTAATTTGTGTGATGTGTGTGGTGCTGCTTAAGCTTAGGCTTGTTAGACCCTGGCTGCAAGCGTTCATAGTGATGCAATCAATAATTCTCAGGAATCAGCATTGATTTTCTTTTGCCCATTCGTCAAGGGAGAAATGAAACAAACTCTTCTGACCTTTTTTTTTTCAGTTTCCATTTTTCTCTTTTCACTCTGCAAACACAGGGTGTTAGAGGCAGAGGGGGACATTTAGGCTTATTTGAGGAAGGGTGTGTTGGTTTGGAAAGAAGGGACCTATACTTCTGGTGTTTACATGTTCCGATTGACAGGTGTGACGTAATTACGCGGGAACATGCCTGTCTGGCCGTGGCATGCACCCTTCCACCAGTTAGGATCAGAGTTGTCCAGGACCTGGATGAAATCTCCGCGGCGGAAACCCAGCTCTCCGTCCTCCTGAGGGTCAAAGTCAAATAGGGCCTGCACGTACGTGGGGTGCTGCACGGACAGAGAAAGAAGTGCACAAGTTATAATGAGATATAAAGACTTGAATACACTAATCAACTGTCGTTTCCTCTGAAATGTACTGCGTGCTAAACAGTCTAGAACAGGGGTGTTCAATCTTATCCACAAAGGTCCGGTGTGGGTGCAGGTTTTCATTCCAATCAAGCAGGAGCCACAGCCGATTCCACCTGTTTAATCAGTTGAGCTCAGCTTTCAGCAGAATCAAGTGTGGCCTCTGCTTGGTTGGAATGAAAACCTGCTCCCACACCGGCCCTTTGCTTTCCGGCTAAGTCTGAACACTTCTGCTCTATTAGCTCTTAAACATAAACAGGAAATACAGCTCAATGCCGAAAACTTTAGGTTCTTGCTGACTGACCTGAGGCACCTGTTCGATGTCACGTAGAAAGATCTGTTGGTTTCGAGACACTGAAGTTGAGCGGTGATAATCCACCAGCTCGTTGAGGGAGTTGAACTTTACAACCCACAAAAAGTACTTTCCTGCCCCATCACGCAACACCTTGAAGTGCTGCACGTCATTGCCGAACCTGCAGGGAAGGAGGGAGAGAGAGCGGGAGAAAGAGAGAGCGAGGGAGAAAGAAAGCGGGAGAGCGAGAGAGAGGGAGAAAGAGAAGGAGAAAGAATGCAAATGTGAGTGAGCGATACTCCAAAGTTTTTAAACCTAGTATTTAAAATCAGCCATATCTGAAACATATGGATGATGACCATCATCAAGAAGCCTTGAATGGAAAAGAATGGAAAGTACAGTTCCGCTAAGACATGTAAGACTTTCTCTGATGTCAATCTTATCCCTAGATGTAGTATTATCAGGGTGGACTGCTTGCAGTTTTGATATTGAATGACAGTTGCTACATATTTCAAATGTTTATTGAAGGAATTGAACAGCTTGCCTTAGACTTCTGTTAAGAGTCAGCTTTTCCGTTCTTTTCATAGTAACGTGTCATGGAAGCATGTCAACACGTTATCATTGCTAATCACGCAAATGTTTCTGATGCACTGAATGGAAGAGGTTGAAATAACAACATTACAGTGTTCCTTTAAGGAGGTACACGCCAACCTTATCTTCAACACTCCAATTATAGTGCCAGAATATAATCTAGTAATAAAATGTATTCAAATGGTGGACTGTGCAATGACCTTATCCTGGAACACAGAAATAAACCCAGAATCTCTCTCCTCTTTCAGCCAGTCATGTGTGGTGGTGGAATAATTACACGGATGACAATCAACTGCTGCTTTGCATATGAAACTGCACATGAAAGGCCAGAAAAGGTTACACAGAAGCCGACAGCGTGCGTACACATGTACGCACACGAAACAAAGGTGGATTAAAAACCAGACTTAAAACTGGGCTGTGGGTAAAGGGTAGGCTGGGAGAACTGACCACTAGAGGTCAGCTAAAGGCCTACATGAAACATGAAAATATACTTCCAGTGTACATCCCCAATTTAAATTTATACATAATGTTGTTCGACTTTATAAACCAACTTATAAATATGTATGTATTCATAAGCATAAAAATATATGTTTATTAAAGGCAAAATTAACAAGGGAAAAAGTATGCAGACTCTAGATAGATAGATCGAGAGAGAGAGAGAGAGAGAGAGAGAGAGAGAGCGCACGCGAGCGAGAGTTTGTTCTCCTTAAGTTGTCAGTGACAACACCATTAAACAACACTTGAACTAAAAATGCTATAGAGCCATAGCAAAGTCCTTAAACATCCCAGTCAGTACAACCAGTTCTATGATGCGCAGGTGGAAAGTTCATGGAAGCACAACTAATCAACCCTCGACAGAAGTGCCATGCAAGATTTCACTAAGTTCTGTCAGACTACTGATAAAGAATGTAAGTCACAGGAAGGAGAGTTACAGGTTTATGCGAAAGCAGCAGGAACAACAATTACACAGAACAATAAGCAATGAACTGCACCACAGTCATCTCCGTTCTTACGTCCCACACACTGAGACAAATCAGAAATCTTTTGGAACAATATACTCTGGGCAGACGAAAACAAAAATGGAGCTCTTTGGCAATAATTCAGCTTGTTTAGCGAGAGAAGGGTTGTGTGTATATTCCCAATAACACCATGTTCAAAGTGAAGTATGAGAGCATCGTGACATGGGGCTGCTTCTCTTCAAACAGTACTGGGGCATCACATTTCATCATGAATGGAGCAATGTACCGGGACATATTAGATTCCAATTTAATCTTAGTGGCCAAGAAACTGAATTTACAGAGAAGATGAAGGTTTCAAAAAGACCCCAAACATTCACCCAACATAACTCAAGAAGGCCTAGTCAATCTCCTGAATGGAGTCCTACTGATTTATGGAGGATTTTAAAATGGCAAGACCAACAGTGGATCCCTCGTGTCCCTGGGGAAATGAAGACAATCTGCTAAGAGAAAAGGGCCAAAATTGAACCACAATGCTGCAAAAGCATAATGAATTATTACCATAAACGTCTTGAAGCTGTAATTACCAACGACAGCTTTGAAACAAACTTTAATGTAGGGAACTTGTGGTTTCAAATACACTCCCCTGGTCAGTTCCGTTTTTTAAAAAGATTTTTTTTAAATACTTATGAATAAATTTTTTGTTGTTGATATCTACAAACACCGAAAGTATAGTAAATAAAACTGAATTGCTTATTTCTACTCTGTCTATTCACTCCAAGTCTTTCTGGATTGACAGACAGACAGACACACACACGACTCTAGACAAGAGCCGTGTCTGAGTGGCCAGCATAAGTAAACCCCACATGATCTCAGTTTTAAGAAAAAATATGAAGAGTTGAGAGAGGATGCAAAAGATATATCCAGTGGGATGAGGTTTGAGCTCCAGGTATGAGGTCACTCACTTCACAGACAGGGAGAAGTCTCCAGGCGCACTCTCGCTCTCTCGAATAAGGAAAGCTCCATCGTGCCTCTGTTTGTTCAGCAGCTCCTCTGCTCTCGCCCGAGGAATCCTCCCAAAGAACCACCTGCACACACGTACACACACATTGAGATGGAGAAAATACGAGACTGACTGCTATAATAAATACTCACATAAAGAACATATCAAATTGAAATAGGTTGTGAGGGCTTTACTATAACACCTACAACTACTAGTTTTACACTTCACACGCGTGAGTGTTTTCAAACATGTGCCAACAGAGTGCTGGTGTTCGTCAGTGACCGGTTGAGACACATGTTCATATTTTCAAATCAAACAACACGTCTACAAAGCTGGACTTTTCTAGGTGGAAAAACAGTTCTAGCATGCTTTTTTTTTTCCTGGAACATTTACCGTACAGTGCAATGAGGAAGTGGCTGTGAGGTTACTCACGCAGGACAACTGTCTGCATGCCATAGATTTGCATCGTATGGGTGATAAGGAATGCACTGGCACTTCTGGGAAACATGCGGGTGCAGCACATAAGTTCCATAAAACCCAGCTGTCCTGTCTGTAGTAGCCACTCCCTTTCCTCTGCCTAAGACTGGCACAGATGTACAAAAACATACAAATGGCTGACTAGCAGAGGAAAGAACTACCATGTTCATCTTCCTGGGGAAAAGTGGCTGCCAGTGACGCCAATATTCAAACATGTCTAAAAATAAAGGTAGGCAAATCAGCATAAAAAAGGTTTATTCACGCTACAAAGTAAAAACAAAAAAAACAACAACAACAAAAAAACAGATTTATCCACTTGGAGAAGCAAATTAAACGTGGCTAAAAAAAGCACATTAGCATAAGTAGAGATAAGTTTTAAAGTGTTTTAAGCATTAATGTGGATCAGACCTTCGTGAACTCTCAGCTCATGCTTAAGGTGCATTTAGAGCAGGGATGACAACCATATGGCCTACAATCAGTCTGATCAAAGTCCAACAAATGACCTTAGAATGCACAGAGTAAAAATGGTCTTCTGGATCATAATCGAACTGAAAGATTCAGTAAAATTAGGCTCTGTTATTTCACTAGGGGGCAAAATAGAGCAATAAACTCAGCTTGAATAAAATGTGCTAATAATGTACTTCATCATTATCAAACTGTATATACAGGGCTGTAGGCCATGTATTTTCAAACGAGCTAATTTAGGGGCTTCACAGCGATAGCAGTGTAGGCTTATGCAATCAAAACTTGTACATTTTTTAATTTGTACCTTTAAAATAAATGCTGACTAAAAAACACATTTAAAGAGTTATTTATGTGTTATTGGTTACTGACTAAAAATCTATTATATTATATGAAAATATCAAGCAACAGATCACATTTCAGACCAAAATCAAACAAACAAAACCCCCAGAAGTGATGTCGGACAGTAAAAGACTACAGATGAAGTGTGGCAGATTCTCCATGATGTGTTTAGGGAGGGGAAAAAAACGGCCAATTTCTTTATTATTTATTTATTGTTATTGTTCTTTAATTTCTTTAAAACTGCACAAAATGTACCAGAAACCACTAATGCATTTTTAAGTGCTATGAACCAAATACTGCCACAGTGTACTTTACTGAAGATTTTTCTCAAATGTTGAAAACATTAATTGCATTATTTTTTTTAACGCATCTTTGCTTTACAGAATTTTTGCATCTCATTTAATCTAATCCATGTTCATCTAATTGAATTTATTCTCAGATATTTTTACCATTCTTTGGTACATTGTTGATTAACAACCAAACTTCGTAGTTATATCTGCTTTTGCAAAGACAAACCAAATGTAATTCCTCCAACATTTAATAAATATATTACTCTTGAAAGACCAATGCTTGAGCTAGTGTAACAGGCAGCTCCAATGATGAGTGAACCACACTGTTTATACTATTATAGGTATAAAAACCACAGATGTTTACCTGCTGTAAACAGCCATCTGTATGTTCTAACAACTGCTGCTGAGCGCTGATAAAAGTGATGATTTAAGCTAACGATTTCATCAGATGTAGCTTTTAGTGCAGTCATAGAGAGTAAAGATTACACACTCCTCAGATTCTCTCCAGTTCGATACTTCTTTTGTTCCTGCATCACTTGCAAATGACAGCATGCTGGAAGAAAGACTAGAAGATGAGAGAAAAGTCACTAAACATGAACGGTAAGTGATTCTCAGGTGATGACGATGGTGGTGATGTTTCTCATTGTGCCGTATGCAACAGTGTGGATACAACAAGAACAGATCCTATGTTCTGTTGTTTCATGTTGCTCTCTTATGTCATGTTCTGTGCAAGTTTGTTTTCTCAAACATCCATAACATAAATAAGAATTACATCTAATATAAGGAACTAAACCATTATGCCACCCAGTATGAGTGACCGGGTATCTGCAGGTATCAGCACGTCAAATTAAATACTTTTTAATACTATATATAAAAAACATTAAGACTTCATCTTAATCACTTCAATCATGCTACACGATACAGCCGCTATAATGGATTGTGTTCACGCATATACATCAATTTCTGGGTAACTATAGCAGTAAATATATATATATATATATATAAATAATATACAAGTAAACTATAGCAGGGTAAACTTCTTTGGAGGTAGATGGAAGACCAGAGTAAATATCCTTTTCGCTTTACCACTTGCTCCAACAGTGAAAGAAAGAAAAAAAATTCCAAGAGAGGAAAAAAACTAAAAAATATAGATGGACTACGTCAGTCATAAGGGAAAAAGGATTTCAAATGTACCATCACTCCTTCAGCAGCAGTGTTTAAACCCCCCTCGCAGCAGTGTTTACTAGTTGTAAATTATAATTTTTTTTGGTCAAGGACAAAAAAACAAACACCTTGCTATTTTGTAATATTACTATCGCACTGAATAGTTCTTAATTCACTTTTGCGTTAGACACTGTGGCTCCTCATTAATTCACTTCTCATTACCGATCAGGTGAAATGCTGTAAACCTCTGCCCGCAAAAACGTTTTGAGATCACACTAACGTAAAACCAAAGCGAATCTGGTGCGTGTCAGGTCTAAATGCAGGTTATAAGCGACTCAAACTCACAGCACAGACAGGGATGAAGTTGGCATGGAGCGGCGTTTCCTGTCACCCGAGCCGCTCTAAAAACACTAACGCTCTGTTTGGCTCATCAATGTTAACACCCAAAGTGATACTTGCTAATGCCATGACGAAACACTAGAAGATTTCACACTACTTCATCCTTACAATGCACTCACTGCAGATATTCAGACCGGCTAAGCTCATAAAGTGACAAAGTGTGGAGTGAATCTCTAGCGCCGGCGGTAGGATGAAGGAGACGGAAACGGATGCGCGAGTCGTACTTACGGGTGTGCTTTCATTTCTATGTAGTTCTTGGGGATGAAGCCATCTTTGCCGTTCAGCTCTGCCTTGTACCAGTTCTGGTCACATTCTTCATTTAATACCTGCAGGTAAGCAAGAGTTATTACAGGTTAGTTTAATGCTTGTAAAGAAAGCATACACAAGTATTCCCTGACACTGCAAGTACACAAACATTACACGTGAAAACAAAAAGAAAGTAAGCAATAGAATTTTTTAAAAATCAATCAGAGGGCTCGGTGTGAGAGCTTCAACCATTTCAAAATCATAAGTTGTGCAATCAGCTGTACACACAAACAGGGTGTGGTGTATCTGTTTGATGCATGGGCATACTGATAACATGCACACCATGTCCATGATCAGTTTCTATGGTGTTTTTTGACTCATGACCACATCACACACTTTGGAGACAAATAAGTAGTTAGGAGACTGACTGTCTTTAAACATTTCTAGCTACTAATTTTTTCTTCTTCTTCTTCTTCTTCTCCAAAATACAATGCAAAACCATTACTGCAGCTTGCTTTGTGGAACTGAGCCTGGGAAGGAAAGTTAAATAAACAAAAATAAAAAATAAAAAAATGAATCCCAAAACCTTCACTTAACCCAGGAGCTTCATGAGTTGTAACAGCATGGTGAAAAACTCCCCTTTATATATATTCACTGCTGTATGATTGACACCTATGACATCATGAGACTGAAACAAGATTAAAAGCAGGTTCTATGGCTTGCTGTGAAACCGACAGGGTGCAAATGAAACCAATGCATGCTACACGATAGTAGGAGCTGCATGAAGCAACAGCAGCTCGATTTTACAACATAGCATCTATATGATGCTAAGATGAAAAGAGTGGACTAAAGACAGTGGCCAATTCTCTTATTTTGTGCCATTGCATAAAGCTAAATATTTATGTACACTCTATATACTCTTTTGCTTATGTACACGTTTGACTAAAAAACAAAATTAAAAAAAACACAAGATGATTAAACAAATATTAATAAAAAAAATGCATCATAACCAATTCACACAACATACAGCTAATCCTGCACTGAAACTGAACTATGACAAATTACAACTTATGAATAAACTACCATCCAAGGGATTCTTAATCGACTTCAGACTAACAAGACCGCTAAACCATACAAATGTTTCAATAACAAGCACCATTAACAGCTGCTTTACGTGGTCACACTACAACTGGGATCATTTTTAACTGTAAACAATGTTTCAAACAGTCGTCAAAATAATCAGCATTCTATACTTTCAGTATTAAAAGTCTGATTTTATTTGTGTCATTTCTGGATAAAGAACACTATTGAAATTTGCCCACATACCTAGTGCTTCTATTGGCATTTGTGCAGAATTATTTTACAATTAGCCACATAAGCCATACAGCTAGCTTTTTTTTTCTTCTGCAATGACTTTGCACTATGTAGGCAGAGGTTTGGAAGTTCTAAGAGCTCAGTTCATGTGGGCTGGGTGCATATTTAGATTTTAAGAAATATGCAAATATGAACAAAGCCAAAATAAGAAATGGAGGAAATGGAGATTTCAATACACTTCCTGTGCTAAGAGCACTGTGCAAGTGAGGGGTGTAGACATTTACGTTCTGTGCATCTCCAAGCAGCTTAACATGGAGCAAACAAAAGACTTGGAAAGGTGAGACTGACATTCAACCACTCCCAGCTCACAAAAAACCCCGATGATGACAATATTTTACCATGGTTAACACTTCAGTGCTCCACAAACCAACCGTAAACACAGACAACACCTTTTTCATTGCTGCACTCATTTGTTTCATTGATTTCTTAAACCATGGTCTTACAGTTTTAGGAAAATACTTCCGCATTTGGCCTTTACACACGTGCAAGCACGCGCTACTGAAAATCACAATCTCAAGAGCTTTGTTGATTCCTCGTCTGCTGCCAAAGCTGGGAAATATTTTTGTATACATTTCCTGTACTACTGCACATTGTTTCTGTTTAGTGTTAAAATGTCTATTTTTGCACTGGGACAATTTGATTTGTTGGCGCATGGCCTGGTGGTGGTAGCGTCCAATTTAGCCCCAATAACTAACAAAGGGAAAGTTGTATCCAAATCAACACACAAATCTTGACCACATGCCCTGAAACACAATGCTTTTTGTCTTGAAACAAGCGCCGTGGTACTTCAGTGGTGAAGTGTCTGTGCTCTCACAGCACTGTCTGACAAAAAGACTATTAAAGACTTCTGGAGCTTGTCATGAACAGTTGATGCTCCTGCTTCTGGTGGAAGACTTTAAAAAGACTTTAAGGTACCACAGATTTGGTTTCACCTTGACTAGTCGCCCACCTCAATACAGGAAACCTGCTCAAAATCTCCCTTGCGGTTAAAGAAAAGGAAAAAAAAAGAGAGACTTATTTGACTTTACCCATGTCAGTGTTCTCAGTAAAGGTTATAAAAGGGATGATGTGCATCACCACTTACATTTGTTCAGAGCTAAACTTTAAATTCCAACATTTACAGCATCTGGATAAGCCTCGTGTCCTCAGCAAATTACAGAAGTGTTTTGTAGTCTCCATTAAATACTTATTCTCATACTTGTACAAATAGATCCAGCTCTAAGAATGACCATGAACCCAAAACCCCAAACTTCTCGTTAGAAAAGAGTATAATTAATGATAAACATGGAGTGGGGACACTCAACCACATGTCACAAGAGATGTAGCCTTCATTATCTGATTAGAGGAAAAGACTCAAAGCAATAGGAAAAGAAAAAAAAAAGAAATTCAGAAACAAAACCTGTACACTCATTTCCAATCAAGAATTACACAGGCCTCCAAAAGGTACTACACCACAAAAACGGATCCAAGGCTTTTGCTGTCTTTTGTTTACTGTAATGCCTTGCTTACAAGGCTACCTGAAACCTAAATACTATACTAGATGCACACAGAATTTACTACACACCAGAAATAGAGAACCTATTACACCAGTTTTATCATCACTGCACTAGTTTCCTTTTTATATAATCGACTATAAACGATATTACCAGGTTTTAAATCGTCATGGCTAGCTGAGTGTATAACAAATGTGCTCTGAATTGCGCATTAAGATCATCCAGTGCTCCTCATCTCCACAGTCTATACGTATGAAGCTCAAAAAGTGCAGCAAAGATCTGGTACACGTTACCATTAAATATCAGGTTTATTCAGTTTTATTTCAATTTCAGCTAACTTGACTTCTATTTCTATCTGCTATGATTCTTTCATTTCAGCTTGTATTTCTTTTCCTTCTATTTACTTTAATTTGTGGATTTCTTCCTTATTACTCTTTGTATTATGCTTTATTTTATTACATTTTCTTATTAATTTTTGCATTTGATTCTATTTAGTTCTTTCATTTTTATCAATATATTTTTATTCTTGTTTATGATCGCTGTAATGTGAAATGCCTGTTAGAAAAAAAAAAGAAAAAAAAAATCAGTCCAATAACTCTGAAAAGACAAAGCCATTGTTGAGTTGGTTGAACATTTTCCCATCACCCATCCAAATGGTTTAAAAGCTGAGATACAGTGCCCACCACTAATATTGGCACCCTTGGTAAATGTGAGCAAAGAAGGCTGGGAAATTTGTCTTTATTGTTTAACTTTATGATCTTTTGTTAAAATGTTTTTTGCAAAAACACTCTGCTCTCATGGACAAATAATTGCAAACAATTATATATTTTAAAAAACACAACCCCTTTGTTAAATATAGGTGTGCAACAATTATTGGCACCCCTATGAATTCATAAGAGAAAAATATATTTGAAGTATATTCCTATTGATATTTTATATTTATTTTTTAGTACACCTGGGTGACTAGTAAAGGAAATTGTTCAACCATGACTTCCTGTTTCACAGGGGTAAAAATACGACGTAACACATTCCCATAGTCATTCATAACAATGAATAAGGACAAGGAATATATTTTGATGGGCAGGTTGTTGAGCTCCACAAAATGGGAAGCGGCTACAAGAAAATAGCAAAAGCATTGCAAAGGTTATGAATCAACCTGGAATAGGACGCATGTCTATACTGTCTCAACACACTATGTAGAGGATGGTTTGAGTGGCCAAAAAATCTCCAAGGATCACAGCTGGAGAATTGCAAAAGTTAATTGCGTGTTGGGATCAGAAAGTCTCCAAAACTACAATTCAAAGTGACCTACATCACCACAAGTAGTTTGGAAGGGTTTCAAGAAAAAAGCCACTACTCTCATCCAAAAACAAACTCAAGCATCTTCAATTTGCCAGACACTACTGGAACTTCAAATGGGATCGGGTTGGTCAGATGAAACCAAAATAGAGCTTTTTGGCAATAAAAACCAGACGTGCTTTTGGCGCACACAGAGAGCTAGGCATATGGAAAAGTACCTCATGCCCACGGTTAAATATGGTGGTGACTCTAATGTTTTGGGGCTGTTTTTCTGCCAGAGGACCTGGACAATTTGTTAGGATACATGGCATCATGGACTAAATGAAAACCTGACTGCCTCTGCCAGAAAGCATAAAATGTGACGTGGTTGGATCTTCCAGCATGACAATGATCCAAAACATACATCAAAATCAACACATAAATGGTTTACGGACCATAAAATCAAGGTCCTGCCATGGCCATTCCCAGTCCCTTGACTTGAAACCCATAGAAAACCTGTGGGGTGAACTGAAGAGGTCCACCAGAATACACCTCGAAATTTAAAAGATCTGGAGACTCTGTATGGAGGAATGGACTCTGATCCCTGGCAATGTATTATCCAACCTCATCAGGCATTATAGGAGAAGACTTAGATGTTATCTTGGAAAAGGGACGTAAGCACAAAGTATTGACAAAGGGTGCCAATAATTGTTGCACACATATATTTAACAAAGATATTTGTTTTTGGATAAACCTGTTTTGTTTGCAATTGTTTGATCATGACAGCAGAGGATTTTGTGATCTTTTTTAACAAAAGATCAAAAGGTTAAACAATAATATTTTTGTTGTTGAGATTGTTACAGCCAAAAACGCTTGATTTTGGTGCAGCTTTTAAAAACCATGTATGATGCAACATGCAGTTTTATTTTTTTCAGAAAACTACTTGAATTGGTGAAATTGCAATTGCACAGAATTGTTTTACACAATCTTTTGCAGTGATGTTTGTTGGTAAATTAGACCTTTTCACTGTACTCACGTTCGATGCACTTGAAATCAAAGAGGGCTTTGACTGAATGTCTACTGTGGTAATGTCACATGACACCTAAAAATTTTCAAGTTCCTCCAAATATTGAGATTGCAGAAATCAAGCAAAAATGAATATAAAATCAATCACAATATCGCAGAAACCTGGAGGGGCTGTCGGGATATGAAAAGTATCTTGCTATGTATTATCACACTATCAAAATAGAATAGATTAGAACAGAGTTCTTTAGTCGTAACATGTGTGTGGCTATCTTTAGCCGCCTTCTATATATCACATGACATATTGTACTAAAACGAGCATTTGCCAGCGTTGTTTATGGAAAAATATGTAACCGAGAACTGATACGTTTGGTAGCACCGGTATGATGTGACGGATTTCTTTTGGGAATTAAAATCAAATATTGATGAGGCACTTAATCAAAATATAGATCATTTAGATCATCCTGTTGCCTTACAGGATCATTTCTGTCTATAGCTCTGCTAGCTAGAAAGGAAATATGTGCAACGATGCTACAGTGACGGCACAGTTATCAACTAAGCTTGTATAACATTGGCAGTTTTTATAATCAGCTGGAAGAAGAACAAGAAGAGGCAGAAGAAGCAGCCTTTATTTGTCATATACAGGTATACAACAGAAAAGTGAAATTCTTTTCTTTGCATATCTCAGCTTGTTATTAAGCTGGGGTAGGCACGCACGGTCAGCAATGATACAGCATCCCTGGAGCAGAGAGGGATTATGGCCTTGATCAAGGAACCAACAGTGGCAGCTTGGTGACGCTGGTACTTCAACCTGACCTTCTGATCAGTAACCCAGAGCCTTATCACTTGACCTACCATGTGTCTAACATGGTGGCAGTTAGCTGGTTAGAGAGGGCAGAACCAACACCGCAGCTGACTTTCCCTGTCCCAAGGATCTACTGAAAAAATAATTAATGCACTAAAAGGCAGGAGGACAATTAATGAAGTCCTGCATTGTTTCAGCTTGTCTCTGCACTATTGTCCATTAATGCATTCACAGGTGGAATGAAACATTGTGACAATGCATCACGATGAAAAGATGTAAAATTATACATCGTGGAACTGTGTGATATCAGCATACTAACCATTATGCATGTAATACAATGAACTCTGAACACCAGGGGTCCCAATCTGCACAACCCATAGTTAAAACATATAAAGGGAACACTAATCATGTGATTCTTCACTGTCTACGAGATTATGAAATCATCTGCGCATGTGAAGCGACTGACGCGTATTACACACTATATGGTTACATAACCATGTTATAAAGACCTCTTCAGTAGCTTTCAGAGGACACCCGTCCTGCTCCCTGTGACTGATGGTGCCCCAGAAACAGGCTGCAGAATCCGGGAATTTTAGGTCAGACACTTGGTTTATTCAATCAAAAGGTTTTTGGAAGAATTAATAAAATAAAATTAAGATATGGTAAACGTGGAGTACATTTTGTTTACAATCTTAAACCTGTATTTGTAGCTAATATAACTAATGTAATTATTTTAGTTATATAATAATTTATTTAATTATATTTAAAAAACCCTGCACATTGTTTTGGATTGTTAATTTTACATAAACAAACAAGGAGTCCACCAAATTTTCAGAGAAAGGAACTAAATAGAATCATTCCTCTAACCGAGAGGAAAAATTACATACTTACACTATACTGTAACGTAAAGTAACACATTACATACTACACATTTCAATTAACCACAAACCCTGAGATATACACTCAGTGCATGAGGATGCTGAGGGAACCCCCCCCCCCACCACTCCCACTTATTTGATCCTGCTAAGCTGCAACAACAGAGACCGTTTCTATTTCTGTGCTTGTAGTCAGGGATAATCTTGTCCACAGCTGGTTGGGCCTCCTGCTGCTACCCAGAGCATCACAAAAAAAAAGTAAAGAAAGAAGAAAAGAAAGAAAGGGGGGAAAAAAACCACATCAGGGTATCACGAGGATCAATCATTTGACAGCATTAACAACATCTGGTGAAACATTTTTGCCAGCTGAACTATTTTTTTTAATGTATGCCCTAGTGATCTCCATATGGATGGATAGCCGAGACAACGTACAGCATAACCGTAGGTCAAAAATACGGAATATAAAAGAAAGTTTATTACATACTATGATAAAGTATATAATGAATTCGAAAAGGGGAGCCACTTGTATCTTTGACGCAGCACTACAACACTCCAGCACGTGACTCAGCAGAAGGTTGCCTCAGTACAGCTGCACAGTATAATAAACAGTAACGTACACTACACAAGGCTTACTATAATAGCTACTCACAATTATAACAAAGCATTACTAACTCCTCTCACAATCCTGTGTGTGTTTGTACCAGCCTCTCCACAGCTTCATTCATCAGTACTTGGAGAACTTTCTATACAGAACACACAGCATTACAAGAACCAGACACACTTAAAATGTGAAAGGCTTTTGGGGTTCGTTAAACAAGTGTCTAGCTCAAAAGCAAACACAGCAACTGTGCGTCTGGCCAACTGTCAGCCTAAGTTCAATGCAAGCCTAGGTTACAGAAAGCATGCGATGTATAACTGCTTTGTTAGCAAAGAACGGGCTTCCAGTGTGTCCTGATCAAGGCAAGAGGTTAAGTATTACCTTATAATGTATATACACAAAGCTGAAACACAAACACACAGACTTACCAAGCATGTAACAATTTCTTACGAGGTTTTATGGTAACCACTGGACACGTTCAGTAGTAGCTGACCATGCTGTCTAAAATGGCTGCAACAAACGATTATTTTCACAATTGATTAATCTGTCTATTATTATTTTCCTCGAATAATTGGATCAAAAGGCCGGTTTTTATTTTCTGTAATTTTTTGTTGTTGAAAAAACATTATTTCACATTCTGTCCAGTGTTTTCCTTCAAACATTGTGCAAATTGAAGGCTATGAAAAAAGGTATTAAATGTATCTATGTGGATTATACTATACACTGTGCAAAGGATTGAAAAAGAAATTAACATTCTATTTGGAAAAAAACCCCCCCAAAAAACCAACCAAACAAAAAAAAAACACCATACAATCTGATTGCCCACAAGCTTTTAAACAGAAGTTAAATCACTATAATAAAAATGAAAAACAAAGCACAACTAAGTGTTCTCAGGTAAGAGGTTGAATGTTCTAAATATAGCATCAAACATATTTGATGAAAATGAATATTTTAGCCAGAGTTATTGTGCTTCCTTTCTGGTTTGATTGACGCGCATGCGTGGACTCGCGCTCATTCAGTGAAGTTTAACGGAGACTCGCTCACTGTAAGGACAAGCCGTTGTGTAAAATAGAAATACTGGTGTGAATTTCTAACATTTACAGATGAGGATATAAAGGTAAAAATGTCATTTCTGCGCTGAAGAAAACATATCTGGAACACATTAAACAGCGCACGGCTGTTTATTCTGCCTGGCAAAAAAAGTGCAGTTGTAACTGTTTTAGGTCAAGATTTTTCAGTGACCTGCCTAATAAATATAGATTAGGTATATACTTGTCTAGAGTTAGTCAAGTCAAACATGCATTAATAGACTATTTCACATTAGTAAACACAAAACATTCTTCATTCGCCTTGAGAGAACTGCCAATGGTGCTGTTTTTCTAACAGAAATATTGACAGTACATGAGAGAGTACTTGTGTTTGATGAAGGGACGGGGCTTCCAGTGAGTCAGTTAACATTGGAGAATTTTAAATAAATACCTGTGCAACTGTCAATCATTCCAGATGTCGATTGGCTAATATGTTGTTTTTACTAGGAGGGAAAAGAAGGCTGCTCTTTTAGCATACTTTTCAGTGATAAATCATTAGTATTGTACTACGATGTCTTGATCACAAAAAAAATGTGCAAAAGTTATCAAGTTTGCAAATAGCTGTTCCCAACGTTTAGTTTAAGCTTCATTGTGTTAAATTAAATCATAAAAGCAGCTTCAAACAACCAACAAGTAATACAAAACTTGAATAATACAAGTATAATGTAGATGCATAAACAAAATAACTGTTTATTAACACTACGCCACTACAGCCTCCAAGACTTCTGAATGACACATAAACCAACTTCTTTTTAAAAAAAGAAAAGAATTGAGCAGATTCAAGTGACTAACATCTAGCACCGCTTATGCAAGACCGTATGCCCCAACCCAACCCCGAGGCCTGGCCTTAAGACAGAATAAGTCCTGCCACACAACCAACTACAGGAATCAGATCTGGGGCAGTGCTGCCATTACACCATCCAATACAAGCATTAATATGCTTACCATAGAGTCAGAATGATAAAGACCGGGCTAACAAACAATAGTTTGTAAACTATCGTTAAATAAACATAACCCACAGCTGAGCTCTGGTAAAAGAAGATGGAGCTTGATGACTATAAAAGACGAAGCTCGATGACTATAGCGCTGAAAAACGTTGATTGACTAAGAGTGACTAAGCCACATTTCATAAACAGGATGTTAGTTTTAACATTATTCTTGGACATCTTCCACACAAGAGGCTTGTGCTCACTCGTCACCCCCTCTGTAAGGATGCTTAAACACATGGCAAATTTCTGCTGCAAATGACTGCAATTTATATAAACACAGGTTTAATTAGAATACAACATGTGCACATGATCAGCATTTCAGGCGAAGAAAGCCCGGTCAAGAAGACAAAGTAGAACATTATTCATTGCCATTCATTATTCATAGCCATTATTTATCTCTTTGGTGGAATCTTATTTGTACTCTTCCTTTGGGTGTCAAAGAAACATAATGACGGTGATTTTTTTCCCCCTGGTAAGCTATTTAAAGCAAGAATTTAATATAGCTGATTCCAGAAATGAAGATCAGGCAGTGATCCGCACTGACCTGAACAGAAGACGACTCGTCTCTTTCGAACTTCTCCGTTTGTAGAACAGTTATTTTGACAAACACTTGTTTTTCAAAGTGCTTGAAAGTTTTGCAGAATTGTCCACATTTCTGCATAAATATGAACTAAAACAGTAGATTTTCATACAGGATCATTCTTGCTCAACAAATAAATAAACAAACAAACAAATAACCAAGTAAAATTTTTTTGGTCTCGTTTGTTTAATTGGGTTCTCGTTGTCTACTTTTTGGATCCGTTTGAAATTCCAATGATGTTTGAGCTTACATTTATGCAGAAAAAAAAAGAAAATTCTAAAGGGTTCACAAACTTGCAAGGGTTTTGAGAAAATATTTGTTCAAATCATATAGGGTCAACCGAAGTGGGGGAGCAACGCATGTGATAAAAAGAGAAAAATTAAAAAGGTGGTCAGCAATGGGACATGTGGTTTATCTAGCTACAATAACATTACATTAATACAAAACTACTTAAAATAAGAAGGGTTGGAATAAAAACAAAACAAGACTCATAAGTTTAGAAAAGGTTTAGCATTCCTTGATCTTTTCAGCCTGCCCACTCAGAAAAGGTGTTAATATCCTACACACGTTTTGTGTTTTTTACCGATTCAACATGTGTTAAATTACCCAATAAAGGTTTAAAAAAATAAATAAAACAAACCAACACGTGTTAAATCATTGACCAATCTTTGCGGATTACGCTGCCGATGTCAATATCCGACTCTGAACTTACCTCAAACTGAAAGTTTGTTGCTTTGACCTTTTGATTGTGAACGCAGACTTGAGTCCTTATGCGAGGAAACCAAATAAGCACCGGTAACTTAGCATTAATCACTCTTTAGCGTTACCGTTGCTGTAAAAGCCTGGCTGAGATTGTGATATTTAAGCAGGGAGCTATCGAAAGTATATTCACTGAAAACAGTAACTCAGCGAGCAATAATTAACTTTACCTATCGCAACGGCTTCAACATTGAATATCATGGACTGCTTCCTCAGTGATGGCGTTACACTTCTACAGTAGTGTTATGTGTTTATGTTGGCTATGAAATATGGACTCAGGATATTTTATAATTCTGAGTCTGCATCTTATCTGAGGTTCCGATTTAGGGTTAGCTAGCTGGATGCTGTCACAGGAAGGGATGAGTGACGTGAGATGCTCACCTGAGTTAATAACATTACTTTAGCATACACCTTGTGGTAATAACATTCCCATTCCCTTTTTTCGAGTTAACGATAACCTAGCATTACAGCTGTTCACCATGATAATACAGACAGTGGGTTAATGTTAGCTACATTTAACAGGTGTTTTGGGCAAGGCAAGCTGTAGTAATTAGCATGAAGAGGATGGGTTAGGGTAGTGATTCTTCATGTATTTGGTGAATGTTAATGCTGGTTAGCAGGTGCAGACAGTCAGTGGCTAACGGATCTTAGCTAGCTCAGTAATGCTGAGGCCAAAAGTTCTTCACAAGGATAATGTGACAAAAAGAGAGGATGGGGTTTAGGTTGTAATGCTTTCCACCATCTCTAATGTTGGTTGACTTAATTAGGTTTTGCAAAAAAAAAAAGAAAAAAAATTGCCATTGAGGTGCTAAAGGCTGGAAAATAAATATTTGCAAGGTAGCTAGATTTTCCAGATGAGTCTAAAGTGCCATTTTGTTCATTAGGAGAGAGATCACATTTCTAAAACTATACCGTTTAGGATTCTGTAACACAATTTCTCCCTTAAAGCCCAAATTTTGTAGCCAACAACTACCCAACACTCTTTTTGCTCTTTTACATCTTTTCATATGGAAGGGAGTGGGACTGTTGTCTTCCCAGGTGGCAGGGAGATTTGTAAGAAGATGCATCAACTCCAACTCTTACATTTGTCAAAAGTTTGAATGATTGTACTAAATGTCACCTGAATTTCATGCAATTGTTTGTTTATTTTGAAAAAAATGTAAACATCTGTTATTTTTTAGAGACATCTTTGTGTAGAAATGTTTAACACACAGCATGTATTAAAAGTATTAACCCTGCGTTGAAAGCAACACAAAATGACTTGTATCTAAGCTGGTGCTTCAGATGTTTAACAAAAGGATAATTAGGACTAATTCTACACAATACCATTAAGGTTTTTAAATTTAACGGGGGAAAAAAATTAAACTTAATTGTGTCCATACATATGCATAGAAATAAAGAAATATCTAATAATAATAACAAGAAGAAGAAGAAGAAGAAGCAGAAAGAAGAAGACAGAAGGAGGAAGCAGACAAGTAGAATAAAAAGGAGAAGGAATAGATGGAGGACAAGTAGAAAAAGAAGAAGAAGAAATTGAACACGCAAATATCTGTACCGATCTTCAGAGCATTTTAAACTGCTCTGTGATCATAAAATGTATTCATTCTACAGGAATTTCCCGTGGCCATTAGCACTTTCCCTACATTTGGATTGTAATTAACGTCTGAGCGCACACAGTTGCAGCAGGACTACTGCCTACTTACATTATTTAGATTAAATGTAACGAATGTTAAATTCCCCAATCTCTAAGCAAACACCAAAACGCACTGAAAAAAAATTAAGGTGTGAGCGAGTGAGGTTGCACACACACTGTTTCACGTGAAACATGTCAGTCAGGCATTACAGATAGAGCACTTTCATCCAGAGCAATTTTCTCCCACACCTGATTATGAGTCTCTCACAGGAAAAAACCCAGAAACAACGGCATTTGCTTTTAACTTTCAAATTGTGCAGTACAAATCAGTACATCAAAATGCACACAAGCCATCATTTCACAAACGTCTCCAAGGAAATATAGCTACCATGTCCTGCTAACGTGAGTGCTCCTTGTCAAAGAACCACGAGACGATGAGAATTATGATCTCAATTATAAGCCGAAGAAATTGTACAGGCCTACCGCAGACTTGTATTTAAATTTAACTGCTATCTTACATTCACTATTGTGGCTTCATTTCTTTTACGGCATACATCTGAGATTCAGAATGCCCCCTCCCCCTTCAGTCACTTTCTCACCATCGCTAAAGAATACAGAGTATGCATGAGTGAAGCACTGCAGCTCAGCGCTGTACGTTCATGTCGATGAGCTCACAGCCCGGTGATCACAGCAGGGGGGGAGAGCTGCTCTCATCTGTCTCAACGCAAACAGTGCACACAACCCAAGTAATAAAATCTGATTAGAAAGAGGGAGCCTGCATGAATTGCATACACACACGGAAAAAATAAAGTATTGTTGGTTCTTTTGACATATTTGGACAAGCAAACATTTGATCCTCTTTGAAACGGTGCCACCTGATGAAGTTGATACACTATCAAATGGCCCATTAAATTTACATTTTGTAGTAATTTTCACAAAAGGGAAACCTGGTGGAACCTGTCTTATTTATACTCCTCTCATATCTAGTGTCTGGTGTTCCCTTTGTTATTGAGGTGTATGGTGTCATCATGCCAAGATCTAGAGTTCTATAAGGCCTTCAGAAAAAAGGTTGTGGATGCCTGAATTGGTCAAGGGATTTAAAAAGATCTCCAAATGATTTAAAAATACATTATTCCACTGTAAGGAAAAGAATCTAAAAATGGCACAGATTTCAAACAACTTACAGTCAGTCCAAGACTGGCCGTCTCAGCAAATTCGGCTTTGGGGCAGACTGTCTGATGCAAAAAAGTCTCCAGGAACTACAGGATCTGCTACTAAGTTTTGCAACTGTTGGTGTCAAAGTACATGCTTCTACGATCAGAATGAGATTGCACAAATTTGACCTGCATGTGCATTGTGCCTGGAAAAAGCCTTTGCATGAGTTTGCCAACGAGCATATAGGCAGAGACCAGGCCTTTTGGAATAATGTGCTCTGGACAGATGAATTGAAGATAGAATTGTTTCTCCACAGTAACAGCAGGCATGTTTGGTGCAGACCAAAGACAGCTTTTCAGGAGCAGCACCTCATACACTGTTATGGTGGTGGAAATGTTATGTTTGGGGTTAATTCGCTGCCTCAGGGGCAGGACAGCTTGCATTCATTGATTCAACTATGAATTCTCACTTATGGAGTGCTTGAAGGCATCCATTAGAAAGTTGAACTGAAAGGATAATGATCCCGAGCACACTAGCAAATCCACCAAGGAATGGGTCATACAGAAGAAATGGAGGGTTATGGAATGGCCTAGTCAAAGCCTGGACTTGAATCCCATTGAAATGTTGTGGGGGATTTGAAACGGGCAGTACATGCAAGAAAACCCTCAAACATTTTGCAACTGAAAGAATATTGTATGGAAGAGTGGTAAAAAATTCCAGCAAGCCTGGTAGACAATTATGCAAAACGCCTACAAGAAGTTACTTCTGCTAAAGGCGGCACTACTAGCTTCTGAGGCCATGGGTGTACTTACTTTTTCCACAGAAGAATCACACATCTATTGATATTTCTGTGGAATGAATGCATCGATAATTTTCCTTGTGGTTTTGCTCAAGTATATAAACTTTATGAATAGACACCGTTTCAAAGAGGATAAAATTTTTGTCCAAATATGTCCAAAAAACACAAAAAAAAACAAAAAAAACAAAAAAAAAAAAAAACCAACACCTTGTTAACTGCTTTACAATAAATAAATAATAAAAAAAGTCACGCATCTGATTTTTAAAAGCTTAAAAATTCTTAGAGTCTTAAAAATTATTGCTGGGTGTTCTCAGGCTTCACCAGCTCCCGCGTTAGTGCCATCCTGGCTGAAAAAGGCAGTGAAATGAAGCACACGGAGCTTGATCCGAACCAGAATATCATCTCGCTTGTTGTCCCAGTTCAAATATAAAGATGTAATTGCATTTTAAACATACAATCAGTGATGAAAAGCCATATCCTTTACTATAAAACGTCAACAACCACAGAAACCCGGTTGTTTCGGTGCAAGACACACTGCACTGGTGCAGCCTACAGCTTTCATTCTGCTTTTCTGGGTCAGTGTCAGACAGAAGGAGGGGGAGGAGGAGAAGCATTAAGAATGTTTGCTTGAGGGAAGGGAGGAAGACTTTAATTAAGAAATAATCTGG
The DNA here is from genome assembly GCA_012411365.1 of Ameiurus melas. Lineage (NCBI taxonomy): Eukaryota > Metazoa > Chordata > Actinopteri > Siluriformes > Ictaluridae > Ameiurus > Ameiurus melas. The sequence goes on along the minus strand of CM022753.1, from coordinate 27,783,298 downwards.
CTTGCTGCGTAGTCCATAAACACATACTACACATGGACAAGCTTCCTATCCCGGTTCAGACCGGGATAAACAGCAGATAAAGGAAAATACGTTCAGGCTTTTGGGGTGCAACGACCGCTTCCCAGGAATAATTAGCGCTTCTTATTTTAACTAGATGGAAGAATTCAACTAAGAAGTAACTCTTGAGGCTTGACCCAAAGAAGCCACGGTGCCCTCCTTTTTCCTTCCATTTCCACTTCAGGAATTAATCGACATTGAGACATCAAGAGAAGGTTTGAAGCTGGGCGGGCTTAAACAGAAGTGATGTGATTTACAGAAAGCGAACTCGATCTCCATCTGAGAAAGCGGCAATTAAGGAGAAATCTGAGAATGGAACGTGCCGGTGCAATCAGCTCAGGTTACTGAAATAAAACACAAAAAATAACAGGGTGGTAAAGTTGAGAACAAGGGCAGAGAACACGCCTTCAGAGAACCGAACATGAAAGTTCTAGAAGAGTCAGACAGAGAGTAAAGACAGCACATGCTGCTCCATGAAGACAGGAAGGTGATGGGGGTGGAAGAGGCACCAAACAGGAAGTGAGAACAAAGTAGTATCAAGGGCGGCTGCAAGCTTGCATGCGAACGTCAATGGGTTTACTGCTACATTCACACAGTCTCACCAACGGCATAAAAAAAAAACAAAAAAAACAAACAAAAAAAAACACATGATGCAGGCTGCAGTAAGCTATTCCATAAAACTCCCTACAGAGCTGTGAGCTTTGGGGAACCAGTCAGAAGAACCAATCTGTGAGAGAACGGGTGTGAAGTGAAGCCGGTCTGATAGAGACAGACCACCGCTGGCAGGTAATATCGCTGTTTAAATGTGAAATAAAAGCACACACAGCAAACTGAGTAAACCATCAAAGCAGAGGAGGGTGAAAAAAGCCAAAGTAGTCAAAGTTTAACTAAACTTCAGACAAGGTCACTAATGACTAACCATGCAGGTCCAGAAACTACATCTGTGTGAATTTCCATTTTGAAATACTTCTGTATTTTTGCACTGAGCACAATTTCTCTTAAATGGTTTTAACCCAACTGAGCATTCCTAGTTCCTTTTCTTTTAATTAGAAGACAATTCCACAGTCAGGTTGTAACGCTTTGTTAAATGTTATATGTACGTACAGTGCAAACCTCATCTAATTGCTCAAAGTATATGACGACATGGTGCAAACCCAGTTCAGCTGAAATGGACAAAGATAAAGATCCTTCTCATTTTTCCATCTAAGCATGATTCAAAACCACAAGATCTCTGTGCTGAAATGGATCCTTTTATGATGCAAAAACACTCCCGCTGGTCATACACAGACACACACACACACACACACACACACACACACACACAAAATGCAAGTGTGTTTAAACCGAGAGCTAAGAAAAACCTTCAATAATACATGTAATAGGACATGTAATCGATGAGAAACAGGTGATGTAATTAGGCTGAATCACCATGGTCCAGAAAACCAGAAATGACTGGTTACAGGAAAATCTCAATTATCACAAAGCATCTTTAACTGATATGGGTTAAAGGCTGCACATTTGTTGAAGAATATATTATTATACATTTTACTCCTCTTTTCAAACAGGAAAATTTTTTACAGGGACTTAATACATGTTAAGTGAGAAAGGAGTAAGATCTGCTACAAATCCTCCACCCCCCTCGTTTTTAACACCGTTTCACTTTTGACCCATACACGTCACTTTGACACTCGACTGCATACTTTTTAAGAACATTTAATGACATTTTAAGGGCTGATGTGGGAGGCAAAGCATACTTCCTGTATACAAATACTGAAATACTGGACAAACCAAAGCAGCCAGCTGTAATATCACATGATGAGACACTGCTTCATGTACAGTTTAGTAACCAAGTGTAACCAAGTGGGCACCAAGCGAGTTACATGAAGATATGGTTTGCCAAATTTGGAGTGGAAGGACTTGAGTGGCCAGGTGCATACATACTTTTGGCCATATAGTGAATGTATTATTTTGCATGTTTATTGCACTGATTTATTTACTTTCATCATTAACATTGTAACCTAAAAATCATTGTAGCATGTGCATGGTTATTACTGAAGCTCTGAAAATTACGGGTGCGTTTTATGCTGCACTAATATAATAGCTCAAACATATCGATGTCCTGAAACATTATGGTACCCTACAACGTCAACCCATTTCAGTAGCAAGTAAAGTAGCCGTCATATCTGACAGGAGAACCAAACTAACAATCCTCAACTTGATAGAAAACAAGGTAAGCTCTATTTCTTCTTATCAATCATTGACCACACTGCTCACATTCGTTGCTGAATCTGCTGTATGAACAATCGATCCTTTGGTGAGCTCACAGAGAACCTGACACTCAAGGAAGTGTTTTAAATTAATCCACAGTAGATGGAGGTTGTCATTGGACTTGGTATGTTAAAGTAACAATTAATTCCGGGTAAGAAAAAAAAACGGTCAGTGTCAGTTCATAAAAAAAAAAAAAAAAAAAAACACTTTACACACCAGGAGTTAGTGAACTGTTCTTAATGGTTTGGTCTCTTGTTTTGACCAGCGTCACATTACTATCAGTAAACAACTACTTATTTCGAAGAACGTGTTTTAGCTGTTGCCATTACAAATGTACGCAAAACTTAAGATGCACAATTCCTAGTAGACACATTTTAAAAGAGAAGTGGAGCAAATAAAAAGCTTACCAAGTAAGAATTTCCCATGGTTCCCTTTTTAAAAGTCCACACGATCCAAAACGAGACGGTTTTAAATCGTTTGCTGCATTAAATGAACTGAAACGCTGATCTGAGCAATTCAAGATGAATCTGTGAGCTGACTAAATTTAAATCTAAATTCTTCCACATAAGTCCATGATTACTGAAATACAATATCAACGCACAGGAACACATCAGGTATTATTGGTGTATGGTTACACCTTCAAACTACAGACACAATGGAGCCATAAACAGACATGCACCGGTCATTACAGAAAAGTGTTTTTACAAAAGCTGCAAGTACAACTTGGACTAAGCACAGGACTGCATTTTTACCTGTACAATTCACAGCTTAACTCTTAACACCAACTTGTTAAACCAAAGGCTCTAGCTAAAGCTTTTCACATGGCTCTCTGCTTATCCAGTCGCACTCTTCTTGTATGAAAAGGCAGAATTCCCGCTCTTTCATACAGCAGGAGAAAAGTTACCTCAAAAGTTTATAGAGTTTTAATACAGAAGCACAAAGTGTCTGTGTCTCAGGATTCTCAGGATGCTTGTTTTTCCAAATGGAGCGATTGCAGACTCTTGCGTGAAAATCCCTTAGTGATTCCGGCCGTGGCCCTGTGTGTGTGTTCTCCCCAAGCTGTGGGGGTTTCCTCCGGGTACTCTGGTTTCCTCCCCCAGTCCAAAGACATGCACGGTAGGCTGACTGGCATGTCCAAACTTTTCGTAGTGTATGAATGTGTGTGTGTGTGTATAAATTGTAAAAAAACAAACAAACAAAAAAAAACATTAATTGTTGGGAATTTATAATTTTAGGATAAAAAAAAACCCATAGTATATTTATATAGCACATATATGTAGCATTTATCTAGAAGAGAAAAAAGAAAAAAGAAGAACGATTATCAGTACGTTTTGAGATGCCATAGGAGAGACTATTTATGATTAAAAATAATCAACTTATCCGTCGTCAAAATAATCAGCAGTGACAGCCACAGTTAGTACCAAGTCTGAATGAAGCCTTTATAGTTAAAGAAAGGACTAACCTGAATGATTTTGACAGAAAAACAAGCAAACAAAATGACTGTGTATATTCCAAGAAATAAAGCGGTCAAAGCAGAAATATTTCAGTATGAGAAATAAGAATGAGATGTTCTCTCCCCGCTCCAGGAACAAGGACACCGCCACAGCACCAATGCTTTTTCCCCCTCACCAGCATGATTTAGTACGTCATTCGCATAACCACAGGACCATAATATTTGGGGGCTAAACTTTACCGACTGAATCGCTCTCGCTTCAAATGCCGGAGAGCCAAAAAAAAGGAACATGCTTGAGTGTTCAGACTCTTACCAAACCCTGAGGGTTAGGATGAAGTAAAACAGGTCTGGAACGACTGCCCTTTCAGTGAAAAGCTTCAGCCCTTGCTGAACCTTTTAAGATGTTATACTGACATTTGGGACAAAGGGAGTAAACACGAAACCTCGAGAACATAATAGAAAAATGATCAAACACTTATTACCAAATGGCAACGCTCTATTGAAGAGACAATAGATATTAGAGAATACATAACTCAAATAAGTCTATATTCATATATAACATGCTTGTTTGAATATGTTAATAGTTTCTATAGTAATAACTAAGTGTTGACGTGTTGAGAGTATCGTTAAGTGTAGTTCTGTTGAAAATCAACATGGTTTCTAACACCTCTATACTGAGTGTACAGCAATCAGTTACGCTTTTTACTGTGTACTACCTACAGTGTTTAATGAAAAACTCTACTGATTCATTTTAAAGAGAAAAAGTTAGTTTTGAGATTGCATTTTAGTTGAATATATAAATGTTTACTGAATTACTTCAACGATAAGATTTTGCGTTCTTTTCTTAACAAAGGGCAACATTGAAAGCATACTAAGAAGATGTGGCGGATAGAGATGAGGTTTAATAGTTTGCTTGTGGGTTGAGTAATTACGGTTAATATCTTTGGCACAAAACAAACGCCATTTTTGTAACTAAAAAGGTCTACAAGCATTTCATTTTACAGCTAATGTCTTATAATTTCACCTTATAGCTAACTTCACAATGACTGAAGCCACAACGTCAAGCATTTCTCCATGCAATGAGTTTGCACAAATTCAAAACTAAAGCAATCACACAACAGGCCATTTACTTGACTCTCATAAACTTAAGCGTAACTGCGGTCAAACATCAATCTTTGGTTTGAATCGCACTACTCTGAGCAGCATACACAGCAGACTTCCTCTTTTGTGGTCTTTCTTGCCATTAGGCAACATGGTAAACTTTTTTTTCCAAATGTGACTTTATAGCACTTTTTCCCAGAACATATTGTTCCGTAAAAAGCCTCAGAAGACTGGGATAAGATTGTCAAGTTGTGACGAAACGAGCTTCCGATAATACAGTTTCCGGGTCCAAGCTCCTACTGTGTTGGCTGACGCTCTCGTATTTAACATGCTGCAGTAGTGTTCCTTGTAGTTTGAACAGATCAGAGTCCAAAAAACTATAAAGCTTAGGATCATGATTTTTCGGGAGTACTATCGCAGACTGCGAGTGTATTATAGCAGCGTTTGGTAAACATGATACATCTTCACATAAAACAATGGCTTTAAAGTTCATAAGGTAAAGCAAATAATGTAAACCATTAGCATTAGCTACAAACGGGTCATCTCTGACATTCTTTGGCTGTAATTTTGCCAGGTTTTTAACGTCTTCGCCCTCTTCTGCATGCAGATGCAGTCAGTCTACATGCAGTCAGTGCAGGATGCTTTTTTTTTCCTTACCCAAATCGATAAAGCTGCCATATGATATGATGGCACTTATCTCTGAAGATTGGGCACTTGCAAGTGCTGTACCTCACTGACTGACCCCTAACATGCACCTATATTGAAAACAATAACACTCACCCTAATATTTCTAAAATGTGCTGTGTTTATATATTAGACCAATGATACTTCTGTAGCTAACCAGGGGGTGGCAGATCATTATGTCAACTAGCCTAACTTCACTATCGCTCCAATACCTGGACGGCACATGTTGAGTTTTTTCATCTTTGTTTACGTCCAATAAAGGTCAATATTTGCTTTTGGGATGTGAAAGAGTGCTTGGACCCGGAAATGGCTTGACGTCAGACTTAACAAGTGGATTCTGCAGGTGTCCTCATTTTCAGTGTAATTCTTCACTGTTTTAACAGCTAAGATCAGTTGTTTCACTCTACTGATCAATAGCTATAAGCATATTTTACATTACATTTACTCACTTAGCAGACACTTATCCAAAGCGACTTAAAAAAATGAGAAAAAATACAACCAAAGCGATATACCAAGCAGAGAACAATACAAGAAGTGCTACTATACAAGATCCATTAATTGAGTTCCAGAGGAAGCAAAGTGCACAGAGTAGAGGTGTAAGTGAAATGTTATTTATTTTATAAGTTCATTCCACCACTGAGGAACGGTTAGCGTGCAGGTTCTGTAAAGGGACCTTGTGCCACGCAGAGTGGGAACAAATAAACATCGGTCGCTAATCTTGGGCTGGTTGAAGACGAGGCACGCTACAGCATTCTGAATCATCTGAAGGGGTTTGATGGAGCTGGATGGGAGGCCTGAAAGTAGTGAGTTGCAGTAGTCCAGTTTAGAGAGAACAAGAGCCTGGACCAGTATCTGAGTGGCATGTTCAGTGATGTAGTACAGGATGAACCTACAAGACCTTGCAGTTGCTGAGATATGGTCTGTAAAGGTCAAGCCGTTTTTAGACATTTAGTTATTTTAAAGATTTAGTTTAATCTGATGAAAACTAGAGCAATTTTAATCGATTAAAAATAGAGACAGAGCTGTTCCGATTCCCACTATCGTGATCAGACTGTGTCCAGAAAAAAATATATTTTTTAAAATGGTATCAGACATGAGAGAAAACACATCTGATAGCAGATCGTGAAAAAAATAGACTGAATTGGACAGGAAATCTATTGTTGGAACTCGAAATAATTGCACAAAAGATACTTAAATGCTTTTTCTTGGCAAGACTGACTCATGTTCATACTTTATAGTAATTATATTTAAAAAGTTATTTTTGTGTTGAGTGTAACTATACTTCTGTTTAAAGAACATTTTAAAACTTGGTCATTTTTAAAGAAAACAATACAAGACAGATATGGGTTTTGGCTGACACTCAAGATTTCAGTATCTATATTAGTATTGGAAAAGAAAGTGGCATGCCATATCTATTTAAAACTGAAGGTGTGAAAAAAAAATTAATTTCCCCCAAAACATTTTCCTCCTCTTCAGGTTTCAAAAGTGCAAATGCAATAATTTCATAGTTTCAATTTTCAGTTTGATTTACAATTGCACATTGCCATTGTAGACTTACTAAAGCTTTAGTCCTTCTTTCATGTGTGTGGGCTAAATAAAAGTATCACATGATTAAAAAATAAATAAATAATTAAAAAAGTACCAGGGAAAAAGTGAGAACTGTCATCAAAAGATCGGTGACACTTCTAAAACTCGTTGAAGCATTTATGTGGCCCTGTTTACGCTTTCACATCCATGACTTCCAAAAAAAAAAAAAAAAAGAGAGAAAAAAGTTCTATATAAATCTAAGTCAACTGTTGATGCCATTAATCCTAAACCATCTCTCGAGAAAGACCAGGCTGTCGATTCAAGCGGAACACAGATAAAGTACAGGATATACGAGGAGTGCTTATGTTGTCCTCTTTATCATAGATCCCGTGATGCCTGAAGAGAGGGATTATAATGATTGCATTTAAATCTCAGAGCTCTGGGCTGGAAACGGAGATGGCTCGAGGTCTTGAGGCAGGGCTTCTGCTTCTGAACAAGCAGGACAAAGAGCAGCTCAGCAGAAACGGCAATAAACATTCAATAAAAGCAAGGGATATGACGATATAACAATAAGAATCATCATATATAAAAGATTTAACATTTTTCAAAGAGCACTTTTATACCACTGAAGATCGGGTGCTGGTGTTTAAATGCAATCAATTAATTTCTGTACATATAAAACTATCATTTGAATCCTGTTTTTCCCCCTAGCGTGTTTTCAATACAGCAGTAATGCTTTATTGCCAAGCCTAAATACAGCAATATATATTGTGTTTTGTGAAATGCCTTTATCATGAAACAGAACAGAAAAGACAATTGAAGAGACAACCATTTCTACCAAGATTATTATTATTATTTCACATATATGAAATCTTAATCACTTCAAGCCCACAACTAATTTAAGGTCTGTCAATATTATTAAGTTTTTACTGCCTTAATTTCACCAAGGCACAGCAGTAACGTAAGGATATGCAAAGAATATTAAACCCAACCTTGCAATGTGTAACTTATTCCTGGATGATGTTCAATTAAATTAAGCTTTTCCGTAAGAACACAAACACAGTCTCCTTGAAGCTAAATTCTCAAAACACAGCCACTTGTTGAACACGAAAGTTTAAAAAGATCCTTCACTCAGGACATGTAACAGAATTTGCACATGTATCCATGCTTTAGATGTATTTTTTGGTAATAAGGACATACCCCGGTGTCAAAAATCCCGATTCCGGCACAAAATGATCTACTGTTTATAACTAAGGAAAACACTGCGGGACAGGCTTCGCATCAAGCCTGTGCTGAATAATTACTTTCATAGAACAGCACATCCTGATGTTTTTATTCCTCTTGCACCACAGTGATATGCCAACAATTTTAAAATGATTCATCAACAGCAACATATTTTTAACCATTTCTAGCTACATTCATTCTGTGAACTGTCTTGCAAGAAAGTGAGTTCCTGTTATTGCTTCGGATGGTGCAGCTATAAACAATTGTTCCCTCACCCCCCTCTTCTATCTATTTCTTTCTCTAGAAGTTAATACGCAGCTTGTCGTTTTACCAAGAAACAGGAAAGTGCATAGTCATCTGTCCTGAAGACTCTTCCGCGGCGGAAAAGTTACTGTTACAAAAGTGCCGAGACCTTGGACTCCTTCTATAAAATGTTAAATATCTACTTCACAATTTTTTTTATAAATAAATAAACAATTCATCAAATCAACAAACATTTTTCTTTGTTAATTAACATTTCATCTTTTTATTATTAGCTTTACATTTACATGGAGCCTCCGAGTCCTTGTGAATGAGTTCTTACTATAGAATTGTAAATGTATTAGGATAAGCACTTCAATAGAAACATCATTCGAGTTACAGCCGATTATCCTGTTGGAGGAAATCAATCAACACCGCTTGACCAGTCAGATCCAGAAATTCAGCTTCGCTGCGATCTAAACTTTCATAAGCAACAGCTTTCAGGTAACTGGTTCAGAAGTTAGACAAAAGTATTTAAGGATGCTCTTGAAGATTTCCGTAGTGCATGGGGAGTGTTTAACTTGCACTTTAAATATAGGAGATGAAAGACGGCATGATTACCTTTAGGATCTCTCCTCGTTTGAAACTCAGCTCGTCTTCAGCAGTGGCTTTGAAATCATACTTGGCAATGGCCTCCATGATTCAGCTCGAACACCTGCGTGTCTACACCAAAGCACGTGGAAAACGTCTCGACCAAGTTCTTTCCCCCCCGAGTTTATTCCCTGCGGTCAGATGAAGGAGACAATGTCTCGACTTTCTAAACACGAGCACTGGTCCAGGACACAGATCTCTGCGGCTCCCGGCGTCTCTCCTCCAGTCTCTGTCCCGGTTTCTCTCCAGCACGGTCCTCTCACATAAAGGACCCGGTGAAGCTCCTGCAAACAAACCAAAGGCATCAAAACCAACCCCGGCTGCAATAAGCCCTGTTCACCATCCAGCCTGGAACCGCACAGACTCACAATCAATCCAGATCGCTCAATGGACCGCGCCCACGATACGAGCGGAATAAAAATAATTAAAAAATAAATAAATCCAACACTCCCCGTAAAGAGGAAGGAAATCTGCGTATTTGACGTTACCAGCGACCAACTGCGTCGAACAAGCACTGCAAAGCGACCAATCAGAGAGCCGCATACACAGACGCTCCCCAATAACGGGCAGAAAACCAGCAAGTACAATCCTATTGGCTACACGCAGGCTGGCGCTGGACCAACGGCAGAGCAGCATTTACCCCCCGGAAAAAGCGATGACGACACGGCGAGGCGAGTATTTAGCAATTAAAGTGCATAAGAGAGAGAATGTTTATATAAAAAGAGTCTATGGGGGAAAAAAACAATACAGCTAACTTTTACCGAGTAGAACTTAAGCCTAATTAAAAAAAAACATAACAAAAAACCCCAAAACAAACAAAAAACCTCACGACTTATACGTTTGTCTATACTTCTAAGAAAGTATTATTTAATAAATGTATATAAGTCCTCGTTTACCGGAAACAGCTGACAGTTTCACCGCTTTACACAATACACCACTTATCAAAATATCTTATCGGGCGCTCATTAAAATAAGCATGTAGCGCTAAATAAATATATACTACTACTAATAATAATACTAATAATCACATACTAATAATCATAACTCTGAATATTAACTACCTCAGCAATGTATTTAAACCGGGTTGTTAAGGATAAATATAACGGACACTACACTCGGCTGGTTTGGAGAGCTGTCTGGAAGCTTCTCTGGTCGTGTAGTATCACAGTACCGGAGTAATCCCTGAAACTTGAGGGTTTTATCCGGCACAGACAGACATGCAAATGAACTGATTAAATTTATATATATATATATATATATATATATATATATATATATATATATATATATATATGTGTGTGTGTGTGTGTATGTATATGTAGTTGTGTATAAAAATCCCGACATACGCGATGAGTGTTTAACCAGACAGCACGGACACCAGCCTCCGCCAATCTGGACGCGTAGAACGCGTTCATGCTAACTGTGCTACCGAGAAACGCCTGGGATAACACAACTACACCACGAGGACGCGGACTCCATCAGAGTCTTCACTGAAGTCTGGGCAGTAACATAGCGCGCTGTGGCGGAAGATTCCAGGAAGCGAACAGCTCCAGGAGCTGGCTAACAGCCGGACTTCGTAATGGCACAACGAGCTTGTTTTGCTAACTCGACGCTAGCTGAGCCGAGCCGAGGCGTGGAGGAAACATTTCGTGCTTCGGTTTGTCGGTTTTTAAAGACCTTTAAAACGGGTTATACTCACACTTATAAAGAACCTTCACTCTTCTTTCACTTCGCGTAAAATCCAACTTTGAGTGATACTCAGTTTGTTGCGCTTATTTCTCCAGTGAACGGGTTAAAGGAGGGACGTTTCGCCGAGATGGGGCTTTTCACCAGACGCTTGTTATGCTGCTGAGAACATTGAGCGAGAACATTTCCGCTTCCTCTGGAGAAACGGCGGTGTGTTTAGTCTACCCCCTGCCGGCCGCCTCTGGTAAATACACTGCCACAATGGGCGAAGAAACGGCTCAACACGTTTAAAGTTCTGGAAAGGCATCTCATAGGCGTGCTTTCATAAACGTTAGTAAGTTTTAACCGATCTATCAAATCATCAGTATACATGTACATTATTATTAGTTTATGTAGTAATGAACCATTTGGGATTCAGCCCTAATTAAACCCAACCACAGATTTTCCATACCATACCGCTTATCCCGCGCAGGGTCACAGGGCAACCTGGATGGAGTGCCAACCCATCAGAGGAGGAAACCCCTGAAGCACAGGGAGATCATCCGCACACACGCAGGATTTGAACCCCCACCCTAGAGGTGTGAGGCAAACGTACTAACCACTAAAGCACAGAGGACCCTGCTGGGTTAAACTGGGGCAAAATTTGAAATAAACTGGGGCAAAATTTGAAATAAACTGGGGCAAACACCCCTTAACCAACAAAAAACAGAGAAAATTGGAACAAACTGAATTTGTGGTTCTTGTAGATTAATACCACATTAATGTTACATTAGTCAGAGCCATTTCTCTCTGCAGTTCTTGTTCTGGTGTGCCACTGAAGCTAAGCAGGATTGAGCCTGGCCAGTATCTGGATGGGAGACCTCCTGGGGAAAACTAAGGTTGCTGCTGGAAGTGGTATTAGTGAGGCTAGCAGGTGGTGAGTGTTCTGGTGCACTACAGCTGCTGTCACATCATCCTAAACAGGATGTTGGTTGAGGTGCTATATAAATGTAACTAACATCAACCCATTTTTTTTTATACCTTGTTGCTTACCACAGTTCACTACCATATCTGTCCCTTTTCATCTTCTAATGCTATGTGGTCAGTGTTTCCTGTTCCATGTGTTGTGACACCACCCATTTAAGCTCTTTGTGTATCCTCATATTCTTGTGAAATCTTGTGTGTTTGTCTCAGACATCTAAGCGGTGTCTTCCTTAATATAGACATTTTTCTTTCCTCCTAGTTTATCCTCCTGTAGTTCCTAGTTTTTGCAGAGTACTGTGTTCTCTTGAGATTTTTGATTTCAGCATGCTTTCTGGTTTATCACTATGAATTTGCCCATATTAAACCTGACTGCATGGATTCTGACTCATGTTATGGATGGTGACTGTGAATGTGTTTTTTTTTTTATTAATTTATTTATAAGACAATAGTCTGAAAAACAGCTGCATTGAAATGTCCATACCTCATTTTCAGAGACTCATGCTTGTTTTTGTAAAACACAGCCTGGGTGAAAGCATCATTTTATCACTTAGAATGCACCATTCAGTGCTAATCAGTACTTTGTGTAGAACCGTCATTAAGAGTTCATTTGGATTTTGCATTCTTCGGACTGTAATCCAGGCATCAAGTCTTTATCACTTGTATTTATAGAGAAGTCTTTCTACTTAAGGTAATTTATGTATTTATTTTAAGAGTTAAGTATCAAAGATGTAAAATAACCCCTAGGGCAGTTTGTGCAGCGGAACAATTTAAAGTAGTTGAAGATTTCAATGGGGCAGTTTCAACAAATGCTTTGAAGATCCTTGACAACTTTGCAAATACACGTCTTTGTGTTTGCATGTGGGTCTGTGTATGAGCATGTTAGTTAACAGCCAGTGCAAGTGGCAGATATCTCCATGGGATTAAAGAGAACCAACTGAGACAAAAAATAAATAAATAAATGGCAAATTTGTTAAAAAACACCATTACTGTATGGAAGGAAGGATATATTCTAGTTCAGTAGTGCAACAAGTTCACAATTGAATAACACAGTTGAGTTCCTGTAATACACACAGGGTTTTCTACTGTATACACTCACCATTCACTTTAATAAAACCCCTGCACATTCAGTGACAAAAATGCACATTATAGACAAAAAAATACACTATTAAAATGTAATAAGCTGCAAACTTTACCTTAAGGTACTATTTCAACCTGATATTTTGCAGCTGTAACGTAATATATTTAGGTTGGTTCAGTGATGTTTAAGGTTTTTGACTTGAAGAAATTAAATTAATGGAGTTATTATTCATTTTCCCCCAAATACAGTGGGGGAAATAAGTAATGGACGTGTCAACATTTTTTTCAGCAAGAATTTTTTTTTCCAGTGTGGTTATTCACATTTCACCAGACATCAGTAGTAACTTAAGAAATATGGAAATATAAAGAAAAAAAACCCCAAAACATTAAAGTCCATTTATGAAGTTATGTGTAATAAAGTGGAATGACACAGGAAAAAAGTATTGAACACACTAACTGAAACCTATTTAATACTGAGAAGCCTTTGTTTGTAATGACAGCTCCAAGCCGCTTCCTGTATGAAGAAATTAATCAGCCGCAGTATTCAGGTGTGATTTTGGCCCATTCTTCTAAACATATTATCTTTAAATCTTGTTCAGTTGGATTCAAGTCAGGTGATTGGTCCATTCTAACACCTTGATTTTTTTTTTCTCTGAAACCAATTGAGAGTTTCCTTTGCTGTATGTTTTGGATCGTTGTCCTGCTGGAAGGTCCACCCACGTCTCATCTTCATCATCCTGGTGGATGGCAGCAGATTCTTTAGAGTGGTCTGGCAAAGGGCTCCATTTATTGTTCCTTCAATTATATGAAGTCTGCCAGTACCATGCGATGAAAAACAGCCCCACACCATGATGCTTCCACCTCCAAAGTTTGCTCTTGGTACAGTGTTTTCAGGGTGATGTTCAGTGCCCTTTCGTCTCCAAACATGGTGTGTGTATGACAACCAAAAAGTAAAAATTTGCTCTCATCTGACCAGACTACACTTTTCCAGTATTTCATAGGCTTGTCCAAATGAGTTGTAGCGAACTTTAAATGAGCTTCGACATGCCTTTTCTTTAGTAATGGAGTCTTGCGGGGTGAGCATAAGCAGTGGAATGCATTGCTTATTGTTTTCTCTGTGATGATGACACCTGCTGCCTCCAAGTGTTTTTGGAGCTCCTTCTGAATGGTCCTTGGCTCTTGGGCTACTCTTCTGACTATTCTGCTGACTCCCTGGTCAGAAATTTTGCAAGGAGCTCTTGTGTGTGGCCGGTTGATGACGGAGTGATGTTGCTTCCACTTGTGGATAATGACCCCAGTGTTGCTTACTGGAGGACTAAGAAATTTTTTTAATACATCTGTATCTGATTGCAGCAGTATGTTTTGCAACAATAAAGTTGCGAAGGTCTTGGGAGAGCTCTTTGCTTTTACCCATCATGAGATGTTCCTTGTGTGACACCTTGGTAACGAAAAGCCTTTTTACAGACCATCAATTTACTAACCCAGCTGATATTAATTTGCACAGATAGGAGATATAATTACTTACAGATTTCAGCTGGTTCATTGCCTTACCTTGGAGAACTGCTTTTTCTTAGTGTATTCAATACTTTTTTCCTGTCATTCCACTTTATTACACATGGCTTTATTTATGGACTTTAATGTTGTGAATTCTTTATATTTCCAGATATCTTGAGTTAATACTATCTGGGGATAATGTCTGGTGAAAATTTCATGTGAATAGCCTCACTGGAAATACATCTACTGTAAGAAATGTTGAAGCGTTCAATACTTATTTCCACCACTGTGTGCATATCCCATAAAATAAAATTTATGTAAAGCCAGTGTTTATTTCCAGTTTTAATTATGTGTTTAATTCACATAATTAACACTAGTCAGAAATATTGATAATTAATCCTAATAGCCATTTTCAGGCTTATGCTTTAGTTCTTTAGGACCTATTCAGTATAATTCAATGATGTCAAGATGTAGAGATAATTTACTGAAATGGAAATACTTTCATCATCCTCAAGTCAGTAGACATGCTTGTTTCATCTCAGAACTAAAGGCTGCAACACACCACAGAGGCATACATTACTGACAATAAATTCAAACAACTTAAAAAAACCCAGAAGGCCACACTGAACAGTCATTATTGTAAAAGAAACCCTTTCAGGGTGATACAATACGCCCTGAATCATTGAGGTTTATCATGCGATAGTGACTGGGTGATTGTGTATTATCTTCTTTCTTTTTCAAAATGGACATTTACACCTCCCGTTGCCTTAGCAGAGGAAAAACGATCATTAATGACAGCTCTCACCCTGGCTCTGACCTGTTTAATCTGTTGCCCTCGGGGAGACGTTACGGGAGCATCAAAACAAGGACAAACAGGATCAAGAATAGTTTTTTCCCAAAAGTTATGAACATTATAAATACACACATGTAGATACACACTTACACAGTACAATTTTTTTATTTTGTAGTGCTGTATATATCTATTTTATTTAATTTTTTTGTATGTGCGTTTTTGTATATGCGAATGAATACAGTGGTGTGAAAAAGTGTTTGCCCCCTTCCTCATTTCCTGTTCCTTTGCATGTTTGTCACACTTAAGTGTTTCGGAACATCAAACCAATTTAAACAATAGTCAAGGACAACACAAGTAAACACAAAATGCAATTTGTAAATGAAGGTGTTTATTATTAAAGGTGAAAAAAAATCCAAACCATCATGGCCCTGTGTGAAAAAGTGATTGCCCCCTAAACCTAATAACTGGTTGGGCCACCCTTAGCAGCAACAACTGCAACCAAGCGTTTGCGATAACGTGCAATGAGGCTTTTACAGCGTCCTGGAGGAATTTTGGCCCACTCATCTTTGCAGAATTGTCCTAATTCAGTTACATTAGAGGGTTTTCGAGCATGAACGGCCTTTTTAAGGTCATACCACAACATCTCAATAGGATTCAGGTCAGGACTTTGGCTAGGCCACTCCAAAGTCTTCATTTTGGTTTTCTTCAGCCATTCGGTGGTGGACTTGCTGGTGTGTTTAGGATCATTGTCCTGCTGCAGAACCCAAGTTCGTTTCAGCTTGAGTACACGAACAGATGGTCGGACATTCTCCTTCAGGATCTCTTGGTAGACAGCAGAAGTCATAGTTCCTTTTATCACGGCAAGTCTTCCAGGTCCTGAAGCGGAAATCAGCCCCAGACCATCACACTACCACCACCATATTTTACTGTTGGTATAATGTTCTTTTTATGAAATGCAGTGTTCCTTCTACGCGCCGATATACTTGGACACACACCTTCCAAAGAGTTCCACTTTTGTCTCATCGGTCCACAGAATGTTGTCCCAAAAGTCTTGGGGATCATCAAGATGTGTTGTGGAGAAATTGAGACGAGCTTTGATGTTCTTTTGCTCAGCAGTGGTTTTCTCCTTGGAACTCTGCCATGCAGGCCATTTTGCCCAGTCTTTTCCTGATGGTGGAGGCATGAACGCTGACCTTAACTGAGGCAAGTGGAGGCCTGCAGTTCTTTGGACATTGTTGTGGGGTCTTTTGTGACCTCTTGGATGAGTCGTCGCTCGCTCTTGGGGTTGTATTGGGCGGCTGGCCACTCCTGGGAAGGTTCACCACTGTTCCATGTCTTCACCATTTGTGGATAATGGCTCTCACTGTGGTTCACTGGATTCCCAAAGCTTTGGAAATGGCTTTATAACCCTTTCCAGACTGATAGATCTCAATTACTTTCTTTCTCAATTGTTCCTGAATTTCTTTGGGTCTCGGCATGATGTGTAGCTTTTAAGGATCTTCTGGTGGACCTTACTGTGTCAAGCAGCTCCTATTTAAGTGATGCCTTGATTGTGAACAGGTGTGGCAATAATCAGGCCTGGGTGTGGCTAGAGAAATTGAACTCAGGTGTGGACAACCACAGTTATAGTATGTTTTAACAAGGGGGGCAATCACTTTTTCACACAGGGCCATGATGGTTTGGATTTTTTTCACCTTTAATAATAAACACCTTCATTTACAAATTGGATTTTGTGTTTACTTGTGTTGTCCTTGACTATTGTTTAAATTGGTTTGATGTTCCGAAACACTTAAGTGTGACAAACTTGCAAAGGAACAGGAAATGAGGAAGGGGGCAAACACTTTTTCACACCACTGTATGTATGTGTATATGTATGTATGTGTATGTGTGTGTGTGTGTGTATATATATATATATATGTATATATTTGTGTGTGTGTATGTGTGTATGCGCATGTATGTACGTGTGTATGTATATATTTATATATATGTATAAATGTATGTGTATATATCTATATATCTATGTCTATATCTATATATCTATATCTATCTATCTATCTATCTATCTATCTATCTATCTATCTTTCTATCTATCTATCTATATATATTATATTTTATTTTTAAAAATTAAAAAAAATTATTTTTATTTTTTATTATCTTATTCATTCTATGTATATGCTGGCACGAAATTAAGGAGTGGCTCTTAATTTCACTGTGCATGTGCATAGTGACAATAAAGGCATTCATTCATTCATTCATTCAAAAGTTTACACCCCCCGTCTCTTAATGCATCATGCTGCTTTATTGAGCATTAGTGAATGTTTGCACCTTATGTAATAGTTGTGTACGAGACCCTCAGTTGTCTTCAGTTTGAAAAGATGGAGCTCAACATCATATAGCCACTGTTTAAAAGGGCTCAAATATGCAGAAGAGGCTGGAAAAGCAAATAATATGCAGGACCTGGAGGATTTTTGGAAGGGACTCATGAACAACCATCACAAAACAAACAAACAAAAAAACAGTCGTGGGTCATCCAGGTAACGACAAACAGTATTAAGAATCAAGGTTGTGTAAATTTTGAACTGGTTCATTTGTGTCTTGTGAACTATACATAAACATTTGTTACTGTATGTGAAATAGCTTATTCAGGGCAGTACTAAATAAAAATTTGAATGACCCCTTCATTTTGTATCATTATTAAAATTAAAAAAAGGGGTATGTACATTTATGAGTAAACAGAGTGCAAGCAGAAAAAAGCAGCTTAGAAGATGAATGCAGATAAAACGGCATGTTTTAGGAACAGGAACTTGTTACACTCAGAAAGAAAGAACTTAGAAACACACAAAGACACTGTCTACACATTACAGTGACAAATAGTGTTTAATTTGCTATATTAAAAATAAAATACAATATGCTATATAAAGTGACGGTACAAACATGTATAAGATTTCTTTCCAGTGTGTCGATTACATCTGTTTCATTCCTGTCTTTTGCCATTTAATCAGTATCTGAGCAAAATGATTCATTACACAATTGTACAGCTATATTTACATTAATTACAGAGTAGTTAAAAAGTTTTCGAATACAAAAGTTTGCATAAAAATATATCCACAACCGTTAACCCTTAACAGCAACAATGTTCCTTCATTATAGTACTTCAAATGCAAACATAATTCATTCTCAACATAGATACTGATCTGAAATGGGAAATGCTAGATGCAGTTTTTTGTAATCCTAAAACCAGAATTTAGTCATTTAACCAGGGAGTTGGGTGACAAGTATACTGCATATGCCTACATTTACTGTTACTCATTTGGCAGATCCAAAGTGACTTAGAAGTAAGGCAGAATTCAGTTAAGAGTCTCACTCAATGGCTTAGCAGTGGCTTAGTACTTGGATTCAAACTCTCAACTGTCTGGTCATTTGAACAGAAACTGTTCTGCTTTCGCTGGTTTGACTAAATTTCCAGATGCCCAGAAATTTAATCGACTAGACTAAGAATAGTATTATTGTAGCTAACATAACGTAATAATGTATGGCAAGCTAAGCAATAGCATTAAGTATATAAGTATATAAATCCTTCATCAGGTTGTGGGATGAGAGAAGAAAAAAAAACTGGTGTGTGCTAAATGAGGATACTTCTCCACTGGATCACTACAAATAAAACAATCTACTAACACCTGTCACTTATCTACTTCATCTTTGGACAAGCCTAAACTCCTTGGAACGCCTGTACAGAAGGAAGTCTGAATGCAAATAGATACAGTTGCTTGAAAAGTAATGAATCCATCAATGAAAAAAAATATAAATAAAGTTAAATATATTTTGGTTCCTGTTCAGTGCCACTCACTATAACAACCCTTAGATTTTCGTGACAGATAGGACTAAAGCTTGACATCAATCCATCAGATAAAAAATAAATAAATAAAAAAACGAAAAGGGTTGTCATCTGACTTTCTGGCTACATGATTAGTGCAATTTCTCTCACTATATATCTATATATTGCTGCTGAATTCAAACAATGTGAAAAAATGCACACCAGCCATTTTGTCAATAGTGATATTATCAATATTATAACAGATCTACAGCTTGTATGAACTTAATTTAGTGAACAAAAGCCCAATTTCCAAAAAAACAAACAAGTAGTCTTATCTGGAGTGTTCGATGTGATGTTGCTATTTGAACGTGTGTAGGAAACTCTGAGATCTTTGCTATGTTGACAAGAGAGACAGAAATAAAGGAAAAAAAGTAGAAAAGTTGATTCATACATTAACTGCAGCTGCTTCTCTTTCTAACTGAATCTGGATGGGAACAAGAGAGATGATAGAAGTGATGATGTGAACAGTGTGTGCATGTGTGTGTGCGTGTATGTGTGTGTGTGTGTGGCAGTATATGGTGCCATAATCTTCAATCTGTGTAATAATTATAGTGATGAATCACACGCAATCGTGCACTCCTTCTAGAACACATTTGTGAGTGTGCGCATGTCTATATAGAAAACATTAATACTAGTGCTCCTTCAAGAACACTAGAAAAAGGCACTTGAATAATATCACAATCAAAGTTTGAGCTGTTTTAACAAGAGACACTGACTACTGTTCCTGTCTTTATAAGAATTGATCGGTTCTGCTGCATTTAATTGCATAAACGTTGTAGATTTAATTGCATACTTATCAGCTTCTCTGGCATACGTATCTCACATATGGGACATTTTTTACAAGGAACAAACCAAGTGCTTGTTGATCCAACTAGTGTACATTAGGAAAGTAACTAGTGCTGTGCTCTGAAAAAAACCAAAAAAAAAAAACCTGGATTTAAAACCACAAAATATTACCTAAAAAATGCAGAGCACACCATGACTCCTGCATTCATTTCCATTGTGCAGTTCCCTGAAGCATAAAAAAAAAGACTTGAAATATTTTAGGGTCTGATTGACAAAGAAGCATATTCCAAATCCTTGCTGGTCTGAAACCATGTATACAGACATTACCAGAAAATGTTTTGTGAAAGGGGCTGTTAGTTCCTCACATGCTTTTTTAGGTTACAAATGCTATAAGAAATAGACCAAGATATACATGATATACACAGATATACGTGAAAATCAAAGCTAAAGTGCAATTTAAAACAAACAAATCAGAGCGGAACACATAGTGTAATTCTTCTGTTTTACTAGGGACACACTGATACCGTTTTTCCCCAGCCAAGTACAAGTGCATGTTTGTGGTACTTCTGGATACCGTTACTGATAACAAAATGAATAGCTTACTTAGTACTGATCAAGTACTGAACAACTTATTGTCCAGTTTTGTTTGTGTTGGTTCCTGCTACCAATGAACTCCTAGTGCTGAGTTTAATGTTTAAGCAGAAACCAACACAAACAGAACTGAATAAATTCAGTACCCCCAAACATGCACTTGTAAAGCACCCCCACCTCCCCCATAGGAGTGTGGCTCATTCATAAACAAGAGCATTAGTGAAGTCAGGTAAGGAGGCCTGGGGCACATTTGGCTTTCCAGTTCATCCCAGTGGTATTGAGTGGGGTTGAGGTCAGGGCTCTGTGCAGGCCACTCGAGTTCCTCTACACAAACCTTGGCAAACCATGTCTTTGTGGAGCTAGCTTTGAGCACAGGGGCATTGTCATGCTGGAACATGTCTGGGCCTCTTAGTTCCAGTGAAGGGAAATTATAAAGCTACAGCATACAACGACACCCTACACAATTCTGTGCTTCCAACTTTGTAGCAAGAGTTTGGGGAAGAACCCCACATACAGTATGGGTGTGACGGTCAGGTGTCCACATACTTTTGGTCATAATGTGTATAATGGTGTTAAAATGGTATGCTTAATAGAGAGCATGAGAACAGCTAGCTTGAGCATGCAGAGCGGTATCAACAAGTGCGGTCATTGAAAGTGCAAAGTGCTGAGCCACAAGCAAGTGTCAACCCTGGAGAACTAGACGAGAGAAAGTATGCGTGTCTCAGTGCTCGCAGAACTGAAGTGCTCTCATGTGCGACGGTTTCTCTACATGCTCACTTCACTGCTTCACACTCAAGTATACACCATTGTGTGCACGATTTACTGCCGCTTTTTAATGACAGCACTTGTTGATACTGCCAGGTTGGCTGTTCTCGTGCTCTCTATTAGAGATACTGCTTAAATACCACAAGATGTTTTTATCAGGCTACTTGTATCGCAGGAAGATTCTGTAGTACTCTTAATTTCACATATACAGTATTCACAAGATGATCATTCATTGTCATTTCATGTTGTCTGTTCAGTAGCACTGCAACATATACTAGGTTTACGTCACACAGTAGCACGCAGTATCAGATACTGGTATCGGAGCATTTGTACGAGTACAAATAAATGACCATGGTATTATAACTGATCCCAGTGTCTGTATCAATGCATCTCAATATTTTACATAAAATATAATGTTGGCTTTCTAAAGTTATTACACCTGGTAGTTTTGTTTGTATTACACACATATAATGGAATTTGGTGGCTGTTGTTTTTTTTTGCAGTACCAAATTCCTGCAGAATCTGTCGGTCTACCTCTTGATTGACATTATAAACCTTATGTAGGGTTCTAGCTGAGATTTTTGGCAAAAACTAGTTAATATTATAAACATGTTATTTACATGACACTCAATATACTATATGAGAAATATTACAGCAAAATATTCCTTAAACATAAAAAAAGGTTTAATCTCAGTTGTATCTTATTTAGTCAAGACCTTATGGATGAATATCTGAAAATCACAGAAGCATCACATAGAAATTCTAGGGTCCAGGCTCGTATGGTGTCGCAAACCTACCGATGACCATTATTCTGGATAAAAATAAAGGGGAGAGGATTCAAAAATAATTAGGATTTCTTAGTTTTGATAACAAAGCTGCACATAAAAGTTACCCAAAAGGCCGCAATCACTTTTGATTTCATATGATTTGAGACATTTCTGTCATAAGCTGCAGTTTATTAACCCTCCCGATTGACTCACATTATATCTTGAGTTATCGATTCTGATTGTTCAGAAGATATTGATTAATATTCTTTAACAGCATGGCTCTGACAGTAGTGCTGACTGCACGGCAGATCACAGGCCTATATTAACGCGCTTGTTCTAATACGTTATCATTCTTATAATAACAGCTCATTCCAGGGGAAGTACAGTAGATGTTAATAAAGATTTATGGAAGGAGTCTCCAGTGTCAGCACAGTGTAACAGTCTGTCGTGCAGTGGGAAAGTCTTTGCTCTGTATAGTTTCTCTTTAATAAGCTTATTCATTTCGAGATAATGTGTGGGAACGACGATTTATAGCTGCCATTTGCGTAAGTGATAACAGGAATGAACTCATTTTCGTGGATGTTCCACAAAATTAATTAGAACGATTTAATATAAACTGAATAAAAAGTATGACGTGTTTTTCCGTAATAAATAAAGAATTGTAATGTTGGAAAATTGCTGCGGTATAAGAGAAATAAAACTCTTAGAAGCCAACAGCATTCTACATCGTCGCTGATTAGTTTGCTATAATGGCACGTCCTGTTGTGTTTTCATTCCTTACACTACATAATAGCAAGTGATTTTTTCATGTTTCCATTACTTTTCGTGTCTAGACCCACAGCACAGAGATGATACACTGAATACAAACACATGAGACAGTATGTTAACCTAAAAGCTATGTGAAAGTCTGGAGATAACATATAAATAATAATCTAGTTAAAATTCTTGTTCATTTGTGGGCTCTAAAACTAATCACATTATTAACTGGTCTTGTTACAGAATTTAAAACGAGTTGTTTAAAAACGCTATTTCGTTTTTTGTAAAAAATATTGTATCTGTTTTCTTGCCTTCAACTGGAGCCTTTGTGAAAGTACCCTAAATATCTTCTCTTCAGGGGAGGCACTCAGACTGGAATTGTTTTTTCCACCTAAACTAGGCACTCACATGCTTCAGCTTTCCTGATATCAGAAGCAGGACTCGGGCACTGGTCTCTGTCTGCCTAGTGAAGTGGTGCTATATTTGTTCCTCTGCAATGTGTTGTAGGACGGTTTATCAGCAGTGTGTCCCTTCTGAGGAGGAACCAGCAACCCGTTCCTCTGGAGGGACACCGTCCTCCTCAGATTCAGATCCAGTCTGCTTTGAAGGCTGGAAGAGCTAAGTGCTCGCTTAATATCCCCCCCACCACCACCACTGTGGGTTTCCCTTCCACTGATCAGAGTCTTGTTGTAGTACCGTGCACTGCTGCTCCTGTGGGTGCCATTGCCTTTTTTCGCCTCTGCTACCAGTCCATTTGGAGTGCCGTTGGACACGGACAGCTTGTTTGAGCTCTTATTTGTTACCGTTCTTCCTTGACCTGCTTCTTTGGCACGTACGTCCTTTGACTGGTTGTCCTTCTTAACATTGCCTGGCATAAGGAATGCTGGGATGTCGTGAGTCTCCTCTTTACTGCTACCTGCAACATCATCTTGCTGGTTTTGAGTGCACAAAGTCCTGGTAGCTCCAGCTGGCTGGTTCCAATGTTGCTTTAATGTGGAATTTTTGCTTTCACTTGTGCTGTTCGCAAAACTTTGAGCTGTGCTAGTCCCAGGCTGATGCCCAGCAGTGGATTCCCTACGGGACTGACCGTCTTGATTCTTTCCGTGTTGCTCCTGTCTCCTCTTTGATGTCCTCCTGGTTAGTAAACCTTCATCTCTGCCCTTAGTAGTGCCTCTATCTGAAGCTGGTCTGCTCTGGCCTTCAGGTACTCGTGGCGAGTCTGGCTCACGACAACTTCCTCGCTCTGCTCCACTAAAGCCGCTGCTGCCACTAGGGGAGCTGAGCGAGTCTTCCACAGGAAGCTGCGTTTTACTTTGAGCAGGACTAGCCACCAGGCTCACTATGGGCTCCTTGGTGCACCGTGGCCTCCGTCCAGATTCTAGGTACTCCACCAGTTCTCCAGACTGCAGTGGTGTGGTCTGAGGGACAGAGGTGACTTTCTTGCGGTCCTTGGAACCAAAAGACCAGCGTAGAGGAAGCACTTTGCCCAGGTTCTCCTTGTTCTTGGTGGGTGAACGCAGGCTTACGCTACGGCCCTGGGTGCCACGGACAAATGGTCTCGACCCAAATCCATCTATGGGTGGAGAATGAAGAACAAAATTAGGATCTGTAGTGATACTAATTAACTAAAAACTACTGATAATGCTCTGAATGAAGACATTTTTCAAAACTGCCCAAGCTATTATAAATGTTACATTTTTGCTAGCAAAAATGACAAAAGAGTAAACCATAAAACCATATTATAATATCTTCAATAGTATAAAGAAAAGCAATAAATAACGTGACCAGGATACTCCAGTTGCCTGGTACCATCTACCACATGGGTGCTTGTTAAGAAATAACGTACCAGCATCTCCTTTTGGCTGCTCATAGAAAACAGGGGAAGTTGGCGTTTGAGGTTCAGGAGCTAAGGAGGTCTTGGTCGTGGGACTCAAGGTTTGGCTTTCTTCTGAAATAGACGTCAAACGGACGAGCCAGTGATTAGACACGGAGGAGCTTGTAGAGCCTGTGGAAGTAGAGATCATGTCAGTTCTCCTCACTAACAACAGAAAAAAAACAAGGAACAAGGAAGTCTGCTAATAAATAATAGCTCCAGGTGCTAGTGGACTTTCATCTTCACTGATAAAAGTGGTGTCTCTCACCTTGTCATGTAACTATGTTTTATTTTTCATATTTAAAGATAACAGTTCAACTTGAACTGACTCAAATAATGTCACATTTAGCTTCCAGTGATATATAATTTTCAATGGCATGTTCAACCCCAACACATGTATCAGTCATAACTGTAGATAGATCTAGCTTGGTATAACTTATTCATTGCCATACTCTTCAATTTCCATAATGCACATCAATCCTTATTCATCAGAATTGTGTACTGTTCAAGCGAATAGTGAGATGAGCATGCGCATATTTAACCAACAATTTCTTTAGTCATCAATTTAATCTTTGATGTGTTTGTACAATCAAACTCATGTGTGGTCAGAGTACCAACCTGAAAAATACAAATACAAATACAGTGACCATCGATTTGAATGATCGAGTCTATCTACAATATGGTGACGATGGAGATGAAGTCTGACCTCGGAGCGAGCAACTGGCTGACCATGCAGGAATGCTGTTGCGCCTCTGGTAAAAGAGGATATATGCTTCACGGGTACACACTTCACCCTCAGGCACCGGCTCTACGCTGCTATCATCGTAACCATACCACTGGCCATCCACTGAATTCCTGCAGTATGCTGAAACAACAGAAAGACTGAGATTACCGGCAGTATACTCTCATGCATACACCTTTGCCTGCTGACACACTCTAACTCAATTACCACAAATCCACATTTCTCAACAAAGACACTTTCGAATAAATGTGCTAGACAATTCACTGTATACAGTATATACTGATATAATCCCAGGTGATTTATCAATCCACAAACCTGTGTAGTGACCTCCATGCATGCCTCCATGATGGTTACACACTGCGTACAGGTCGTACAGGAAGTCCTCAGGATGTTGGCCTGTTTCAGTCCTTTGATGAAGCTGCTGTTTCCATACGGAAGGCAGGCGGGTGCAGTTACTCCTCTTGACCATGTGAGGTGCCATGTCCAGGGCTGTGAGTGGGAAGCGTACGAGAGTGGAGAGCTTGTTTCGTCGTTCGCCCACCTGCCTGAAACGCTTCAGGTGGAGGATGAGGATGTCTGGGAGTGTCCACAGACTCATCTGAACCATGCCTTGCTGCAGCTGCTTGCAGTGAGGACACTTCCATGCGTCGTCTGGAGCCAGCTGCATGTACAGGGCGCAATATAATAGGTAGTATAATTATATGACATTGATATTGCAATAAATGATGTCCCAATATGGTTTTGTGATAATATTGTGGATATGGTTAGTACAACAACCTTGATCAACTCCAATGATACACGTGTTAACAGACACGTGATAGCTGGTTAGGTGTAAGCCATTAAAATATGGTTGAATTATTCAGTTATTCATCTTAAAGCACATTAGATAAAGTATACTAGCGATGCTTATTAAGTATTCAATAACTACAGGGAAACTGATACTAAAGTTTTGTAAAAACAAAAGTGGACCTGCCAGTGGGTCATTTACAAACAGATTTCATGAATGTTGTTAAAATGTGTACAATAATATTTTCTCTATTTATTATAGAGCCGTACAGCTTTCTATTCCTGAACATTCCACTGACAGAACATATTAGATCCAAGTTACATTGTTTATACAGTGAGGGAAAAAAGTATTTGATCCCCTGCTAATTTTGTACGTTTGCCCACTGACAAAGAAATGATCAGTCTATAATTTTAATGGTAGATTTATTTGAACAGTGAGAGACAGAATTAACAACAAGAAAATCCAGAAAAACGCATGTCAAAAATGTTATAAATTGATTTGCATTTTAATGAGGGAAATAAGTATTTGACCCCTCTGCAAAACATGACTTAGTACTTGGTGGCAAAACCCTTGATGGCAATCACAGAGGTCAGACGTTTCTGGTAGTTGGCCACCAGGTTTGTACACATCTCAGGAGGGATTTTGTCCCACTCCTTTTTGCAGATCTTCTTCAAATCATTAAGGTTTCGAGGCTGACGTTTGGCACCTCGAACCTTCAGCTCCCTCCACAGATTTTCTATGGGATTAAGGTCTGGAGACTGGCTAGGCCACTCCAGGACCTTACTGTGATTCTTCTTAAGCCACTCCTTTGTTGCCTTGGCCGTGTGTTTTGGGTCATTTTCATGCTGGAATAATCATCCACGACCCATTTTCAATGCCCTGGCTGAGGAAAGGAGGTTCTCACCCAAGATTTGATGGTACATGGCCCCGTCCATCGTCCCTTTGATGCGTTGAAGTTGTCCTGTCCCCTTAGCAGAAAAACACCCCCAAAGCATAATGTTTCCACCTCCATGTTTGACAGTGGGATGGTGTTCTTTGGGTCACAGGCAGCATTTCTCCTCCTCCAAACACGGCGAGTTGAGTTGATGCCAAAGAGCTCCATTTTGGTCTCATCTAACCACAACACTTTCACCCAGTTGTCCTCTGAATCACTCAGATGTTCATTGCCAAACTTCAGACGGGCATGTATATGTGCTTTCTTGAGCAGGGGGACCTTGCGGGTGCTGCAGGATTTCAGTCCTTCATGGCGTAGTGTGTTACCAATTGTTTTCTTGGTGACTATGGTCCCAGCTGCCTTGAGATCATTGACAAGATCCTCCCGTGTAGTTCTGGGCTGATTCCTGAGTTTATTTTATACAGGTTACAAGCTAAGATTAGGAGCACTCCCTTTAAGAGTGTGCTCCTAATCTCAGCTCGTTACCTGTATGAAATACACCTGGGAGCCAGAAATCTTTCTGATTGAGAGGGGGTCAAATACTTATTTCCCTCATTAAAATGCAAATCAATTTATAACATTTTTGACATGCGTTTTTCTGGATTTTCTTGTTGCTATTCTGTCTCTCACTGTTCAAATAAATCTACCATTAAAATTATAGACTAATCATTTCTTTTTTCAGTGGGCAAACATACAAAATCAG
Organism: Ameiurus melas; assembly: GCA_012411365.1. NCBI lineage: Eukaryota > Metazoa > Chordata > Actinopteri > Siluriformes > Ictaluridae > Ameiurus > Ameiurus melas. The sequence goes on along the minus strand of CM022753.1, from coordinate 27,755,502 downwards.
CAGGGGATCAAATACTTTTTTGCCCTCACTGTACCCCTACCTCTCTTTGAGTTAAATAAGGTTGGATTAAATCCATTCAATCGTCAATTGCAAGTCAAATAGGCTAATAATTATAAGAACTCAGTCATACATTTATTAACTTTGACAATGATGGGTTAGGATTTACACAACTGTAACTAAATAATAATAATTAAAAAAAAAACACAAGCCCTGTAGCTAGTCTTTACGGACCCCTGCTTTACAGATTAAATTGTTCTTTTTGGATGTTTTTTATTTTAACTGAAAATGAAAATTGCTTAATTATTGTATATATTTGTGTGTATATCGTGTATATATTAAAGATTATTGTATACATACATACATACATACACACACATTATATATAGTAGTACAATAAAATCAGCCATGACGCAAACCCTAGAACACAGTGAGGATAGGGCCTTGCACAAGAGCCCAAGATTGTTATCTTCGAGGAGCTGGTATTTGAATTCACAACCTTCTAACCAGTAGCCTGGAGCCTTAAGCACTGAGTCACTCGTCCTCAAAAGTGAAAACTCTTTCCATGGTGAGATGAGCTGATAGGAAAGTTGGTGTTTCTGAAGCAAATTCTCAGCCACAGACAGCCTCATACAGATCTCTCTGCATCTTTATATCTAGAAGTCAGCATAAAGTGGTCACACCCTAAATCTTGTTATGTAATTGTTTAGTTGCTTATGACCGAGTTTAGTTTAGTTGTATTTGGGCACACCTACATTCTGACACTTTCTCTATTCTCTATAGTCCCTTTCGTGTGACTAGAACATTCTTCTTATCTAAAGTTCATCTTTAGTTGCTTATCTTCAGGTTTAGTTTCACTTCAGCATTTGTAGTTGTCCGTTGCTTATCAAACAAACTTTTTTTATGTTGTAACACCTTCTATTTTCTTTGCATCTTAAATGACTCTTCACAAGAGTCTATGCGCATATCGGCCTGTTACTGGATTCTAAACACGTTTAAACATTTTTAGTTGTGTTACGTAGCTGGAACCTGACTCCAAAGGGTCTGTTAAGATCTCTGAGAGAAAAGCTGATGAATTGTGGACTGTGTGTTTTACCTGCTCCTCTTTAGTATAAAGTTGAAAGCATTCGTCCAGTGTGCAGCTATGTTGCTGAACATGCTGCTGCTGCTGGGCACGTACACTCTCACAATCCTTCACCACCTCTTCCTGGATATTACCAAAGAGACTGCACACGCACACACGCGCACACACACACACACACACACAAACACAATACTCATTTTATCCTCCTGTTCCTGTAAAACTGTTGTATTTTCATAACATTATGTTACTAGTACTGATATTCACTGATATTCATCAACTGTTCATGTATTCATATTCACAATGAACAAGATCAGCATATTAAAGAATTCAATCTTGCCTCACTTTGTATCTAATTGTTTTCTCAGTGTGTCACTGTGGAACAACCGAATACATTACTTAAAACAGTACTAATGTGACTGTGCACTCTCCTTTTTTTTTTTTTTTGCCATAAAGTGTTTAGATGAATAGATGATAATGGACTGACTCACCAGTCTTTTGTTCTGTGTTCCCACTCCACTATCAGCTTCACATGTGGAGGACCACCAGAGCCACACAGCTTTAGAGCTCTGAACAAACAGAGGAAAACATTAGTTAGTACTAAGTACAGGACTTGTATCTTTGTAGTGAATTTTTCATATCTTTCCACACATAATGCTGATGACTATTAATAGTTCCATAAGAAAAATGAACAGCAGCATCAATAATACTAATACTGAACATATGTAATTAGTATTATACTTTTATATTATTAGTTAATGTTATTATAGTAATAATTGTTATATCCAAGAAAACACCACGGCCTACAAATATACAAAACACGCCTGCCAAGGACTGCAACACCCAGTGTCACCTTCACAGTCACCACATTACTGATCACACACACCTGGACTAAATTACCATTCACCTATATAAGCACACTCTAGGGGTGTAACCTGGTCCGGGCTTTTAGGGCTGTATTCCCACAGACATTTATTTTAGCCCAGAAGAATTCTGCACTTGGAGTGGTTTGTCACTACGTAAAAAAACCAGTAAAAGAAGACGGCAATTTGTAATTTTGAATGCTGTATTTTATCTTCAGTGAACGGAGGCAATACCAGTCAGACAGGGCTTACAGGAAAATACGTGGAAATACTCCTGTCTTATTGGCTGACAGATCTCAAACACTAGCTCATACTGTCACAGTTAGTGTGAGGGAGAAAGTGATATACACTCACACATACATACATACATATACATATATATATATATATATATATATATATATATATATATATATATATATATATATATATATATATATAGAGCTTTTTTTTTAACCAGTAAAGGGGTTGAAAGTGAAATACTAACATCCTCTCATGCTGAGCAAGGATAACAGGTGTGCTAGGTGTGTAAATGGCTACATGGGTTCCACGTTACGTGAACACTGTAGCAACTTAACCCATAAAATGATAGTTGTGCTTCCCCACGGTCAGCGACACCAGTCTAACTTAGTCTCGTGTTAGATAGCCAAAAAGTTTTGTATTTTATCTGGTAGTCCTGCAAACATCCGATGCAAGTTTTATGATAAATCCAACTTTTTGTCCAATTTTCACATTTTAAGCAATTAGCCCTCAAATGCAATAAATAAAATGCATGGATACAGTCTATTTAAAAGTATGGTTTTAATAGTTTTTTGGACTTTTCACACCTCCATACACTCTTTGTGAAGTATCTTCTCAGTGCTCTGATTTTGCATCTGTTTTACCAAGCCTTTGTATCAGTTATTTATGGTTTTTCATCAGTTTTTCTGTTTTTTTTTTATGTGATTTTGCCTTTGACTCTGATATGCTGTTTGTGAATTGCCTGACCTATTGCCTGTCCTTGACCAAATTTAACTGTTCTCAGATTTGTTTGTTGTTTGCCAAATTTCATAAAAGCATTACCTGCAACTGCAGCAATCTTTGCCACCTAACAACAACAACAACAACAACAACGACTTCTTTAGTTCCTGGAGACTATGGCCAATTAGTCCAATTTCATTATAATCTATGTAACATGACTAAGAATGAATGCTCTTGTGTAGGATGTCCAAAAAAAAAAAAAAAAGATTTGGCTGTGAGTCTCAAAAATACAAATAAACTAACTCGATATTACAGAGCAATGATTCATCCTGCTTTGTTCAGTGTCCTTTAAAAAGAAACTAGCAAATCTTCAGCATGCCTGCCATATGTATCCCTGCTGGAGATCTTTCACGAGCCAGTTTTGAAGAGGCTCTTGCTCTGATTCTCGGATTCCTGTGCCGATAAGACCAAAAAACAGCAGGCAAGAGAAGTCAAACCTCCAGCCAAACCAAAGCGTCATTTCTCCTCGTCACAGTATACATTATTTAAGATTTTACAGGGCTTACACATCTTCAACACTTACTTTCTTTATTAAAAAAAACCCAACAACTATAAAAATGGAGAGGAATTTAGTGATTATTAGAGCCCCTGATTTTATATTATACGATACATGCTGTTATAACTCCAAATTATGTATGATGTCATTTTATACCAAAATGATGACTATGCAGAAAAGCAGAACCATGCTGTTAGTCTGGAAATGTACTATGCTATTAAATTACCCTCTTAAAGCATTTAGACAAAACCACAATGCTGAAGATGTGTCCCTTCTATTTCCAGAATAACATGGTGTCTGGTGGTTGGGATGATAATATATAATTACACTGCTGTATTCGTTTTCTAAATGATCGATTATTAATTTAACTATGCCAGAATTTGGTACTTTATGCCAAAAGTAGAAACTGATCATTTGTCTTCTACCATATACTGGAGGTTTTATTCAGTTCTCATGAAAGATTCATTTGGAAAAATTTACATATTTGTTACATTTTATGTAAAACACTACTGTCCTTCATTGACTGATGACGCCCATAATAGATAATATGACAACAAACTACATCCTGCTGCAACTACTATTAGTATTTAATAGACAGACACTTAATATATAGCAAGGATCTTTCTCAAGGGCCCAGAACTGACTCTTTGGCAGTCTACAGGTTTGAACTCTCTTCATTTGACCTACTCTCTCCATAAAGACGCAAAACAACAAAATGTGTGTCAACAGGTCTATTGTGAATGGAAAGATTTACCTTGGACCTTGTAGCAGTAAATAAAGAACTGGCCCAAGTCCAGCTCAGCTCTTTGAATGCAGCTTTGACTTTGCTTACTAGTTATTGGCTTAAGGCACTGAGCTCAACCTAAACATATTATACACTTTTCTCAGTAAGCTGTAGGTTTTTTTCTTTTCCTTTTTAATTCTCAGGTAAAAGACAACCACTTTTTAATTCCTGTACACAGATTAAAGGTAGGTCAGTGTATGGAGGGATTGCAAATTAATGAACTCTCATGGGGATACAGCAAACGTTTACAGCATTAAGTTTCTCTGTGTGTAATGCAATACATGGGGTTGTGTAAAATACATAGAAAATGAGTAAAATAGATTTTGATGCACATTCAGTAGGCATCTTTGTCAAATATGAAAAATGTTTAAAAAGATGTGTTCATTCAAGGGCCTCAGATGGCAAGGATTCCACTTACTGATATATATATATATATAACTCCAAGCAATAATCTCCCATCAATAATTAACATAAGAGAGCACCCTGTTACCTGTCTACTGCGGGATGGTAAAGTGGACGTCCATCCTGCGGATTCAGGTAGCTACAGGACACTGATCCCCCAACAACACGTATCTTAAACAGGACTCTGTTATTCTGCAACACAATAAACAAGAAAAAATCCCTTAATAAATAACAGTATAATTATATAAAATGCACTGACAGTTGCATACAGATGGGCTCTGTAATGCTGTGGGAGACATTATACTGCCATGACTTGGGTTCACTTGTACCCTTAGAGAGAAGTCTCAGTGCAAATCAATATTACGCTATTCTGACAGAAAACCATTATCTTATGATGAAATGTTTCCATCCTGATGGGAGTTGTCTCGTCCAGGTTGAGCCCGCCTCCATGCACAGGGCACGGGCGCTTACTGAAATGTTGTTCTCTCTGAATAGAAGATTTGTTCATTGATGTGAGCACGCGCTACCACAATACAAATCAAAACATCAGTTGAGGGAATGTCCTTTGGAAGAATGGTGTTCGTCCTTCTAGTACAGTTTCAGAGATGTGTAGAATCTATGCCAAGGTGCATGAAAGCTGTTCTAGTGCCTTGATGTTTAGCCAACAAATAGGGCTGGGTGATACGGGACAAGAGAAATAGAAAGGACAATAGGAAAATGTGTTTTGATAGATATTTAAAAAAAAATATTGTCTACATCGCCAGTGTCGCAAAAGTCACTTTTCGGCAGTCAATTTACAGCACTGAGGTCGGAGCTACCAGCAAAACTCCCCACAACACCTCAACACCATAATTCTGTTGTTTGTAAAATGTTAATTTGTAAGTTTTCCCCACAGACCAGTCATGAATGTATGCAGTTATTTTGTATAGACCATTTTTGCATAATGTCAGAGAAAACATAATAATCTGTGGTATAGATTGTAATCTTATCTTGAAATAAGATTTTGTCCACAAATCCCAGCCAAACCACCAGGCAGTTTCATTCTGGTTTGATCCTGAGCTTGGGTTATTGTCTGTGCAGAGTTTCTCCCTGTGTCCTTGTGGATTCTTCCAGGTTCTCCAGTTTCCTCCCATCACCCCAAAAAAAACATGCCAGCAGGTGGACTGGCAATGTTATTTTGATTCTAGGTGTGAATGAGTGTGTGCATGGCGCATTGTGCTGGACTGGGGTCCCATCCAGAGTGTATTCCCACCTCGCGCTCTGTGTTTCTTGCATAAGATCCCAGACTCTCACCAACACATTGGAAAGTCTCGCTCCTGCTTTAGTCAGTGACATTTCTGAGCTTCAGAGTTGTTCAGCCTGTTCACTGAGTTTGTCATTACCTAGTGCAGTTGTTTATAGATCGTCTGACCTGTTTTACGTTTCTGAGTGCAGGTTTTCTGTTCTGATTTTTTGCCCTGGTTCTCCTTGATAAACCTGCATTTACATCCACCCCTGTCTAAATTCTCATATTTCACTTATTCTTAAATTTGCCTGTGTGTTTCTGCATTCTGTGAGGATCTATTGAACTCTTGAAAATGAAACACCACTCCATCCAACAATTAAATTTATTTCCTCTCCTTTCTAAATGAAATTCTACATTTTGCTGGCTGAGCTGGCTGAGATAAAAAAAAAAAAGACCCCTGCTGGGAAAGAATGCATGTATGTGTAAAAATAGACTAGAAAGAATGGTAAAAAAAAGTGCTTAAAAGGATAAATGCAGCAATGTTTCATTTATTTTATGAAGCACTGATATTTCAAACTGAAATATGAGTGTCAGAAAGGCTGCTGGTACAGGGATACTGGCACATTTGGTGTGCCTCATGCATATAGACATATGGCTGAGAAGCCTATGTTCCCTTAAGTGGAGAAAATAAAAAGAGAGAGAGAGAGAGAGATGGACATCAAACACTGAACGTTTGGACTGCACTGTTAATGGTTCTTATCCAATATGTTTACATTATTGTATGCAGGTATTTTTCAGAGCATCCAGCAGAGGGAGTTCATTGACTGCTAATGGAGTATGAAGATGCACTGTGTAAACACGGTGTCATGATGGAAGCAATGTAAATTTGCTGTGGCATTTGTGGCATCCATGGCATCCACCAATAGCAAGTAAGTTGCACACTTAGATTAAAATAACTTGGTTGTCAGTTGTTGGCCAAAACACAGAGGCTGCCTTTTGAGCTTCATGTCAAAGCAAAACTCAACACTGACACTCCCACATTTCAGGATGAGAACTGTAGGGTCCAGGTGACTGGTTTTACAGGCATAAGGAAAAATTGGGACACTTTGACTGGCCTACAAAATCAGTAAACCAAAAAAATAAAATATAGTTGAAACTGAAATAAATAAATAAATAAATAAAATTAAATTAAAACACCACAAACTGAATGATGCATGATATACGTGGAACTGACATTGAATACAATGGCAGTATCCTGACAGGATTTAAACTATTTTGAGGTGACAGTGACTAATTATTTCATTAAGTGAGCTTATTGAGTAAGTATGAACTTTTCAATTCAGTTTTATTTGTATAGCGCTTTTAACAGTGGACACTGTCTCAAAACAGCTTTACAGAAACATATAAACAGGATACAGAGTTTAAGTGTGTGAATTTATTCCTATTGAGCGAGCTGAATGGTGACGGTGGTGAGGTAAAACTCCCTAAGATGATATGAGGAAGAAACCTTGACAGGAACCAGACTCAGAAGGGAACCCATCCTCATCGTGGTAACGAAAGATAGTGTGAAAGTAAAAGAAAGTTCACTGTAGTTTTTATATGAAGTCTGAATATTTTCGGTTAGGAACATGTTATATAAGTCAGATGGAAAAGTTGCTAAAACAATTTTAGAATTATTGGCACATCAATAACAAAAAGCTGACTTCTTACATTCAAAATCTTTAAATACTGTACAAGAGAAAACATTCTGTGAGGTACTAACTTTATTCTTTACTTTTGCAATATCTCTTTAGAGAAAGATCAACTCTACTTTTGAGAAATGCCAGAACAAAATACTAATTACACATCTACCAAGTCTTATGTCCATTACAGTAAATCAATCACATGGCATATCGACTAAACATATTCTGAGTTAATTATAATAGTGCACATGTTTGCTTCTAGCTAAATTTGCTTTAGTAGTAAGATAGGGCTGGACAAAATAAAACCAGTCTTGTTTGTAAAATCAAACATAATTACCTCGGCGATCTTTTACTTTCTCTCTCTCTCTCTCTCTCTCTCTCTCTCTCTCTCTCTCTATCTATCTCTCTCACACACACACACCGAACAAGGTATGTCAGAAACTTTTTCAAACAGAAAGCCCAGCTCAGTCATGTGTTTGAAATAGGATACTGCAATTAGCAGGTGCCTTTTCACGTGTTGCCATGTTACACACCATTTAGTGTATGTATACTTTATACTGCATGTACTATAGTAATGTAGGTTAAAATGAGCTGTTAAATGCACAAATGTTCACATGTATACACCATGCCTACTCTCTGAGAACACAACTGAATTAATAACAGAGGGAAAAACACTATTTCCATCCACTATTTCCACAAAAAAAAATTCTCATGAAGTTACTTTTATAAATATTCTCAGATCTACTTGGATCTTCCAAGAACACTGAACATGAGAGAGGATTGAAACTAAACAATGCACTCTAGTGGACAGAAGAGTGCTTGCCTGTACTGTAGAACAAAATATACCTACCTAGAATCATATTACTTGACCTTTGCTCTCAGAACAGCATGAATTCACCTGGGCAGGAACTGTATGATTATTCATTTGGCTGCTGCTTTTATCCAAAGTGACTAGCAATTGGTGGTGCTGGATTTGAACTTTCCAATTACTTTTGAGCCAACACGACCCTTCCCAAACTGTCCAAAAATATGCTTAAAAACTAATCTGGAGAACAGTGAAGCAATGAAAACTCATTGTCCTAGTTATTATTGCATCTAGTAATCAAACATGAACTGCAACAAACACTGAAAGAGCCCCACTCGGCCAGGGATCACACTGCCCATGCTTTCTGGAAGAGCTGCATACAGACAGTTAATGCATACAGACAGTTAAAGTTTTTATGCATACCTACACTCAATTAAACACTAACTGATGCTAAATACAGTCACATGACATATTACTTGTTGGAAAGTATAAACTGCGTGAAGGTGAGTGTGTACCTAATAAACTGACATCTCAGTGTATATGATAATACTGAAATGAAGATAAGGCAAATCCTTAGGCTCCAACAGTGTACAACACTGATGTGATTTTCAAATGTCTTCGACTTTTCCAATATTGATGTGTTAATTGGCACGCACCTTGTCAGAGTGATATGAAGCATGCTACTCGCTGCATGATGAAAGGTAATTGGAAAGGCACCAGCAGAACGGAAAAATGAAATAAAGGCAAGGACATAATTAATTTCATGGAGTGACGAAAAGTGGCGCCAGCTGAATTTGGTTGTGAGAAATACTTTAAGTATTTCTTGTGTTCCTTGTGTTTGATTAAATTCCTGACAGAGAGAACCTGAAAATATAATGAGAAAGTATTTCTGTCGGTATTCTGACTGTATAATATAATTATACACCTATCAATCATACCATCAAAATCACTGACAGGCAAATTGACTAACAGTGATTATCTCATTACATTGGTACCTTTCAAGGGGTGGGATATATTAGGCAGCAAGTGAACAGTCTGTTCTCAAAGCTGATGTGTTGGAAGCAGGAAAAATGGGCCAGTGTAAGGATCTGAGCGACTCTGACAAGAGCCAAATTTTGATAGCTAAATGACAGGGTCAGATCTCCAAAACAGCAGGTCTTGTGGGGTGTTCCTGGTATGCAGTGATTAGTACCTTCCAAAAGTGGTCCAAGGAAGGACAACTGGTGAACCGACGACAGGGTCGTGGGTGCCCAAGGCACATTGATGATCGTGGGGAATGAAGCAATGGAGCAGTAGAAAAAAGTGGCCTAGTCTGATGAATCACGTTTTCTTTTACATTATTTGGACAGCCAGGTTAATGTGTGTTGCTCAACTGGTTATGCACTACGGGAAGAAGGCAAGCTGGTAGAGGCAGTGTGCTGCTCTGGGCAATGTTCTGCTGGGAAACCTGTTACTTTGACATGTACCACCTACCTAAACACTGTAGTAGAGCAAGTGCACCCCTTCATGGCAATGGTATTCCCTCATGGCAGTGTCCTCTTTCAACAGAATAATGTGCCATGCTACACTGCAAATATTCTTCAGGAATGGTTTGAGGGGCATGACAAAGAGTTCAAGGTGTTGACTTGGCCTCTAAATTCCCCAGATCTCAATCTGATTGAGCATCTGTAGGATGTGCTGGACAAACAAGTCTGATCATTGAAGTCCCCAACTTACAAGATTTAAAGGATCTGCTGCAAACGTCTTGGTGGCAGATACCACAGTACACCTTCAGAAGTCTTGTGAAATTCATGCTATGACGGATCAGAGCTGTTTTGGTGGCACAAGGACCTACACAATATTAGGTAGGTCCTTTTAATGCGATGGCTGATTGGTGTATATAGCGTACAGTATGTATATAATGGATGCATGCCAAAATGGAAATATAGAATAGGGGGAACTTGCAGAACTTGGACTCAGTAATGTATTTCAGCAATATTTGATATAAAAAACACTTTAGCAGAACTAAAAACATATGAAATAAACTGACCAGAGACTAGCTACAGCACTAGTGAACTCACGACATGGTTTCAGTGCAGAAAAATCAACATCAATAACAGAACGTTTAAAGTCGATTGGACAGAGAATTTTACTGTCCCTATGTCAATTTCAAAACCGATGCATCTGGTCTGGTCATAGTGCGACTAATAAATGGTAACCAGAAATTCCACACATTAACTAATCATTAATGGTTCAGCATTAAAAGGTTGCCATTATTTAGTCCTAGTAGTTATCAGGACCGTTCTGAGCAAATAATTTTTCAGCCAGACATTCACAGATTTTAGCAGAATATCTCCGATATCGAATTTCTGAAATACTTTGATAGGCTAGTGTCAAACACATGGTTGTGTTAGTAAAGCTAAGTTAGATTTAAAGGGAACTGTTTACCTGTGGCTGTGCTCCACTGATCATCAGATAGTAGAGTTTACTGAGGATGCTCTGCTGCAGCTGATCCCATGACACTGACCTGTCCTCTCTCATCAGGAACGGAGGTCCAAACCTATGGGGAAACAGAGGTGAGGTTAATATTTTCGCATAGGAATAAAGTAATTTGTAGCAATATTAAATCTCTGCTGAGGCTTAGTGTAGGTTGCACCCATTAAAAACCTATTGAGTTTTGATTCTGACAATATTATAGCCATATATGACTTGGAGACAAAGAGAATATAAATAGTCCTGCATTTTGGGTACTGCTCTCCCTCTATATCAGAGTGAAACTAGCTAATGGTTGATGTCGGTTTGCTATTTCATATGGAAGAAGAAGGTTTTGTGCTTATCTCCAAGATGTTGCATAAGCAGCATTTCGTAAAGATGCAGTGGATGGCTTTGTGTCTTGGTGGAAACCTGTGCTAACCCTCACCCTCTCAGATTGGTAGCTGTGGTGCGATGAGGCAAAAATAACTAGTGGATAGAAAACACATAAGAGAAAAATACAGGAAAAAATACAAATCGTAGACCTATGTAGAGGCCAATTTGTGTTTATAAGCTGATATGGATTCAGATCTTCCAGGACTGTCACTAAGATCTGAAATGACTGAACAAACAGTTCCTGAAACACCAAAGCATTATCTCTGAATAATGGCGATCAGGCCTGGACGGGACGTTGGGAGCCTGACGACTGATTTGGCCTGCTATGCTGCTTTAAAAAATTTTTTTTATGAATTTATTTCTTCAATCATTATTATTTTAAAATACTGCATGTCCGATGTACTCAAATCAAAAATAAATCATGAATCTGTTTGTTTTGACTTGCTACGGTACCATTGGCCTCAACTCTGGAGAATAATTTCGAACAAAGCGGTTCTCTGCACAGAGCGAGGATAGAGAGGAAGCGGCCAGGTAGAGCAGAGACAGAAAGGGCACGCAAGAGGAACGCCATCCAAAAAGGAAGCAGCAAAATGTAGCAAAATTAACGACTAGTTCAGGGTTTCAAGTGCACGTCAGTCTCGTCTGTAAATACTGTAGCTTTGTATTCGCTAACTTAGCTAAGCAGGTATTAACCACAGTTTCACTACTAGCAAATGTTATGTTAGGACTATATCATCATTCAAAATATGCTAAAGGACAGTATTATCTACTGTATAGTTATAATACGAAGTAATTTCACAGACAAAGATCCAAATTTACGTACAGTACACATAGGGAGCCCTCTATTGTTGTTATTTTAAATGTTGAAGCTACAAGCAATAACAACTAAAACACTTTCCCAAGCTATGAGTCATAAAAGGCAACATCATGTTCAATATTAGGATTTTTCTAAAAAGACATTGTCATGATGTGGTTAGTATTGTGCTAACAGATATTTAAGCAATTTAGAAAATTATGCCTGGGTGCACGATGGCTTAGTGGTTAGCATGTTCGCCTCACACCTCCAGGGTCCAGGGCCATGTGTTTGTGGAGTTTGTATGTTCTCCCCGTGCTGTGGGGGTTTCCTCCGGGTACTCCGGTTTCCTCCCCCAGTCCAAAGACATGCATGGTAGGCTGATTGGCATGTCTACATTGACCGTAGTGTATGAATAGGTGTGTGAAGGCCCGCCATTGCCGGTCCCAAGCCCGGATGCAAAAGGGAGAGTTGGGCATCGGGCTAGCAACCCGTCCCCGTAAAAACCCTAACTGCTATGGAAACAACGGGAGGGATTTCTCTCTCGTCGCCCGATACATTACTTAGCGTGGAAGAATATGTGAGGTTGAAAACAACAACCTTTTTCTCCCATTTTTCCACAATAAGGAGAGTCAACCTGGCACCAGCTCTGGTGCAGTGGTCACACTTCAGGTCCAACCTGAGATGACAGGTAGAGGTAATATATTTGTATAAAATATAGTATGGTTAAATCTCAGGTATTTTAAGTATTTTTAACTAAAATAAATTTAGATTCTGTGCTCACAGACTACATTAAGGTTAAAAAGTTGTTGTTTCCAACAATGTGGACACATGGTAAAGAAGTGACAGGTAGATGAAAATTGGCAAAAAAGTCTTATTTTTACCTCTTGTATGGATTTAACGTACTTTTGTGAATGAAAAGTAGAGAGTTACTTGCAGCTTTGCACTTCTGGTGTTTGTTAAATACTTGGAATAGCCATGGAAGCTGATATAAATTAGGACTTCTTCACTGCCTCTAGGTTGATTGTTTATGTTTTTATGGGCTGGCCATAGTGGGTGTAATAAATTGAATTTTGGAAAGAAAAAATAGGGTTGTCAGTGGTTTCAAAATTTGTTATGGGTATATGGGGTGGCCTGGATGAGTGTGACACTCCCAGTCCGGCCCTGATGGCAATTTCTGTTCAATGCCACTTTTAATCATTCTATCTTATTGTCTGGCTCAGAGGTTCAAAAATAGAGTGAATAAAATGTGGAGATCAGGCATCCTTGCCTCAGTCCACATTTCACTTGAAAGGCCCCCATTTATTTTGATTCTCACACTAAGGCTATCGAATATTCCTTGAGTTACTTCAATAAAGATTTCGTGAATTTGAAATCTTCTCAACACTTTGTATAGGAAAGAGTTGAAAAAACATTCTTTCAGTATAATCCCCAAAGCACTACTTGAGTATCGTTTTCAGTAATGTGTCTCATTATGTCCTTCGTATACTGTCCTGAGTTTGTCTTTATAGTATGAATCCAGTCTGGCCAAGGTCAGGCAAAACCTTTTCAGTTCTATGTGCTAAAATAAATGCAAACAATTGATCACATTCAGTTATCATATGATGACTGCTCTGTGGAGGTTCTCTATGGCAGGATACAGAGCTGATACAGTTCAATATATTCACACACGCCATGCAGCTCTTTTCCCTTTGCTCTTATAAGCTTGGATGTTCCTTTCATTGGTTGGATTCTATCTGTAGTAGATCTCAGGAGAACTCTGTCCATAGTTATCCCACAGAAAGCTGAAGGTCCTGACAACATACATACCTGGCCGGGTGCTCATGGAATGTGCTAATCAGCTTGCAGATGTCCTCACAGACATCTTCAACTGCACCAAGCAGTCTTTGTGCTTCCAGAAGACCACCATAATCCCTATGCTGAAGAAATCACGAGTGTCCTGCCTGAATGACTACCGGTCTGTTACACTCACACCCGTCACCATGAAGTGCTTCAAGTGAATAGTCATGAAACACATAAAGAGCAGGCTTTCCATCACACTGGACACACTTCAGTATGCCTATCGTCCAAACTGCTCAATAGAGGATCCCATATCTGCTACCATCCATCTGCCTCTGAACCATCTAGACAAAAAGGACAACTATGTAAGGATCTTTTTTGTAGACTTCAGTCCAGAATTCAACACAAGCAAACCACAACAACTGATGATAAAGCTGAGTTTGCTGGGTTTGCCCACCTCCCTCTGCAACTGGTCTTTCTGATTGGGAGACCCCAGTCTGTCAGGATCAGCAAGTCCACCTTTAGCACCACCACAATGAACACCGGCGCCCCCAGGCCTGTGTGCTCACTGTTGTTTACCCTGCTGACTCATGACAATGCTGCAAAGTTCAGGTCTAATCATATCATCAAGTTTGCTGATGACACTACAGTCATGGGCCTAAAGTGGACCACTCACCACTGAACATCAACTGAACAACTGTGGAGAGAGTCAAAAGCTTCTTGGTGTGCACATGACAGAGGACCTCTCTTTGACTCCAACACTCAACACCACCTGCCTAACCAAGAAGACCCAGCAGCGCCTCCACTTCCTGCGAAGGCTGAAGAGAGCCAAACTCCTCCTCCCATCCTCACCTCCTTCTACAGAGATACGATAGGGAACATCCTGACTAGCTGTCTCACCATGTGGTAGGGGAACTGCACAGCCACAAGACCCTACAGTGAATTTTGAGAACTGCTGAAAAGATTACTGGAGTCTCTCTATGTATTTATTGTCTTGCGCTCGTCTCACACTATTGTGTATTTGCACTTTATGTAGTCTTGTGTACTGTTCTCTGTTGCACCATTGTCCTGGAGAAAGACATTTCGTTCCAATGTATACAAGCTATATAGAAAAATTACAATAAAAACCCACTTGACTTGATTATTTGCCCCAGGTACAACAGAGATTTCCCCAGGACTGACCGATCTATTTATTTAATAATTTATCTTACTCTTTGGTAGTGCTCTAAAGTTGGGAAACAGCGAATGTTCCCAGGCAAATTCTCAAAGATCTGAAACCTCTATCCTGAGTGCTAAGCATTTAGAAGCCTCAAGTTTAGCGAATCTCATAATGATGGTTAAGAACCACCGAGGAATCAAGGTGGCAGTTGCTGAATCGTTTTCAGGCTGAAAAAAGCTTGCGATACAGTTTGCCTGAAAGAGGAAATATATGAAAAAGGGTTCCTAGCTGAGCACAGCAAGGCTGTCTGAAAGGAATGGGAAAAAGGCTGGGTAATTTCACGCTGGCGTAATAGTCACAGCGACTTCCCGCTGTCATGAACTAAAACAAACCATAAACTCTTCTGACTCCTTTCCACTCCCTTCGTCTTGCTCTCCACTGATTTTGAAAGAAAGCGCTCTCTGACGTGTTCTCGTACTGTGTGATTTCAGGGAGCGAGAGGAGTGAGGTGTTAAAAGGGAGAGGACAGATGGAAGAGAACTCTATAAAACTTAAAAACTGTCAGTTCTTCTAAACCTCACCTGATGATATCTGTGATGTTGGTTGTCTTCTGATTTCTAACGGTCTATGGCACTTTTTTCAATTAGAAGATATTTAGTTCTATGCATACACTTGGCCTGGTGTATTACAGTGTGTGGAGCTACTTTCAGCAGTTAGTCTCTTAGCTTATATTCTGCGTGTGAAACTTTGTGTTATGAACAAAACTGCTGTTTGAGCCTAAGCACTACATTGTACTTAAAGCACTGTGTACAAGGCAACAGACAATGTGTATTTCTGAACATCATATATACTATAGATGTGGGAGGTTAGCACAAAAAAGGCTTGAGAAATGAGTACGAGGTTGATTACAAACCAAGAACTGAGCCTCAGTGGTCAAATATTGGTAGCCATTTTTGTGGTTTTGTCTGCCTCCAACAAATCAGGTGTAACTAGGATCAGTAAAGCCAGTTTTGCCAGGTGCCAATTGGGATACATTTGAGCTAACTGGGTAGGCTTGTGCGGTATAACGATTCGATGGAATGATTTTCACAGGTGTTTTGAACTCTCTGATATTAACTGACGCTACCTGGAAACCTCATCTCACATGCTCTGGTCTAGATTCACTGGATATTCTTGCTCGTTAATGTGGAATAAAATCGATTGCTGTATGTTTGGCTTAGCTAACAATAAAAAAGTAACACTGGTTAACATGAATTATGAATATATTTATGAGGAAATATAATGTACAGAATAATTTCAGTCGAAAATGGTCAAACATTTTCAACCAATAGGGGAAAAAAAGGTGAAAATTTTGACCTAAAAAAGTTTAAACAAGTCTGTTAAAGAGTTTTCGTGGTTGTCACTGCCAGCATGCAGTTCCTACTCATCTAGTAATATTACTACGCACTCTCCTGCTCTCTTTTAAACCTAAAATGGTGGAAATGCTTGTTTTGGTTCTGGACAGTTAAATTGTTACCTGTGAATTTATATATATATATATATATATATATATATATATATATATATATATATCTATCTCACAAGCATGGAAAAATCAATATTGCACAAGCCTATAGTTGGCAGTTTTTTTTCCTTCCATTTTTATAGACATTCTTTATTCTTGACAACATGTCTAATAAAACAATATTATTTTAAGGCTTTTGTGAAAGAACTACTACTCAAATTATGGGCTGTATTTTCGTAATCATAGCAACAAATGGGTAATTTTTTATACATTCATATTAATACATAATGGGTTTGAGAACATTATTAAGAATTGTGGTTGTGTGTGTAACGAAAATAATCCAATCAAATCAGCTCCTGTCCTTCTCCATAAAGTGCCCATGAAATAACTTCAGAGCCATTATTTGATTCTGTATGTTGACGTGTTTCCAGCTGGAACAGGAAGTCAGGGATTGAGCGAGTTGAAGGACCTGACTGATTTCCACAACAGCCAATAATGCAGATGTGCCACAAATCCTGCCATATCTAAACAGAAACTCATTTCTCACACAGTGACCTTGTCATGTTCAGTACCCTACAGCAGAGGCACTTCGAATAGGTGACAGGTCGTTTGTTACCGTCAGTGTTTTTCCTCTCCCCTGTTAGACTAAGACTAATGTAGCAGTGAGGGCATTAGTTTCTCTGCGGGGAAGGGGTGTTTGGGTATGCGGAAAAGACACAAGGAAGCAAAATAAAATTGCATAGCTTTCTGGGTAAAACACACACACACACACACACACACACACACACACAAACACTAATGTGCCTGGATATCTTCAAATGCTTGCAGTGACATATAGCTGTATGATCATTTTGGAGTATAGTTGTACATCATTAAAGGAGAGTTAAAAATTAGGAAACACACATACACACACACAGACAAATGTTAATTTGGAAACTGTTTGTGTGATGAGCTACAGCCGTAGTAAACTGTATGTTAATCCTTCGTCTGTCGTCTTCGTAATCGTCTGTCCTCGTCTGTATAATCTGGCTTCAAAACAGAATACTAATACTGATGTCTTCACAGAAAAGATATCGTGCTTGACATCTTGTAGATCACAACCTAGTCAAGCCAAGTGGGTTGCCCGATATGTCCCTTAACTCAGTGTGCCTGTCTCTTACAGCTGCACTGCATTGTCTCCATTTTTCCTATGCTGGATTTCTCATTAACATCCCATTGAATATCGCTGGAAAATGTTGAGTGAGAACAGAAGTTATCACTGATGTCTGAGGTCACGGAAACATTTTCTCCTATTAAACACCTTTGTAACAGCACTTGTAATGTCCATCTATGACATCACAGACGACCTCTAACCTCGAACAGGAATGATGAAAAAAGAAAAGCAACAATGATGCAAAAATAACCAACGAATTAGCACCAGACTCATTATGCACATCACAAATGTTTATAAATGATATAAAAATGCAAGGATCTCTCATTTGTTTCATCGAGGACTTTTCCTTTAAGTAGATACTCTGGGAAAAGAGCCAAAAACATAAGCGGTAAGCTATTAACCTACTTGAATGATCCTGGAGCACATTATAGCAGGTTTTTAGCATTAATGCATGTATATCAGTGCCAGTGTCCTCATCTTTAGACTCACAGAAAGACTTAACACATACTTTTTACAGATCATGTTTTTTTTGGAAATATGACTGATGCAAGCTGGCTTAACTAACATCTACTGTTAATCCATTGTACATGAATTTATTATTATTTTTTTTTCATTTTCAGTTTTCATGCTGGTAAGATCTGTCAGTTCTTTGTATTTTCCATATCTTTATGTCATGGTTTTCTCTACACAGACTGAATGGTGTTAGTAGATAAATGGCATGAAAGGACCACTTAACGTGGTACTTTCTCCACAAATGTACACTTATGCCGCTTTTCCACCAAAGGAACTTTACCCAGGAACTAGGGACTTTTGGAGGTACTCAGTGACCAGGGTCCAAATTAAGTACCGGGTAAAATATCTAGCCCTCGCAAAGTCCCTACTCAGGAGGTGGTACTTTTTCAAAGGCCAGGAACTTTATGGGGTGGGACTTTCCAAAAAGTTTGTTGCGGTGCACAGGAACAGTTGTTTACTGCGATTCGAATCAACACAATGGAGTTTCTTAAAAAATACGACCGATGGACCAATGACGAGGTTCAGGCCTTAATAAGTATTTATGCTGAGGACGAGATACAGCGGGAACTGGAAACGGCGACCTGAAGTGAAAACGTATAGTTAAAAATATCAAGTGGGTTAAGCAAGCTGGGCGTTGTTCACACAGGAAAACAGTGCAGAGAGAAGCTTGTGTGCACGTTAGTCTCAGTCATCTCAGCGATAGCTGACAAAATCCTTTTGCTTTAAGTCTAGCATTACCAGCATTCTGAATTCACTTTACTACTACTGCTCGTCTCTTTTCCTGCATTTTCTCAATTACCTTTTTTATTTTAGCAAAGCAATACATCACAATCAACAGCAGCAGTTTGAATCTCCTCCATGCTTGTTGTTGCTGCAGTGTCGTTATCAGATTTCAGAAAATAGACTGTCGGCTTTTAAAACACAAACCTTTATCCAAAGATAAACAAAACTACATTTGATTACGTGACCGGGAATCGAACCCAGACCGTGACAGCAAGAGCGCCAAACCCTAACCACTACACCACCAGTTTAGTTGTAGCAAACTCTTTTGTTACTGTTAAAATCAGCTTACTTTGCATCAATAATAAGTTTGATTGTAGCATACTTCGAGGCTTCATATCCTCGCCGAGGGCTTCTCGTGCGCAGTTGTACGTCACCGGACTAATTAGCATAATCTTCACGGTACTTTAGACCGCGATGGAAATGCAGACAACAAAGGTTTGGAGGAACCAAATGGTCCCTTGAAAAAAGTTCCTGGGATTAATTGTTCCAGGTAATTTCGGTGGAAAAGCGGCTTATATGAACGCTGTCCCCTACCCTGATCTCACTCTTTCATTCTCCTTGTCTTTTTTATTTCACCGTTACTATAAGTAGAAAGGAACTGATAGGGGACTCTTGAATTTTAGCTGACTGCCACTGTCTAAAGGCTATCTGATGGATCACGTTTCCATGTCAGCTTTATCTGGAACCACTCAAGAGCTGACAGCGAAACTGGGACAAAAGTCTGTCAATCCATATTCTTTCTTTTTTTTGCCTGAGGGCAGGGGGTTTCACAGCTGTTACGTCAGTCAATGTGTCACTTCATATTATTACTGAGTTTCTACAGTCAGGATTAGATCTATATAATACATTGCTGTGAAGAAGTAATTGATTTCCTCAGTTTTTGTGTACAGCTCATATTAAACTGTTTCAGAAACTAAAACAAAAATCTAACAAAACAAAGGCAACCTGAGTAAACATAAAATACAGATTTTAAATGATAAATTTATTTACTGAAGCAAAAAAGTTATCCAAAACCCACTGGGCCTGTGAGAAAATGTATTTGCCCCCTGTAGTTATTAATTTCCCAAATCTATCAAACTGCATTCGAATAGTTCAGCTGGATTAGACGCAAACAGGCATGATTACTGCAAACCCTGTTCAATCAAATAAACACTTAAAAATAACTTTTTCAACAGCATGAAGTTCGTTAAAAGGTCTTACCCGGTAACGCACTATACACATTTATGAAATTCTAAAAATGAAGAGGAAGAAGGTGATTGATCTACATCAGTCTGCAAAGTGTTACAAAGCTATTTCTAAGGCTCTGGGACTCCAAAGAACCTCAGTGAGAGCGATTATCTCCAAATGGAAAAACTCAGCACTGTAATGAACCTTCCCTGAAGTGGCCAGGCCTTCCAAAATTCCTCCAAGTGCACAGCAATGACTCATCCAGCAAGCCACAAAAGAGTCAAGGAAAACACCAAAGGACCTACAGGCCTCTCTTGCAATACTGATGAGATACAGATTTTAAACACAAACTTAATACTTACCCAATAGTAGTATTAATTTGTGAGTGCAATCTCTCTTTCTGAAGTGATAGATTTTGTAATTCACATTAACACTGCCTTGAATTTGTGCTAGTAATACTGGTAGAAATGCCTCAAATTGCATATTTTAAACACAAAAAATAACAGATGTATTTTGCTCGTGTGAAAGACTCAGTCCTCGTCAGATCCTTCCAGGTATCATCACGTTGTTAATATTTTATACAGCATACAGTAAATTAGGACCTAAATAGTGTAAGGTAGTTCTATAGGCATCACCTCACAGCTTGTTGGCCTGCTCCAGCTGCGTTACACACCAGCATTAGAATCTTTGCTGTTCCGCCTCCATGGTTAAGGAACTCGGAGGAGAGTGCCCCGGATGCAGCCAGTCTCTGAGCCTCGGGCCCAGACGATGAGTACGGTGAAGAAGGGAGACTGTGGTGGTAGCCTGAGTCAGGGAAGAGGAGAAACATTACAGTTAGTACAGGACATCTCAAGACTGCTCCTGTTAACTGACCCACTTGAGACTTATCATCTGCGCTCATTATTCACAAAACATGTGAAATCTCTGTTTAATAAAGCTGAGAATATTCTTGCTACCTAGAATAAAGTTTGCTTAAGAGGAACCTTAAATTTTGGTAAGCATGGTGATAGAACAGCAGATTTATCTAGCAGAAAGAATGCATTTATTATATTTATTACACAGAAAAAAATCCTTTGGAGACTATTGGTCTCATTTTTAACAGCCTTGAATTCGAAAAACAAAACCGAGGAGACTATAAAGAACTACAGCAATACAAGCAGCATTAAAAAAATGGTACACATAGATCTGAAGTGTAATGGTGCTCTAAAATGGGAAGAAAGTATTAATCCCAGAATATCACTGAATCATAATACTGTATTTCAAGCTCCTTGCATTCTGGTGATCGTTAGCAGAAGCAACTACTGATACTTTCCTCCACTAGAAGTCTTTCATGCACAACAGCCTATAGAGCTTCCACAGAATGGTGCCTGAAGAGGTTAGAGGAGAATGGCCAGACTGGTCTGAGCTGACAGGAAGGCTATGGGAACTCAAATAAACACTTTTTACATTTACATTACATTTACATTTATTCACTTGGCAGACGCTTTTATCCAAAGCGACGTACAAATAAGCAAAGCGATATATCAAGCAGAGAACAATACAAGAAGTGCTACTATACAAGATCCATTAATTGAGTTCCAGAGGAAGCAAAGTGCACCGAGTAGAGGTGTAAGTGCAATTTAAAATTTTTATTTTTTTTAATTAGGTGTTTTTAGCTGTTTTTTGAAGATGGTGATAGATTCTGCAGTCCGGATTGAGATTGGAAGTGCATTCCACCAGTGAGGAACAGTTAGCGTGAAGGTTCTGGAAAGGGACCTTGCGCCATGCAGAGTGGGATCTACTAAACGTCGGTCACTAATAGATCGCAGATTGCGAGAGGGAACGTAGGCCTTCAGGAGAGAGTTGAGGTAGGAGGGTGCTGTTCCTGACAAGGTCTTGTAGGTGAGCATCAAGGCCTTGAATTGATGTGGGCAGCTACAGGAAGCCAGTGGAGGGAGTTGAAGAGGGGTGTGACATGGGCTGTCTTGGGCTGGTTGAAGACAAGGCGTGCTGCAGCATTCTGAATCATTTGAAGGGGTTTGATGGAGCTGGATGGGAGGCCTGAAAGCAGTGAGTTGCAGTAGTCCAGTTTAGAGATAACAAGAGCCTGGACCAGTATCTGTGTAGCCTATTCGGTGATGTAGGGTCAGTTTTCTTGATGTTGTACAGGACTAACCGACAGGACCTTGCAGTTGCTGAGATATGTTCTGTAAAGGTTTTTACAACCACGGTGAGCAGAAAAGCATCTCAGAATGCACCAATTTTTGAACACTGAAGCTAAAACAGCAGAAGACCACATCTGGTTCTATTTTTGTCATCCAAGAACAGGAATCTGAGGATACAGTCTGCACAAGCTCACCAAATCTGGAAAACACTACATTTTCCCAATCTTCATTTGTCCAGTTTCAATATATATAAAACAACATAGTGTATATTTCACGACATCTCCAGAATATTTCATACTGCCATAGAATACACCACCTTCTGATGATAGTAAATCCCTCGTTTGTTTCTCCTCAGAGGAAAACTTGCATGAATGGCAGAGTCATTCACATTCCTCACACAACCGTAACACCACAACACCAAGGTCATTCATTTTCTTTTACTGAAAAGTGGCAGTCTATATTTATTCACAATCTACAATGCTACAATTGAGCTATGTCTTTCCTTCGGTACATCATGCCCGGTCTTCTGCATGATTAACGTCCAAGTTATTTTGAACTGAGAGGTGAAGCACATTCATAAAAAAAACCCCAGAAAGATCTCCTTGTATGCTACTATAGATTGATCTGATAGTTTTAAATTAGGTCACTGTGTTGCCAGAACAAGTTTTGGTCCATTTCTGCCACACGACAGACCTGAAATCAAAATGATTGCCGTTCATTCATCTTTCATGGTATGCTACCATGCATACACCTAGATACACTTTATCATATCATATTTTTATTGTCATATCATCCATACTCACAGATAATGTCAAATGACACATTGCAACATTAAAGACAATAAAGGAGCTGTTTAAATAGGACTACATAAAATGGAAATACTGCAACAATGTAAGATACTAACCAGGTACAAATCACAGTTGCAGTAAAACACCACAAGGGCAAAACAATACAGTAAATACAAGGGTCAGTACTTTGAGACAATATTCAACTATTTTGCTGTTGCCTTTTTTTATGATTTGGAGAAAGCATATTATGATGTTCCTCAGCATTTGAAGGAGTTACTGCAGGAGTACCTGCGTTTGTGCATTACAGTGTATGTATGAGTACAGTGAGAGGTGTGTCCACATTTTTGGCACAAATTCAAAACCATTTAAGGTATCAGACACCATCAAGGGCGTGTCTTGTCTCAGGATGCAGCACAGGTTGGAAAGATGTCCAATAGAGGCAATGGCTGTTGTTTGCAGATGACATATTATCTTGGCACCATTCAAACAGGACCTTTGACATACACATGAACGTTTAAAAGTGTGAAGTGGCTGGGATGAAGATAGCTCTCTCCTAGAAAAGCTGGGACGCTCCCTTTAGATGAGGGGAGAGACGTTGCCCCTTGCACGTAGACAGTGTTCCAGTTCATCTCAAAATTGTTCAGTGGGGTTGAGTTCTGTTCAGGCCACTTGAATTCTTCCACACCAACCATGGCAAACCATGTTTTCATGGAGCTCGCATTGTGCACAGGGGCCCTGTCATGCTGGAACATGTCTGGGCCTCTTAATTCCAGTGATGGGAAATTCTTAATGATACAGCACACAATGACATCCTATATAACTGTGCTTCAAACCTTGTTTGAAGAAGGCCCACATATACATGTGATGGTCAGGAGTCCATACACATTGAGGCATATAGTGTGTTTATTTTGCCTTTTTGGAAGAGGTCTCCAGTGTCAGTGTTTTGCAACAGCTAGAAGTAAAGTTGTAACTTTTTTCTATCATAGAAAAAGAAGTTGCCGGAGGTTTTCTCTGTACCAAGACAAGCTGCATTTTTGTCTTATTGTCCGAACTTCAACTTTCAACAAATTGTTCCACTGCAATTAAGATTTGCATCAATGGCAGCACAGGGCTATAAAAATGACTTCATTAAGAGAGAACAACTAGTCCTGTGTGGTAAATGAGTACAGTCCAGAAGATATTGCTGTGCAATAAAACTTGTGCAGTGTGTATGTGGTTGAAAAAGAACCTAAATTATAGATAGGCTACACACTTTCCTCCAATCTAATCGTGTTATCTGCGTCTAACACCTCATAATAAATTATATTAATTACCTTACAACTTGAATAAGATGACATCGAAGGATCAATGGACAAGTTCAAGGTACATCATCTTCATCATCTCGCCCTTTCTTTCAGTGACTAACACTAAGCATCAATCCAAATCCCCTCACAGCTGCCTGAAAGCTCCTCTGAGCTGAGTGTCAGCATGAGCCCAAACTGTCAGATCTTTAATTAAACACCTCACCCCCCTGGTGGGCTATCCTTTGTCTTACGTCCACAAAGAAATGGCCAAAGGACAATCCCAAAACCGAAGATGGCTTCACACACTGAGCTAAACAATATTACAGGAGCAGCTTTCAGACCACCAGAATCGTGAAGGTGGAAGAGACTATGAATAACCACACTCACTACACATAGAATACTGTCTTCCTTCCCTGACTCCATCTTCCAGCCTCCTTGTTTCTGTCTCTTCCTAGTAAACATGTGCCACAGGTTCAGACGGGCATGTAAATACAGTGGAGCCTGCTTTAATTATGGGGGCCTTTCAGCAAGTGTTAAGCCCCTTCACCATCACCACGTGTACTGTGTTTGTCTTTCAGTGAAGCGCAGCACTTGTGAATAGCACAAACACAGAAGAGAAGGATGTCTTTGTTTGTGTGTATGTGTGGGTCTGTTCAAAACAATCTGTAATTTGTGTGGCGCAGACAGTAGAGAAAAACACAGATCGGTCCTGGCTTCAGCGTGTTTGTGTAACGTTTGTGTAAAACAGAAAGAATATGCCGTCACATACAATACAGGGACAAGTGGAGTGTGGGGACGGTCACACAGGCAGTGCTGATGAAAATCCACTAATTCTACTAAAATACATAAAAAATTGCACTTTTATAACACTTTACTTAAAGGCAGCACTCATACAGACCTACATAAGCTCTTCATGAAATCCATTCCAATATTCCTACAGGCATCATTTATTAATTGTGTTAAATGTTAAGGACAGTTCATATGTAGTTCATAGGCCTACATAAAACCTGCCTAAGCCCTTCACGATAAATAACTTTTACAAAAACAATATAATATAAACATATGTAAACATTTGTTTAAAAAAAACTACTATCAAAGTGTACACAAATAGTGATTTTCCTTTTTTTTATGAAAACGTCTTATAATGTAATGAATACAGATTTCTGCATATTTTCTCTAGCTCTTAACTAAAGTGAGTTCTACTTATGAGATTTTAAATATTTTGATCAAGACTTTTTACAATGTGTGACATGGTAATGTGTTTTTGGTCACATCATCACCATTATGTGATCTGGACATATCAAATGCGCTACAAAGATAATTTCTAAGCCAGCCTGGAAAGTGTCAGAATACTACATACTGCTGTCACATATTTATGCCACATACCTTTCAGTTTTAAACAATAGAACTTTATGTAGTTGTTATTTATTTTTACTTTAAAGATCTTATATTTTTCATGTAGTACTGCCCTTCACATACAATCTACACAAGATATTTACACATTTCTCAGAAGATTAAATAATACAGTAAATAATACTGTAAAAATAATTTACAGTATTCAATTATAAAGTGTTATTAATAATAATGAAAATTCTGAAAAACAGCGGGCAGTTTAACTACTCAGGACAAACAAGGGACTCATGAACAACTATGACAAAAAAAAGGCGTTGATCATCCACTTAACAACACACGGTATTAAAAATCAAGCGTACGTAAAACTTTTCAAGTGGTCCATTTGTGTAAATTCGGTTATTACTGTGTCTTGTGGACTATATGTGAAATCACTTATTCAAGGCAGTACTAAATAAAAAACAAATTCTTTATGATCCCTCTCATTATTATTATTATTAGTAGTAGTAAATATTATTAAGTTTTGCATGTTGTATGTAAACTTATGAGCACAACTGTATCTTCATTTCATCTTGTTGAATCTGTACTAGCCTTTAATATGTATATTTAACCTGGAAATATGATTATCGTATACCTTAAAAATAATTTAAGGTACTTAATTGAGTCACTAATGTATCTTTAAAGCTTTCGTGTAAAAGCTAATTAAAGATACACAACTTACACTGTCCCAGGTAAAATATGCACACTAAAAGTACAAATGATGTACCCTTGATGTACCAGCCCAATGAAAAGAAAAATAACTTTTATATCTGAGAGTGTATATTGTGCTTTAGATAATTGTGCTTTTAATCTAGATAATTTATGTAACCTAGGTTCATTGACAATAAGTGGATAGGTTGATTATCTTTGGGTTGAGTAAGAAAAGTAGTGTTAGACAATATTTTTGTGGTTACCTGATATTCTAGTGGATCCTCCCCGGATGTAAAGGGGTGGGGCTTGGAAGGCATAAATGACGTCATTTTCTGCGATGCTGGTCAAGTCATCATCATCAAAAAAAGAGCGCTGGAAACCAGTCGTGTAAATTTCAGTCAAAATCACCTAGAGGACAAGAAAGGGACAGAGCAGACATATTAGTAAGAGTGCTTTTTATTCTAAAAGACTAGATCTAAAAAAGTATTTGAGTGTGACAAACTTGAACCACTTTTATCTAATGGCCTTAGTAAATATTTTTAAATTGCCTGCTAATTCCTACTTATATGAGACATTAGTGGAGCTACTAAATCTAATGCTCATTCATTTGAGCACTGTAAAAGGCACTATCAATAATGACTAATTATTATTAAAATAATGTTTCAATTGTTGTACCCAGCTGCTACAGCAAGTGCTAATGAACTGAAATAAATTGAATGATTTCTCACTTCAATATCGGAGGCAGTGGCACAGTTGGCACACTTGAACAATAAACAAAAGAAGAGAGCAGAATAGCAGGAGAGGAAGGATGACAGAGAGCGGTGGAGAAATCTGGAACTCGGCCATGATGTACGTTGTGCAGTTCACACTGTACATGTCTGCATTCTCAACATCCCCTTCACATGCAAGTGCTCTCAGTGCATCGACCTCAGAGACAGGGCTTCTGAATGCAAATGAGTTGTTCCTCTACATTTTTAGAGATTGAGGTATAAACACTCATGGAGGAATAGACACTTATTTTGGACAGAGAGAGAGAAACGAGAACTTTTGGTGTTGGATTTTCAGATTTTCAACTTAGGGTGCTGTATGCATTAAAGCTTGGTCCCTTGCTTGGTCAGACAGCTCATTCTTTGATCATTGACACAGACTCAAAAATAACCGGAACAACAAACACAGAGGCTTGGTACATCTCAGGCAGCAAACACTGAAAACAATACTTTGCGACGAAATGCAAAATCACGAGTGTATAAACAGACAAACTAATCAAAGAGGGAAAGAGAATCAGCTGTGGACAATGATGACACATAAAGGAAACAACTAAATCACAAAAGAGGGGTGGAGACAGGGCAGAAACCAAAACAAATCACACATGGCAAAGTAAACAAAGTCACGCCAATCCTGAAATGCGCTGTCGTGCTCTGCTAAGCGCTCCGATTCTCAGCGCGAAGGGGGAAATACCCAACAGTGGAGGACAAGCAGGGAAGCTGTCCCAGGGCTGGGTAGGGTGGGAGGCCCAAGAAGGTTAACTCACTGCTTTAGGTATATTTTTTTTACTCGTGTTTACTTTGATCAATACAATACAGATCTTACTTGCGCTCCCACTCTTTTTCACTGCATCTACACTGTGAATGAGGAGCAACACAGCCTTGTTACTAATAGATCACTTCCGTTATAAAATAGGACAGAAGTTAAACTGCAAGTGCAAATAAAGTGTATAATCACAATAAACTTAAATGACACTAAACCTTTTAAGAACTCACACCAGTATCCTCAACTCCTTGCATACAGTGGAGCAAATTTGTGCTTGTGCATCACTGTCATACTTCCGAGCTACACAAACTCTGCTTTGTAAAGTTTGCAGGTTACAATCTTCCCCATGGCATTTAATATAAAATGCTCCTTTGCCTTAGAGGACTTGGAGGTTACACACTTTTTTCCACCGTCACTTGACGATCACGCCTCCGTCTGATGGTGACGAAGGTGATATTGGGCTTAAAAGGTAACGCAAACAAACAGTAAACAAGAAATATATTGATGTTGACTCTGGGTATCTGCTAAATCTAGCTGTGTCGCATTGTGTGCGTATGATGTCATGTGCCATTGACTGGGAAGTGGTTAATACTTCCGGTTAGTAAAAAAATCGCTAGTGTTTCATTTGAGACAATATTTCTAAAAATTCAAACGCTAGACAGTAGAGTAGAATGTCATTTGGAACACAACTTTAGTATTTACTCTCCGACACATGTTTTCAGAACAGAAATAATGTAGTAAATGTACCCCGTGCCGCGCGCAGGCCGACTAATTGATAATGAAATTTCATTGTCAAAGATTTTCATAATTGATTATTATCGATTAGTAGTTTGAAAGCATGAAGTCCACTGGAGTAGACACTTCAATGGCTTTTTGAAAAATGTATGTAAAAGTAAAATGAAGGTAAAATTATTTTTTATGCTTAAAGAAGAGTAAAAACTCAGAGAAAAAAATCTCATCAGGATTTCATAATTCACGCATGAAAGCATTAAAGGCATATTGAATATGGCGTTGACGTTGTGTATGTGTAGGTTTCTTTGGGGGCACATGGGGGTTTGTCCCTGGCCAAGGCAGTAAGCTTAGTGAACTTACATATAGGGTGATACGTACATGTACATATAAAGCCAGATTTATCTGTAACTACAGCCTGTTCTTTTCAGTGTAGAGCGAAGCACTGGATGTTCTCTGGAGTAATAACACTTTTTAAAAGTTTAACCCATAGAAGGCCAACAAAAGTAAATGAGAATAATGTGTGTGTGTGTGTGAGTGCGCACTCACTTGGTCCGGGGAAATCTTTCCCTCATCTGCCACCATTCTGCGCAGACAGGCCAGAGAGCCGAATAAAGGCACAGCCAGTCCCACTCTTAAGTACCTCTGCCCTTTAGTGCTGAACACCAGAGTTACACACACTGGCCTAAATCACACACACACACACACACACACACACACAAAGTAATACAATGATTATAATGATATAGTAATCATAAAAGGTCATGTCAACAATTTAATGAATAATTCAATACATTCAGCATTAATTATAGACAAATTAAATAGTTTTATTTGCAATATATAAATAATTGAACCATTATTCACATGCATTTTGAATTGGCTTTGATCCTCTGACCTTTTGATCCTGACAACAGATTGATTTTAGCCAAGAATACACCCACGAATCATGTAACCTGTGGTGCTTGAAAGTTTCTATATTTCTGCATAAATATGACCTAAAACATCATCAGGTTTTCACACAAGGAGCTCCCCAAGGTCCTGACCTTAATCCAATAAAAAATCCTGTGAAAAGACCTGAAGCAAGAAGTTTATTAAGGAAATCCACCAACATCCCAGAGTTGAAGTTGTTCTGTACTGAGGAATGGGCTAAAATGCCTCCAAGAGTGCAGGACTGATCAACAGTCACCAGAAATGTTTAGTTGCAGTCATTGCTGCACAACAGGGTCAAACCAGATATTAGAAGATACTAAAAGGTTCACATACTTTTGCCACTCACAGATATGTTATCTTGGATACTTTACCTCAATAAATAAATGACCAAGTATAATATTTTTGTCTCATTTGTTTAATTGGGTCTACCTTTGTCTACCTTTATACTTCTGATAGTGAAAATCTGATAGTGTTTTAGGTCATATTTATGCAGATATCTAGAAAATTCTAGAAAAGGGTTAACAAACTTTCAAGCACCACTGTATATACTTAAAAAGGGCTCTCTTTTGAACTGCCTCAGTAGACTATGAATAATCTATGTATATGCAAATGTGTGACAAAAATTCAAATCCTGCTTGACTGCCCATTTTAAGTGGATATGAGCCTTAAATGCAGCTCCTGTATATCAAATAGATCACCAACCATAGGCTTATACCATCCCTAAATGGAAGACTTATTTTATTGATGTTGTAGAAAATGTTAAGTACAGTATTAATAATAAACCAGTTGACCCGGTTCCAAAATGTATAGCTATTTAACAGCCCTGAGCTGCTGCAGCTGATAGAACATCTTTTTCAGTTAGAAAGTTGACCAATTTGATCAATGAACATCTCCATCTATCTTGTAAAAATGAACTGTTTCCGTCTATCACCAATTACCAGCGGACAAAGATGGCCTACCAGTTTGACCAGCTCAGCCTGTGTTTTGTCAACTGGTAGCTTGAAAAACTAAGCTCGATTTTTCAACAGGGAGTTCAAGTCTGGTTTGGTCACATGGATGAGTCTGCAGCTCATCTATGTTACTTTCTATGTAATGTTCACAGATCACTTTTCATTGACTTTCTACACATGGGTCACAACTGAGAGGCCACACAGCAGGGGCGATGTGTGTTGTGTCAGTCAGGGGTGAGGATTTGTGGGTCAGCAGCTTTAAAGGGGGACAGCATGGGGAAAGTGATAGGGTTCAAGAGGGCCAGTGCAGTGAACTGTACAGCTCAGCACACAGCCGAGAACAACAAAGAGACGAAAACCAGATGAAAGCATTTTGGGAGGTAGAAGCCTGAATGGTGCAGAAACCAAAACTGATACTGTTCAATTTATGGAGGCTTCTACTTTAGTACTGAATTTTAAAATATGTGAATAGTGTGACTTTTGTTTGATTCTAAATAGATTATATAGTTATACTGTATATTCCCATTATTTTCCTTTTAAAGTCTGCACGTGCATCAGTGATCGTTAAACAACCCATGACTAAAGAACTTGTGCACTTTTGTCTGAACTCTACACAGTGTGTGAAACCCTTCATCCAGGATTCCGGGCTGGATAAATGATATATAATGAATACTTCCATTATTTAGTGAAAGTAAATCGTCTATAACATATTGTAATAAAGTATGGAAATCATCCTTTTAGTGCATGGTGTCTGTGCCCTTGTCAAATAGTCATCAAGTATGGCTATGAGATGTGGTGTTTTCACTGCAAATAGTACATAATATCTATAATGTGAGTCTGACAAGCATCTCTATTATTTGTTGACATGTTTAATGTAAGGTGAGCAGAGTTACTTGACAGATTTGTGCTGCACTTTTTATTTTTTTCCGTGTTTCCACACTGCGGTGTTCCTGATTATGAAAAATTTGGTGGTCATCTGTGCATGGCAATTATTAGTAACTAGTAAAAATTTTAATGTGTGTAGTGCAGCAAGAAATAGGAACATCTTTATCGTAATCTTTATTTACAAGGTGCATCACTTCAACACGAAGCTCAAACGCTGAATACGTGTTATTGCAAGAAAAGGTGATGTTACACAGGGGTAAACAGTCAACTGTCCCAACAATTTTTTGCAGTGTGTTGCAGTCATCAGATTTGAAATGAGTGTATATTTTCAAAAAGAAATTAAATTCACAAATAATGTGTTAATAATGTACAGAGTGAATTGAATTTTCAAATGCCTCTCTGTTTTCCATACTGTCATAACGTTTTCGGAGTTGGGGTTGTTAAATATGTTCAGAATAAATGTTGGACACCGTGGCACTGCAAAATCATGTATGGATTAAATATTAAATCATTATATCACACAAGCTAGAATACTTGTCCAATTGGCAACTATGGAAAAAAAATCTAAATGAAAAAATAATGGCTCAGACACATAATTTTCTTGTCCTCTGTGCCTGGACTACTAATTTATCCTTCAGTTAAAGTTAAATTTCCATGTGATAGTAATACATTCATTTAAATCAATATTTCCAGCTCCAATGTTCTTTGTATCTTTTTTAACAAACCATATTCAAATATTTGGCATATAATATAAAAGAAAAACATCTTAAAAACACGGTTTGAATTCTTTCTTTGCAGGTGAAGACAAAAAAATTCTACATTTACAGAGAAAGGCCGTGTACAGCACAACATATCCTACTTCCCTTCAATTTATGGGCTGTTTGTGTGTGTGTGTGTGTGTGTGTGTGTGTGTGTTTTCTTTCCAGAAGACACACATCCACAAAATAAAATGGTAGTGCAATCCAAGCCTGTAAATGAAAACCTTCAGACATGCAATTAACCTGACAAAAGCCTATTACACACATACAGGCTAATCTGTTTATGGACACCCACCAAGGCTGTGTCACAATAAACAGAGAAGGCTGCCGTTTAATCGATTGGATGTGGGAAGTGTTCCTAATGTTCTCCCTGGCTGTGGGAAATGTTCCTAATTCTGGGTAATGACTCAGTTTTGTGGCATTCCACTGGGAGAAACTCAGCTCCATTCACTGACCCGAAACTTCAACTTCAACTACAAAGGCCTGGCCATTGTAGATATTTTTATATAGTTCCCTGTATCATGTTCTTTATAACCATTTCTACCTACATCTGTACTTGATTTTGGAGTGCAGTTTAAACAACTGAATTCTGAATAAAGATAGGCTTTTGTAGGTCACCATAATAATATGAGAGTCGATGAGTCGATAAATCCATACCACAGAACAGATGCAACTTATAATCTATTTCTACTTCATCTTTAATACATAAAAAAAAACTAAATCTAAATTTATTTCTCATTTAAATTTTTTCTATAAATAAAACGTATGAAGAAAATAATGTTTGTAGACATTAACTGAAGCATTCAAGAAGTAATATATATATATATAAATAAAATGTAACTACTGTTTTACTCGCAATTTGTTAGCAACCCTATATCGTGATCCATATCGTGCATCACAGAATTATGATATGTTATTTTTGTCATATCACCAACCCCTAGCTCCCGGTAAAGAGACAGTGTAGCTGATCTAAACTATATCAGCTAAACAAAGTGTGTCTTTTCTTTTGTGAGATGAGAAAAATGTCCCAATTTGGCCTGGTTACTAATTGATCATGCAGGTGTTCTTTTCCCCCCTATCATTCTTGTCTAGCACTTTTCCAAACGAGGTTATGCACATGTACCAGAGCAAGAATAATCCAAAGAATCAAGGCTATAATTTCTGTAACCTCAATGCAGCCTTCATTTCCTGAATTCAAATAATTCATATAACATTTATATTACTTGTTATATTAAATTTATATTACTTTTTATGTCTGCATGATCCTGTAGGTTCATTCTGTATAACATCAAGAAGATCAGAGTCTATCTCACGGAACAGGCTACACAGCTGCTAGTCCAGGCTTTTGTCATCTAAAAACTGGACTACTGCAGTGCACTACTCTCAGGTCTCCCAGTCAGCTCCATCAAACCCCTTCAGATGATTCAGAATGCAGCAGCATGCCTCGTCTTCAACCAGCCCAAAAGGACCCACGTCACACGCCTCTTCATCTCCCTCCACTTGCTTCCTGTAGCTTCCCGTATCAAATTCAAGGCCTTGATGCTCACGTACAAGACCTAGTCTGGAACAGCACGCCCCTACCTCAACACTGTCCTTGAGGCAAACGTTCCCTCACATAATCTGCAATCGGTTATCGACCGACGCTTAGTAGTGCCTACACGGCATGGCTCAAGGTCCCTTTCCAGACCCTTCAAACTACCTGTTCCTCAGTGGTGGAATGAACTTAAAACCTCAATCTGGACCGCAGAATCTCTCACCGTCTTCAAAAAACAGCTAAAGACCCACCTCTTTTGTGAAGCCTTAACTAACACCTAAAATGACAACCCCACATTATTTAAAAAAACAAATAAACAAATAAATTGTAAAAATTTCTCCGGCTCTTACACTTCTATTCTGCGCACTCAATTATATATCTTATGGTAGCACTACTTGTATTGTTCTCCACTTGATATATCGCCTTGCTTGTATTTCCTCATTTGTAAGTCGCTTTGGATAAAAGTGTCTGCTAAATGAATAAATGTAAATATATATGTAATTTAAAAAAATAAAACAATTGCAAACATTTTAAGCAGGGTGCTGTACTTAACCTTGATCCTTTTGCATTTTAATACTGAAAAGCTTTCTGCTGATAAGCCACAAAGAGCCGAGACTACACCCATGAAGCGTATCTACTTAAGAGATATCTGCCTACTGAACAGCTTCAGTAGACTAGGAATGAACAGTGAAGTGTTGAGATTAATCTGGGTTTATGCATGTGTGTGCATGTGTGTTTGTGATAAAAGCTGGATCCTGCTTGTCTGCCCTCATTTATAGCAAGTAAAAAAAAGAAGCCTTAAATGCAGCTTATTACTTTGTATCAAATACATCTCAGATGATAGATTCTTTAACGCAGTGCACCCTTCATTTTCTAAATTCAATTAAGAGACACATTTGAAAAGACTCAGCTGGAAAGAAAGTAAATTGGATGCAGAGGATATGAAGTCTGAGGAAAAGCCCTTATTAACCTTCTGTGTGTGTGTGTGAGAAAGAGAAAGAGATGCAGTTCCAAGCACACCCTAGCACCATAACAGGAGGGGTGTGATTGTAGGACGGAGAGGCTGCCCACCTCTGACAACACTAAGGCAGCTTACTACTAAATCAGCCTCTCTAATTACTAGACTTGCCTCCCTGCTGGAGCAGCCTGTGTCATTCACACGGTCTTGGCATTGTATCAAAAAAAGTGAGAGCTCACTG
The DNA here is from genome assembly GCA_012411365.1 of Ameiurus melas. Taxonomy (NCBI): domain Eukaryota; kingdom Metazoa; phylum Chordata; class Actinopteri; order Siluriformes; family Ictaluridae; genus Ameiurus; species Ameiurus melas. The sequence goes on along the minus strand of CM022753.1, from coordinate 27,720,679 downwards.
TTTCTTAGTGTAAATAAAATCTTGATCAAACACTGTACTGAACAGAAGGAAAATCTCATAAACTGTCACGTGCTGTCCTTATTGTTAAGGCTTATCATTAGCGGAACTCAATAGTCATTGTGTTATTATGTGACCTTTAGTTCAGCAGTAACAGTTTAAATACGCACGATTCAAACACAATTCAAGTGTATACGTGGGTCCACATATCTACTTGTGCAATATATGTAAATTAGTATATGAGAGCATGTTCTCCGAGCATGTGAGTGTTTATACATGTGAATAGGCTACTCCTCTAAAATGTCAGGATTTCCCCTGCAGGCCCAAGCACAGTGCTCACAGGGTGCGGTGTGCCTCATGGTTCCAGTCTGAATACGCTATTGTTTCTGTTATTAGGAGGAGCCCTTTCAGTCGATTGTCTCTGAATGTAACCAGACAGCTTGGCCCTGTTCTTCTATGCGCTTAGTCTCCAGGAGTGCTACTATAAATAGATATTTCTTCTGTTCCTATGTATAGTATAACAATATAGGGTGATAGGGCCGGGACGATACTCCTATTTCCCGAATCGATACAATCATGATATAGCTGCAATGTATTGCAATTTTGATTACTTGTCTACCACTAGACATCCCACCCTCAAAAATCTCATTTGAGGGAGGTAGCTTCACCAACCCCAAAACCCTTATATATATATATATATATATATATATATATATATATATATATATATATATATATATATATATATATATATATATATATATATATATATATATATAAATATGTACTTTAAAATATGTAGTGCTCTGCTCTCATGGATATAAAACATTTGCACATACAGCAGATTTATTAAAAAAATATATCTTTGTTAAATATAGGTGTGCAACAATTATTGGCACCCTGTGAATTCATATGAGAAAAATATATTTGAAGTATATTCCCATTGATATTATACATTTTTAGTACACCTGGGTGACTAGGAACAGGAAATTGTTCAACCATGACTTCCTGTTACACAGGGGTATAAATATGAGGTAACACAGGCCAAATTTTTTTAGTCATTCATAACCATGGTTTAGACCATGGGAATATAGCTGTGATGGGTGGCAAAAGGTTGTAGAGTTTCATAAAATGAGAAGTGGCTATAAGAAAACAGCACAAGCAATGAAAATGTCCATTTCCACCATCAGGGCAACAATTAAGAACTTACAGTCAACTGGAAATATTATAAATCAACCTGGAATTGGACGCGTGTCTATATTGTCTATAATGTGGTGGTGGCTCTTTAATGGTTTGTGGCTATTTTTCTGTCAGAGAACCTGGACATTTTGTTAGGATACATGGCATCATGGACTCTTTCAAATATCAACAGATATTAGTGGGCATTTAAATTGCAAGAAAAAAAGTTAGAATTGTGAGATGTAAACTTATAATTGCGAGAAATAAATTAAAAATTGTGCGATATGAATGCACAGTTGTGAGAAAATAAAAATCAAACTCAAAATTGTGAGAAAAACGTCAGAATTGCAAGATTGACACTCAATTGCTAGAAATAATGTCAGCCAGCTCTCCAGTACTGAACTCAATGACCCCTGCTCTAGAGCAGGTCAAAAATACTAAGACACCAAGAGATTATCTGAGGTCAGCTGTTATGATATATATATATATATAAACACATGGAGTTGAGTTGAGCTATACTCACCTGGTCTGACGCAAAGGGATGGGTAGAGAGATGCAAAGGAATGGATCAAAGGTGTGACTCTGCTTAAGGCAATGAGGACATGTCAGAGATGACCTAGGAAAGAGAAGAACAAAATATATGCATATAAAAATTCAGATATTAGGATAGAGTTCACCTGGAAGTTTTTTTGTTTTTTTTACTTCCTAACAGGGTTCTACCTGAAATCCTCTACTTTAATTTTTTTTTAAAAGTGCACTAATATACCTTTTTTGTATTATTAACTTCATGAGAGAGGAAAAAAATAGAGAGCTGTGAGGGAACAACTGTTTATATCTCCTATAACATAAGCAGGAGATAACTTGTTTCACAGACGTTCATTATTCATTAATAAACAAAAATGTATAATTGGTAGGAAATTCCTGCAGTGTAAACATTATGGCACATGCTGTTAGAGGAAAATAATCGACTTCAGTGTGGGAGCAATCCTCCACTCCATCACCTCATTGCTTATTATTTTCTATAACAGCGCGCCTTGTCATCTTTCATTACTAACAATCTAACATACCTGTATTGGAATATTAAAGGGATTAAGATCAACTGTAAAGGATGTGATGTCAGAAAAAGGAAACACACACACAAAAAAAACACTAGTGAGAATTTTTTTTGGCCAGACAGATGGAACGGATACAGGCAAACGTTTCCAGTTTATTGCATCATTCTTACCACTGCCTTTTCAAAAGCTCTGTAGCTTACACCTAACTCACACATGAACCTTTCTCTGAAAAAAATGCAACGTTTCCCCCTAACAGATAACGAGATGATCCAATTAATCCGATCCAGACGTGTTAAAATATGAGTCTACCAATAATTCAATGACAACTGAAGACAAAACCACAGCAAATAAGACAAATGGGAACAATAACAGCATCAATATTCAACAGCTGGAAGAGAGAGAGAGAGAGAGAGAGAGAGAGAAAGATGCTTAAGAAAGGTCTATTCAGCTCCAGCCAGCTGCCTGCTCCCTCCTTCAATAACAGAGCTGCAGCTCACCCACTGAGTCTCTATTCCTGAAAAGACACCAATCAGCTGTAGCTGCTCCTTGCATACAAACATCTCACTCCAGCTGCACAGATGAGCTGCTGAGTGCTCTACTTAGAGCTGCCTGTACGCACTGAAAGCACGACGCTTGTAAACCACATGTGCAAAAAGGATTTAACTTCATATAACATCACAGCACCCTTCAAACATGCTGTTATCAATATAAATAAGTGAGTGAATATAAATAAGTGAGGGGAAAAATATCATATCATGATACTTCAATAACTTTCTATGGTACATATTACACGAATGCATAGAAGAAATTAATTAAGTGAATTCAAAGTTTTATTTAATTTTTACACACAAATCTGCAATTAATAATTTTTTTACACTTGAAACATTTACACTTTAAATACTTTACAATTTCATCAAAAATATATCATCAAATATCATATCCCAGGGGACTCACAAGGCAGCGGACAGCCTGGAGAACACAATCGCGCGTGCGTACACACACTATGGACAATTTAGAGATGCCAATCAGCCTACAACGCATGCCTTTGGACTGGGGGGAGGAAACCGAAGTACCTGAAGAAACGCCTGAAGCACAGAGAGAACAAGCAAGCTCCATGCACACAGGGCGGAGGTATGAATCGAACCACCAAGCCTGGAGGTTCGAGGCAAATGTGCTAATCTCTAAAATTGCATGATGTATGAATTTTGATTCTGTTGAAATATTATATATTAAAAAAAGGAAACGGATTGTTCATGAGGTTAAAAGTTGAAATAAAATGTAATGCGGAAGAACAAAACATTATTTCGGACCGTACAAATTTTACAGTGTAGAACTGCTGCATGAGGCAAAATGGTAAAAAAACAAAACAAAAAAAAACAAACATTAGTTTAAAAAAACAAACAAAACCTATATATATATATATATATATATATATATATATATATATATATATATATATATATATATATATATATATATATATATATAAATATAAATCTTAGGTAATGTTTGGATCAAAAACATTTTTACTTAAATTCTTTCATCATGATTACATTTTTTAATTTTGTGTATTTAATTTTTTTATTTTATGTAAAAAGAATAAAAATTTCATGTATAAAGTTACTAAAGATTGATAACTAAATAACTAACAAGTGATTTGGAGGTAATTTTTTTTTATCTTATGCTTTCCTAAAATATAATAAAAGAGCATCAAACTGACTGCCCATGAGTGTAGACACTATATGCATGACAGGGTTAAATCATGGTTATAAACACACTTAAACAAGTAGAATTCACGGCTGAGATGCGTCTTGTTACGAGTCTGTATGCCAAATACCCTTAAAATACATCTCCAACACAAAGGAAGCAATTGAAAAAAACTGATATTTTTTAATTGAATCAATTAAAAAATATATTTTTAAAAAGACATTGCGCTAAAGAGAATCTCGGACGGACAGCCAGAAAAGGGTAAAAAATCCTGGAGCCTATAAAATTTTTTTAAATAACTTTTATTTACGTAAGATGGCAACCTTACATTTGAGATGTTTGGATAATAAATAAAGAATCAGCTTGTAAGCCAGTTTATTTGCTGTTAACTAGCCAGCTAACTCATTTAATGTGTTTCCAAATTCCCTATTCATGTACACTCAACGTCCAATTTAATAGGAACACCAGTACACCTCATTTACGCAGTAATCCAGTCAGCCAATGCATAAAACCATGCAGATACAGGCCAGGCGATTCAATTAATGTTCACATTGAACATCAGAAGAAGAAAAAAAAAGTGTGATCTCTGTGATTTTAACTTTGATATGGTTTTTGGCGCCAGGTGGGCTGGTTTGAGTATTTCAGAATCTGCTGATCTTCTGGGATTTCACAACTAAATCTATACAGTTGAAGACTGGAATAAGACCAGGTGATAATTGTTTGTAATCGTCGACTGTCCAGTTTGAGTGAGTCTGTCCTCAGGATAGCCTCAGATTCTTGTTCTTGGTTGACAGAAGTGGAACCTGATGTGGTCTTCTACTGTTGTAGAACATCCACGTCAAGGTTTGATGTGTTGTGTGTTCTGTGTAAACTCTAGAGTCTGCTGTGTGTGAAAATCCCAGGAGATCAGCCGCTTCTGAAATACTCAAACCAGCCCATCTGGCATCAACAACCAAGACACAGTTAAAATCACGGAGATCAGTCCTTTTCCCATTCTGATGTGAACATTAACTGAAGCTCTTGACCTGTATCTGCATGATTTTATGCATTGTGCTGCTGCCACATGTTTGGTTGATTGGATAAATGCATAAATGAGCAGATGTACAGATGTTCCGATTAAACTGGACCGTGAGTGTATATTTATTGGGCATGAAGTTAGCAAGTTAAATGTTTAGCTGATAATGGTTTACACTTTTTACTTTCTGTCCTGTTTCTTATAAACCAGTTGTGTAGATATAAACATAAACTTATACATACTTATGTCTCCCTAAATAGCACCGAGTTGTGAGGTCAATACACCAAGCGTCTAATGTGAACTTTGGACAGGAATGTGCCTGTGAAAACCCCACTGCGGATGCAGGAACAAGTTTTACAGGAATATGATACTGTTACGTTCATGGTTTAATCATGAAAAAGGATCTTCAGTAGGAAAACAGGTTTGCTCGACCTTGCTAAAGAAGGGAAACAATGTTCGACTAGCTTTTCTGCATTATCTAAAACAATTCAGTGTTTTGGAAGGACATTTGGTGGATGTTTGTACTGGGTGTGTAGTCATGCTTTGACCAGGCCACTCCTTTTGCCACAGATCTCTTCCCAATCCTGTTTCAATAAACTGGAGTGTGTACTAAAGCCATCATGACGTCACGATATGACACGGTGGATGTAATGAAGCAGGACTGGTTTACTATATTAGGCAATAGAAGACTGAAGATGTGCTGTGACATTGTTGCGAGTCTATACACGTCATCTTTCTGGTACTTGCTCCCTTTAAATTAGGACACTTTCAGGAAGTAAAACACAAATAAATGAATATAATACCTAATACCACAAAATACCTAATAGCTTGGGGGGTGGACATACCGAAGACATTTCCTGCTTCAACCCTTGCCGCTGCTGATTCTTATGACCTTGTTCTTATGGTCTTGTTTGAACACCCTGTAACCTGGAACCTGGAGCCTATCCCAGGGAGTGAAGGCCCTAATCTAGCCTATTACCCAAAGACAATTAAAATTAGAAGCAAATACTCACATCCATAAACCCAATTGAGATAGAAAATGAGACGATTAGCCGTGAGTGAGGAAAGGCAAGGGTCCAGATTTTATTTCGGACCACCACACGAGATCCACACCAATGAGAATTCCCAGAAGTGATCCGATAACTGGAGCTTAAGCTCCAGTATTTAAAGCTTATGTACAGAGAATATTACCAATAAATTTCAGAAAGATTAGGATCTCATTACCAATAGGCTTAAAAAGAGCTCATCTACATCTACCATGAGGATTAAAAAAGCCTCCCAAACAGTTACCATTAGAACAGAAAACACGCTTCATGTGATAACCATTGGAGTGGAAAACAATCCTCTTGTGATAACCATTAGATTTGAAAACAGGCCTCTCATGATTACCATTAGAAAAGAAAACATCAGGCATAAGGCGGGGTACACACTGAACAGGGTGCCAATCATTTTTGGTTAAACTACAAGAAATTTGTTCAAGCTAAATACTCTATAATGAGAAAATCCAAGCAAGAAATATATATTGTTAACAGGGAAGTGGTAGGTTAGTGGTTAAGATGTTGGACTTCTGATTGGAAGATTGTGAGTTCAAATCCCAGCACTGCCAAGCTGCCACTGTTGGGCCCTTAACCCTCAACTGCTCAGTTGTATAAATGAGATAATTGTAAGTTGCTCTGGATAAGGGTGTCTGCCATTATTTTATTTGAAATTGAAACTGCATTTGGATCACTTGTACTTGGTTTTCACTTATTTCCTGATATAACGGGCAATAGTGGTTCAACTATAACAAAATGTAAATTTTTTACAAATGTCCTGGTTTTTATGTTGCCCTGTTTCAGATGGTTCTGGTATTTTCTGCAGTGGTGGCTCTTCCATAGGCAAATTTTTTTTGAAAAGTCCTCATTCACAACTCCATACATTTTAAATTCCACTGAAATAATAATGACCTCTTTTGAGCGGCCAATGATCTCAAAAATAATGTTGGTATTTGACAAATATAAGCAGATGTTCTAGTGATGATGTGCATCTAGAAAGGTCCACTTAGATTAAATTATTATTGCACCTAGTGGTCAACAATGGGAACTGTAACAAGCATTATTAGAGGCCCATTGGGGCAGCAAGCACTCTGCTCCGTGCTAGCTCTAAGAACATTTTCAATTGTAAGAGAGACAGTTGACAGTATCGTTAATTACAGAGTTGCCAGGGTTACATGTACGGTTTTTACGCCAAACTGGGGCACACAACAGTCACCAAGTTCTTGCTTTATAGCAAATAATCTAAATTAAATCCAATAAATTTCCACCAACAAAAGTGCAGTTGGTGTGTTATATTGCAAAGATTGGAAGATGGAAAGGAGGATTAATTAGTGGATAATACAAATTAATCAGAAAAGTGTGTGCATTGTTTCCCACACAAATGCTTAAAAAAAGTCTTTCTTTTTCAGTTCCCTTTTTTTTTGTGTGTGTTTTTTGGTTCTAGAAATGTAGTTGCGCTGGAAATTTAGCTGGAACCTGGCAACCCTGAAAGCTCTTCTGTGTACAGCTTGTACACTGTGACAATAGTGAAAGGAAAATCATCTGCTCAATCGAACACAGTTGAACAAATGGTGTGTCTATGTTCAAAATATGTTTCTGGAAGAAAAACACAAACACTAGATAATAGCCTTTAGCACAAATCAATTGTGAAAGCCTCTCAAATTTTTTTTGAGGCTGTGTTGTCATCAGTGTCGTCCAAAATCTATGGTCACGAACAACTGCTGGTTTCGAATTAATATATGTATGTATGTATGTATGTATGTATGTATTTATTTATTTTTTATTTTTTAAAGACTTCTTGGTGGGTGTGATTGTGTATTTGGCTGTGGTGCCTGTGCTCTCACCCCTGCTTTATATTTGGACCATGGTTATTGGAAAACATTTAATAAAAAGATTTGTATCCTCAGCTGCACCTGGCTCCCATGTGTTACAACACATCAGATTGCTGTTTATTTTCTTGTCTTCGTCAAATATCTTACTTAGAATCTTAAATAATATATAAACAACAGAAGGCATTAACAACTGCAAAAGTCAGAAACAGCAGCGAGGGAAATGCCAAGGAAGAGAAATTCACTATGGTGAAATAACAGTGGTTAATGAGTTACGAGATGAGAACATTGCTTCCTTTTTCCTGGTTAAATGTTCACAACACTCTTTTAGGTGTGCTGGGAATAGATTAATGGGCATAAGCACATTTTTAACATAAATGTTTACCTAGCATGTTTCGTTACATTGGCAGCGATATGACAAGTGCAAGATGGCAAATTTTGGAGAACACCACGGATAATGACAGCTGATATCATCACACGTTTTATATATCGCTTCAGATTCACAATAGCGGGTGTTATGTAACACTGTTTGAACTATATCATAATCAAGAATATTATTTATGACTAGGGTTAGGCTTATGGAAGCCAGAGCATGTACGGTTTCCAAAATTAAGATTCTGGCAGAGAGCTGTGCACTAGAGGTCTGTAAATAAAACTCCTTGTCTTAATGCCACTGTAATGATTTGCAGCAATTTTACAGTATTATGTATGCATGAACACTCTAGGTGTTGGGTTAGGGTTATGAAAGACAGAGCACATACTGTACATCTTCCCACTAAAAATACTTGAATAAGACCACACACTGAGGTAAATTCTTGCCAAGATAAATTAAAATGTATACTTTAAAAATTACATTTTATTTAGATTTTTGTATTAAGGGTTGGAAAGCAGAGCATGTACAGCTACCAATCTTAAAATTCTGTTAAAGGATTGCAGGCCAAATTCTTTGTGCTATGACTTTTTTTTTAAATGAATTTTAACATTTTCATTTTGCATGCAGTAAACCTTTACGTATATACACCACAGTCAACATCACGGAACCCAGAGCAGATGACTGTCCGATGACGACACATACATACATACATACATACATACATACATGTTTGCAGGCTAATTTCTTTTTGTGTAGAAGGACTTTTTGATTTTTAAAATGTTTTTTTTATTGTTTTACATTTTGTGAAGTATTAATGAGCACAGGACCACAGACATTAATGTACTAGATGGTAGCTGAATATCCTAGCTGGATAACTTGGAGAAAGTATTTGGGCCGTTGCGGATCAAGAAAAAATTGCAAGGATAAAGCCCATACAAATCCCCAAATAGATCAAAGTTGTGGCTGTTTGTGAAACTTGAAGTTGTGTGTGTGTGTGTGTGTGTGTGTTTGTGAGTGACATAATCTCGGCAGTCTGGACTGGACATGTTCAGGTGGTGTGCTGACATAGAAAATTGACACTGTTTCAGGTTGGGTAGCCGTCACTGGCTGAAAACTAAACCACTCATCTGCCACTTTCATTTTGAGAAGAAAGTGAGTGGAAAAACAAAGGATGTCTGGTGAGATGTTTATAGGAAGTTGTCTTTAACAGCTGTTGTCTGTAACAGTGGATATGAGTCAGTAATTGGTATATTACTTTATTACATTATTATTATAAATAATGTATCATGATAGCTTATTGCTACTAAAACATAAGCATAAAGTTTATTTAGCAACCACTAACTAAAGCTGTTTCCAAAGCTGGCACTGAAAAGAAAAAAGAAAAAAACAGCGTCTTAGATGAAATCATTTTTATAGCATTTGAGTTGGCAATTGAGCTGGCACAGTCCCCCAAAAAGACATTTGCAATCCCGTGAAAAACCCAATATGCATGTCACAAAACTTCTTCAGAACTATAAAATCAGGCTTTCAAGTAACAGTGCTATGGAGGGATGGACCAAATTGATGATACTTGGGCACCCTGCCCAGATAATTCAGCGAGTGCCAAAGTTTATTTTCTTATATATAAAATTTATATATATATATATATATATATATATATATATATAGGGCTGCATGATTATGGCCAAAATGATAATCCTGATTATTTCGATCAATATTGAGATCTCAATTATTTATCACGATTATTTCATTGATTTTTAGGGACAACATATTTTTATTGTACTTTCACATTAAAATAAACAGACCGCTGCTTTCACCTCCATGTTGTGCTACATTGCTGATAACGTGCATCATCCAATAGATGCAAAATATAAATACAATTGTACCCAAAATATCGGATAAGTAAAAATAAAAATGTCATCAATCAAATAAAAGTATTCATCAAATATAACAATAAGCAACCAAATGAAAACAATTAAGGCGAATGCAAAATAGGCAATAACAGTGTTTACAGGATGAGCACAGTTGTTTTTCTTAGAGATGGTAACGTTAATGTGCCACAATATAACACACAAGTAGGCATGAGAAAACTTGAGCTGGACAATTATGACTGAATTTAGGAACATAGTGTGAGCCATGACACATTACATTACATTACCTTCTGATGAACTAAATATATTATTTTCAGTTAATTTAACAGACTATGCAAAAAACAACCGTTAACCTGTTCCACCTTGTAAACAAATACAATAAACCTCGATGTTCAGTCTTCAAACGCTGCTCCTCTTCAATATATTTAAAGTTACGTTATTAGACATTTTCCACTTGTTCTGGGCTGGAGTCAGTTCTCAAACCGCTCTGCGTATATTGTGTATATATCTGAATAATCTCTCATAGGATGTGATTGGGTGAGTGCATTTACCCGTCAGATGCAAAGTGCTTTAACTTAATGGTGCACTGATTAGGATTTTTAAGACTGAAACCGATCCAGATAACAATCCGTTTTTATTCAAGCTTTAATCAGGTCTGTCATTAACAGTTAAATGTAAGCTTTTTGCTCATGGTCACTGTTAATTAAGTTAAAATAAAAGTAATGAGGAATTACTGTAGGTTAATTGAAACACACATAAACAAGCATAAAATATTTGTTTTTAAATATCTTAAACAATAAAGAGTCCTAATTAAAAGTAGACTAACACAAAAATGATCCATATTAGGAAAAAGGCTAATAGCTTTCTAAGGAGATAGTGAACTAAGTGTAATGTCAAAATGATATTAAATGCAACCTATAGTAATTAAACATTATTTAATTTCTCATTTTTTTTATATTAAAGAATCGCACTGTAGGGCCCCGAGTTTCCCTCTGTAGTGCCATTTAGCATCGTGCTAGCCAGTGTCATGATTTCCCCTCGCGCAAGCGCTGGAGCTCGCAGAGAAACTCCATTTCCGGGTTTTGGCATTACGAAATGACGTCAGCCCTGCGTGATTGGCTGCAAGTGTCGGAAGCACTTGATTTGAGTGGAGTTTTCTAAGAGCGGAGGACGAACTTTAAAGGTCAATATCGCAGTCGATCATGTTCATTTAATTGTGGGCAGTCAAAATCGTATACGTGATCGATATTCGATTAATTGTGCAGCCCTATATGTATATCTCTCCAATCAGCCAATAATGTAGCAGCAATTCAGTGCAGAAAATCCTAAAATTAAGAGCTTAAGTTAATGCTCACATCGAACATCAGAAAAAATGTGGGGGAAATGTGGTCCCAGTGACTCCCTTTGATCATGGCATGGCTGTTGGTAACAGACAGGCTGGTCTGAGTATTTTAGAAACTCCTGGGATGATAGAAAGGCTACAGTAATGCAAATAATCACTCTTTAAAACTGTGGTGAGCAGAAAAGCATCACACAATGTGCAACATATTGAACCTTGAAGCAGATGGGTTACAACAGCAGAAGAGCACATCAGTTGAAAATTGAAGAAAAACAAAAACAAAAAAACAGGCGATGTTTTTCCAGTCTTCAACTGTCCGGTCTCAGGGGGCTTTCACACTGGCAAAACTGGTCATGTGAAAGCTTTCATGCGGACCAGAACATGCACCACTGTACCGAACCCAAGACTACCTGTAGGGGGTCTTCTGAGTTCGGGTGCACTGGAACCGTGCCACGATTCTTGTGAATGCGAACATACTCGAATCTGCACTTGTTCGGGATGTAAAGTAACCTGCGCATATCTTTCCGTCAATGGCGACATCATTTGTTTCCACAACACAGGTGTACCATGAGTGGCAGGACAACGTTATGGGGCAAAAAAGGCGTCCACTGCTGCACATAATAGTACCAAAATAATCCTAAAAAACATCAAATATGGTGAATCGCGCTGTGTTCTACATGCGTGAATGCAATTGTTGATGGTTGGAACAATCGCATTCGGACCGCGGCGAATGTTCTCAGTGTGAAAACCACCTCGGTGAGTCTGTGACCAGAATTCCTCCGCTCTTCTTCAGCTGTGCAAGTAAGTCATGTGTCATTTGAGAACGCCGAGAGCCTACTCGCATATCTACAGTTGCATATCCATAGAGCCATAATGTCCTTAAGTCAATGTGACCACTGTGACCAAATGGCATTAAGTCAATCTTATCGACATCTGATTTGTTTGTCAGAGCACAGTGTGTAAGAATGCAGAGCCAGCTCTAGTGAGCATATTTGAGAAGTGTTTGACTCTCTTAAGGCAGCATGAGGGTTATTTGTAATACTTACACAATATCCATCCTACTCAAAATATCTATAAAAATGTGTATAAACCAGCGTCTGCCCTCCTGACTTGTACATTTCAGATCTGTCAGAAACACTGGCCTATATCTGTGAGCTGGCTCCTCTAAGACTGACACAAAACAACTCCACAGAAACAGAGACTGATGGGTATTGATCACAAAAATGATGGAAGTCAACTTCTCTTACATGTCTCATTAAACTCAAATTATTTAATTAAACTTTACAATCATTAAAATCAACCACGTAGTCACTGATAATATCGGTCATGCCCTCATTTGTCTCAGTCAGTGTGTGTTTCTCTTGTTCTTTGCTATTCACTCACATTAGCCCACAGTGAAGCAGCTTCGGTCCAGCAGGAGCTTGCTTTTAGGCATAATCAAGCATTGTCAGATTATTAAGAAAAGAATAAAACCACATTTTAAAAAAAGGACAGTGTATACTCACTCTAATTTAAATAATGGAGGTCCGTGAGTCGCACACCATTTCTTAGAGCTCCCAGACATTACATACCACCATTACTACTATTACCATTAGCGTCAGAGTGCTAGCACCGATCTAGTCATTAACATTTGTTAGCATGTGGTTAAGTGACGTGTCTCCAACCTGAAAATATAGTTCTATCTGCTGCCATTATCATGATCTCCCAAGTATTACAGAAGAGTTAAGGGAATAAAAACTGACAAGCTTAAAGTATAAAACCACTCTCTTTTAACTAGAATTTGCCTTTTACTTAATGCGTTAGCTTACAAACGTCAGCTGTTTTGTGCTTCATTGTGACTGGAAACAGTTTGTGAATTGCTGACCTATTCACTCAAGTCATGTCACAGCACAAAGGCAGTAGAAGCAAGCTAGCCAGCTTTTGCTAGCATGCTAGCTAAAACACAAGTCCTTGTTGAAGGGAACAGGCTTCTCCCTATTATGATCCATCTGTGGGCTGGTCTGCGTTTACAAGCTGTCTGTAGGACTCTGTGTATAATTTAGGAAGATTATTGCGAGCTGTCGGTCTCAAACACAACTGAAAATCACCGCGACAGACGCTATGCATATAGTATGTGGATAACTATTTGAAAATTAAAGCACCTGAACACTATATTCTATGTGCAAACAGGTTAATCCTGCTTAAATCCTAAATCCCTCTCATTATAATGAGGTAAGACATTACCACTATATAACAAATCCCAACCTCACAAACTCACCAAAATGAAGAAGCTGATATCAAGCTTTAAAAATCCTGGCCACGGGGCATTTTTTTTCCCTGCGGGTTGAAAACATCATTGATTGTTTTGTGTGTGTGTGTGAGTTTAAGGCTGAACTACACCGTGTGGGAGGGTATATGATGAGTACCTCCTGGATGTTCTTGCCTTAAAGCGAGAGTGGAGAATGCTGTTGGAATGCAGGGTTAACATCCTGCCTCAAAGACACTCCAATTTTAACCGGATAAAAAGACAAATCTCTCTCTTCATATGAAATCTCTCACTTCATATGTCCAGAGTGGACTGAAATCCCAAACCGTGAGCCTATGAACCTTAACGTTATGGAATGCTCTGAAATATTGCTCGCTGTTGCCCAGCCTGCGTCGGAAAGTCATACCACCATAGTGCTCTAAACAAGATGACTTTAAAAAAAAAACAAAAAACAAACAAACAAACAAGAGCATTGTTAAAACTCCACTTTGGGCTAAGATTTTCTTGGATGTTTTACACTCTTGTCAGTGTTCCACAGCGATTACAAATAAATCCACTGTATAGGAAAGTTCTTATTTCACAAGTTAAAGAAAATTCATACAATTTTCAGAGCTCAGAATTAAACCCTGGAGCTACGTTGTACTAATACTGCATTCTTTACCACCGTGGCACCCATTAAACCTATTATACAGGTTGTCCCAAAAGTCTCCATACATTAGGCTTGTGCCGAAAGACGATATCGGGGACCGGTGACAGTCAGAGATATGGTTGATAGCTGATTCCTTTGACGATATGTGAAGATGATACTTGGCGTGTTTTCCCATTAATGTACAGTAACTGTGGCAGCAGGGGCATGGTGGCTGTTAAAGGAGGTTGGGGGGACCGACAGGTGACGCGTGACGATTCTTACCTGTGTGTAATTAGGGAAAGTGATTTATTTGTGTCATGCTGTGCTTTCAGGAAAGAGAGCCCTGGAGAAATAGGAAAGGGATAAAGAAAGCCGACCAGCACCGAGCCGTGTGTGTGTTGTATAAAGTCGAACCACCGAAAGTAAAAGAATAAAGTGCCTTTTAACTTGTTTCAAGCCTGCCTCCATCTTCCCCATTCCCTCCCCGAACTTGGGAACTTGGGATGACTTTGGCATCTGGTTTAAAACGGAAATAATGCCAAATAGGCGACATGACATTTTTCGTTACCACAAACTCCATCTTTGGAGTTTGACGCACAATGATTCTCATTTTCCACACGTCATTTCTCGTGATAATATAAGTAAGTATATAACTGAATAAGTAGATAAAGAGTAAATAAACAAGTCAATAAATAAGTAGATAAATGAGTAAATAAATTAGCAAATATTAACTCCTACCCTGTCCTAGCGTGCGATAATATCATGCATCAGTGAGCTCACAGGCTGCTGATAGGATGATCTGACTACAGAGAAGATCGTGCAACACTACCACACATAGGGGAACTGAACATTTTTCAGTAAAAATTCTTCCAAAATTTTTCATACTCAGTTCATACTCAGTTCATACTAAGTGAATATTTATTTTATATATATACATATATATATATATATATATATATATATATATATATATATATATATATATATATATATATATATATATATATATACATATAATTTATTCATTTATTTTTTTTAAATTTGTGACAGCCTTTAAGAATGCCTTTGACAAAAGAAGAACATATTGAAATCATTCTCACGGCTGGATCTGGAAGCTGTCGCAAGGTTGTGATGGCCTTTTACAGGGAACATAGCAAGCACATCACACTGTTGCCAAACTTAATAATTAGCAAATTCAAAAAGACTGTTGTGGACCAACTGAGAAGTGGATGTCCACGAACATCCAGTGACGAAGGTACAACGATGTGTTGCTGACAAACGTAGTCCCATATGTATGGAGACTTCTGGGACACCCTGTAACACTAAAATCAGGAGTAATGATAACATGATGCATAGCATACTATACAGTGTCAATATTAGTTCCTAGCAACACATGACCGACTGAATGAAAAATATACTCTAAAATTTAAATATACTCTACTGGAATATAAAGTATCATCTGAGGTAGCTGTTTCTAAAGAAGGCAGACATTTCAACCCTACTGTATGTGCAGCTTGTATCAAGTGAAACACCCTGTTGAGGCAAACCCCCTGACATGCACACGTTAGTGTAGCTGTAGTGCAGTATAGTTGTGGTTACAGGCACTCACTTGTACTGGGCCTGGAAGTGCTCCTGTACAAAGCTGTGACGTACACCAGGCTGCTGATCTGGAAGCTCAGAGATAGCCAATTCCTCTCCTCCTGCAATATCCTGAAACAACAACAAACAAAAAACGTTTCTGTCAAATACCGTAATTTTTCCTTAAACGTGTCTTACTAGAAAAGCATTTGTTTCTAGCTGGAAATGACTAAAGTAAATGTTGTATCATTGAAGTGCCATTATTATATTATTACTATTGCTTTTTACAGCATGGATTTTCCTGAGCTGAGATCAATAGCCTGAAGTCTTTTGTAAACTGTCTGTTGGATAAGTGGGTTATATTTGGTGTGATCTCAAACCAAACACCTTAGGTTCCTCTCTTCCACACTGTGAAACTGAGCTGCTACACCAAATGTCCTAATCATCATGGGAACAAACAAAGGTCTGGCCTCACTTTCACACTTACACCAGGATCTATTTCAAATCATGGGATGGGAATGGGAGTAGATAAAAGAGAAGCATCATCGTTTCTCCTCCCTTTACACATTCATGGGTTAGGGTTACACGATGGGTTGGTATACCCCTTACACGATGGGTTGGTATAAAGAGGTGTGGAAAATAAAAATAAAAAAGGGGGGGCACAATCCATTTCAAATTCAGTTCTTTAAATTCAAAGTTTCAAAACACTACATCATTGAATCAAACCACTGCTCAATGGCTGAAATGCTGATCAAATCTATTCTTGTTTGTCTTTCTGGAAAGAAGACCCCAGATGTAGTATTTTGAACTAGGTTTTTGAATTTGCAACGGATTGTGCCACAAAAAACTGAATTTGAATGTCTATGCCTGATTATTAGTGCATTTTGTTTGAAACCTTGCACACAAATTCAAGCCTTGAAATACAATTACAATTTAACTGTAAATAATAATACATTTCTCTTTCCGTAGATATGCACCTCGAAACTTCTTTGAGTTTGTTAACCAAAATTCCTTTGTGATGCAGAGTGAGAAAACAGGCCACTTCTAAACCCTTCCATAGAAAGAACATCTCTCTAGCACTCGTGGTCATGTTTTCATTTAAAGCAAGACAAGCTTTGGAAGTTGATAAAAGGAAAAGCCAGGTAAAACCAACAGAGAGAAATCACACAATCGCCACAAGGTCGTCAATTGACAGTTGAGTACTGAGCTGCTCACAACAGGCATGTACAGTAAATTAAGGAGTGTTGTTGAGTAAAGGAAAGGAGGGGAATCTGGTTATCGTTGATAGTGTATGATACAACTGACTCTTCATTACTAGCAGCACAGTGAGTAGTTGATGCCTACACCAGCTATGAGGGAGACAGAGGACATGTCGAATTCAGAGATGTGCTGTATAAATATAAATATAAAGCAGATTAAAAAATTAACACACAAGTTAGAAAAGAAGTTAGAAGACTAGGTTTCAGAACATTCAAAATTCAAGTATATGTAATCTAAATAAGTATATAATCTAAAATATGGAAGAAGGTCATTTTGTGGCACATGAATAAAACTTGATCTATCCATAATTTCTCCATCTGGGGATTAATAAAGTATTATCTTATCTGATCTTATTCATAGTTTTCACATGACATCACATTCATATGGGAACGCCCTTCTGGAGGGTTTTCCGGGAGTTATTTTGACCAGATTTGTCAGCCAAAATGCCAGACAGTTTTTGTTCAGTTGGATGCACTAACACTTTGAAACTGTAGGAATGGTTTATCTGACATAAATCAAATCAAATAGTTTTTTTCCCCCAAGGTCATTAGATATTGTGTTAACATAACCGAAATATTACTGCCCTAGAACGCGGACTACGGTAAATGTGAAACTAACATTAGCTAATTAGCGCTCACCTTTGCTCTGACAACGAAGTACACTTTCATCCTGGTGGCAGTGTAAGGGGATGGATTCTTCACAAGATATATGTAAACATTGCCAAAGTAGAGCTCTGGCAGGGAATTTGGTGTTTTCAGTGATTGAAATACTGCGGCGGGTGCTGTATATGGATCTCAAGTGCCCAAAACTTGCAGTTTGTTCAAATACCTTTGTTCTTCTTCTTTTGATAGGTGATTGAAATATTCATGTCATGAAACAGATGGATAATTGACAGCCTGTTCTGAGGTTCCATATGGCGTGTCCAGTGTTGGCCGCCATTTTGGAATGATGTTTTGCCCTCCAGGTCTTCGTGCCAGTCACGTGATTGAAAACTATTCATTAAGTTCTCAAAGAGGCGTCTTTGCACTTGGGAAATGCATTTCCTTTTTCATTAGGCTTTTTCCAACTTCAAGTTCTGCTCCACCTGATCTCTCTTACCTTCTCCTGGCATTTTCCTCATGCATCTCTTCTTTCATATTCCTTTCTTTTATTACCTCTCACTCTCTCTCTCTCTTCATCCCCCATTCTAATCCAAGTCTCCTTAGCCAATAATTAGGGTCTTGATATGCATGCAAAGTGGCACTTGAGCATACAATGTGGGACAAAATACTCTACAGCTCTATTCTTAATAGCTCCCGAGGTTGAAAGGTTGAGTAGCGTCTCTGGTGGAGTTAAAGGTGCAGAGACGAGCTTTTCAGAGCTGCTGGTGCAGCAAGTTTATGAATTAATTATTTATAACGATGGAAAACTAATACATTAAACAAGGATAAAATCCACACAAGTTATGTCTTAATACTAAAAGGAATCATAATGTATCACCAATATACAGATCATACCATACTGAATGAATATTCAGAACAGAATATTACTACAAATGATCGAGCAAACAATAGTCATTTAAGCAGGTGTAATCAAAACATGTGTAATCAAACAATTTGAAATCAGGAATTGATTTTTTTTTTGGTAAGTCTTCATCAGGATTGAATTCTGCATTAAATTGTACACTATATGGCAAACAGTTTGTGGACACCTGACCATAACACCTGTCTGTTTGTTGATCATCCATTCCACATTTAGTTCCCTTTTGCTGTTATAATAACCTCCACTCTTCTGGGAAGACCATCCACTATTCTTTGGAGTGCAGCTGTGGTGATTTGTGCTCACTAGGCCACGAGGGCATTAGTGCGGTCAGGCAGACCTCACCCCAGGAAGACCTAAGGTGCAGTCGGCATTCCAGATCATCCCGAAGGTGTTCAGTGGGGTTGAGATTAGCGGTCGAGTTCTTCCACACTCACCCTGGCAAACAATGTTTTCATGGAGGTTGCTTTGTGCACAGGGGCATTGTCTTGCTTGAACAGGTTTCCTCTTCAAGTGTCTGGCAACCGTTTGGGGAAGGCAGACATATGGGTGTGATGGTCAGGTGTCTACAAACGTTTGGCCATATACCGTAGTGTAGCAAAATTTTAAAGCTCTCATTTTACTGAATTCAGTAACTTTTCAGATCTCAACAGATTCCGATGCACAATTCTGCATGCAGCTCTATTAGCTGTGCCACTATGCTAAGTGGACTGCTGCACAAATTCTGCTATTATCTTTCCACAGACCAAAGGAAAAACACTTCAGAGCGTGCATTCTCCACACGACCTCATCACCTCACTGAATCCTCCTAACTGGCCTGGTCACTGTGGTGAGTGAAACACAGAGTGTGGGTTTATATGATGAGTTCAGTCTGTTTAAATAATACTATATACTGGCAGGCACACATATAAACATGCATATGCACGTCGTCTTCTTCTTCAATGCTCTTACAATGTATCAAGTTAAAAATGGCAAAAATGTTACTGTAGTATGAAGTTGTCCACTGTGTGCTTTTCAGAAACTGTTTCCCAGTGAGTTCTGAGAAAAGCACAGGCGATCACAAATGATGATGACACTGTAATATGTGTCACGCTGCAATCATGCGATAATCCTGTATAATTGGTTAATTTCATATTAACGTATTGGGAAAGCAAATAAGTACAACATACTGTAAAGTAATAAAGGATGCAATGCTTTCTTCCATTGTTCCAAACCTTAAGTACACAATAAACCACAATGGAGCATACGGTTATAGGAAAATAATCCATGGAAAAATGTGACAAATTATTTTCCAACAAAGGTGTCCTTGTATACCATAGCAATTTGCTAATGATTACAATTTTCTTTCTTTCTTTTAAATTAAATGATGACATATTATACTTTAATTTTTTTTTAAACAGTTTATGATTTATAGTTATGTTTAGTGTTGTGGTTATGTTAAAATAAGTTTTCGGATTGAGGTTAAATCACTCCAACTTGCAAAGAGGCAAAATGAATGGACTTCTCCGTAGACCATATTAATAAAACAGCTTACATCTATTTTTCCAGGGGTTAAGAAGTATGCTTTTCCCCCTCTGCTGCTGGTTGACTAGGGAGCTGGGCTTCTTTTCTCATGTCCACTGTCACGCCAATGGCTCAAAAAAGTACAAAAGGAATAGACTTTGTTTTGAATGTTATGTACAAGTAAACATGTCATGCGGTTATTTTTCAGGAACAAATTTTCATATAACCACATCATATTTCATAAAAGTCATATAACCTTATTTACCTAGGTTAAACCATCACAAATATTTTTTTAAGGTTAACAATCAAGACTGCAGGATCCTCATGCAACACACAGCAGGAGAGTTAAAAAATCTCTAAGCACGTCACACTCGAATCAAGACATTTAATAAATCACACACTGTGTGGTACAGGTGAGTTAACCATAAATAACCCCATTCTCTCCAACCCCGTAAAAGAATAGTCCAGTGTTGTAATAGCTAATATAATGATGTAATAAAGTCCAGCTATGCATAATGCATTCGTATACAAGCAGCCACTTCATAAGTGCATGTCACAAGCTCAGGTCTTTTTGTGCCAATTTTGTCCAAGAAATTAGGAATAATGTATGCTGTATATGAAACTAGTGTACAAGCCTAAATCTGCAGTGTACATGGCAACACACAAGTGTGTTTGTTTCATACATATGCATTTATGGAAGATTACACAATAGTAGGAAGACAACGCAAAAAAGGTTGAGATATTGGAATTGTGGCGGATTACATATTTTAAAAGCTGGACATGTGCGACATCACTTTATGACCACTTTGTGGTCGTCTCTTGCAAGCAATGTTCTCCATTTGCAATACCAGATAAATTAGCATCTTATACATAGATCAATTTACCCACACCCAACAAAGAAATTAGAAGAATCTTTTGTGATATCCAGTGTTATTTGAGCCATAGACAATAGAAGCATATAATAATAATAATAATAATAATAATAATAATATTATTATTATATAATATTATTATTATTAATATAGTGTTGATTATTGAACTACTTCTAACAATGCAATACAATTAAAATGATAAAACTTTCATATGAATAGCGTATTCAGTACACAGCAGTCTTTACAGTCATAACTGTAAAACCAATTAATTTGGTAATCAGTTGCCACAGTACCCTCCACACTGTCTATTACAGAGGTTCCCAAACTATGGGTCACGATCCTATGTGGGTTCGCTTGATTTACAATTGGAGTATTGAGAGAAACTCACAATATCCTATTTTGTTTATTCATTTGTTTTACAAATTATAATTACGAATATAGCTCCAACTATGAAGCTGGATTGTGTATGCTACCATTTTGAACTGGGAGCCACATACAAACAAGTCACATTTAAATGATGAGATGTACATGCTATTATAGTCTTCTTCACTATTCTGACATGCTGTTCCTCCTAGCATAGGAGTTCAGCACCAAAAATAGACAAATTTCTCCATCCATCTACCTCCACTAGGTCCTCAACCACAATGAGTGACTTTGACTCCATGGTATAACGGATGTCGAGAAAGAAACCTTCCTTGAAAAGATGCTGAAATATTTACTGAATATGGATTTTACAAGCATGATGGTCAATAACAAGGAGAAATCAAAATGATGAGACTCAGAGAAAATGCATCATGTCCATTTGGAGTCGTTTGGACAAAAGGTTTGAGAAACGTTGGTCGGATATTTTCTGCCCCTTGTCTTGTCTCTGAGGTTCTCATACCAATTAACAGATTAAGACTTCAATGTCAAATTTCATAACATCAAATTTGTCCATCTCTCATAGCATTTAATTGCTGGGGAATATCCCACCATTAAGAGAAACTGATCAAAGCAGCTTGTAGGGTGTGTGAAACTTTCAATATTACTGCTGCCCAGTCCAGTTCTCACTAATAATCATCATCTACAGGTAATGAGCTCCTTGAGGGAGAGCGGGAAGGTGAACAACATCAAAAGACCCTGAGGAAAAAGCCAGTCTGGTGGTGTGTGAGATAGCAGGTCCACTCAGGAATCATTTGATACACTGCCAAACCTGCAGGCTGGCAAAGGTGTCACTTCTCAGTGGCGAACTTGGCCAGAGCTTTGACATCGTTCCTCTAAAGCCTCCTGTTCAGGTATTAATGAAACAGCTCATGTTTCATCGGTAACTGAATCAAAACTCACCAGAATTGGATGGATTTAGTGCGAGTTTATTATTGAGCAGTCAAGAAAAAGAAAAACTACACTTAATAAGGAATGACCTACAAATATGAAGATCTACCTCAAAGAGTAACTCAAAGTGACCTTGGGTTTTTGAATCATGCTATATTAAATACCAGCCACATATGTTCATTTTTATTTAGGAAACTAAGCTACCTGGCTGACTGATATCTACATGTATTTAATACAAATTATCCGAATCCAAATAGAATTTTTTTTTGTATGTCAGTTGAATTTTGCTGGTTGTTACATCACATTAAAGGTAAGAAAAGAACTCGTATTGGTTTAAATTTTTTTCATAATAATATTTATTATAATATATTTTTTACACAAAAATATTTTTCTATCTACTGTCTCTCTCACCTGAAAATTTGTATATTGTGTACATTACTAGACTTTAATCACCTCGGATAGTGTATACACTGCATCCTCTGATGCTAGTATCACAGGCTTACATTGTTAAAAGTTATAGTTAAAATATATTTATAGTTTTGATATATTTGCAAGTAGTGAGTTAGAATTATAGATAAAAACCTGCTATAAGCACATATGGCAGTCACATCATCTTCATCTCAACAATATTCTCATTAAATAAAAGTCAAATGTTCACAAGAGATGTACTTATTTAGTGCATTTTAACATCAGTTGTTCCATTTTCACATGGCAACATCCCACAATAGCCTTACCCTCTTTTCCTCTTAGTCATATTTCCCAGTGGCTCCTGCCTACAACTACGCAAACAGGTAAGAGCGGATGAATAATGCTAACGTCAGAATTATACTATTTTCCTCAAATAGAACTCGTCAGGCATCTTGCTGTGCAAAAGCTAATGGTCTAAAATGTTAAGGTAGAGAACTGTTAACTGGGCGTAATCTGACAGTCACTAGGAGAGTCTGGGAAAAAATGACTTTCCAACCCAGCATGTTTGTACCAACATCTGAGTAGTAGATTTCTGGGATTTGGATAGCTGCTTCAAATTACATTGGGTAGCTGAAGTGGACTAAAATCATACAAACCATTTGCACTTCATGGGAGGGCATGCAGAATAGCCCCTGGCAATAGCCATGGCCCACATTTGTATTCATGGAGCATAATATACAGTAGAGAAAATGGGAAAGGCGACAGCAGTAACACAGCAGGGCTACACGGTTCATGCAGAACCATCCTAAGAAAAATCAGAAACGCCAAAATGCAAGAATTATCTCCATACATACATTTATTTGACTCTGCAAAGCAGTGAAACAGGATTTAAAACAGGCTCATTTCAGACATCTTACCAAGTGAAAATATCTTCAATATAGTCAATATTATTTAATATTTCCTATTATAGCATGACAATAAACAGAATTTAGGATCGGGGGGCATGGTGGTTTAGTGGTTTGCACATTTGACTCGCAACTCAAATGGAGTTCAAATCCCACTTCCACCCTTTTATTCACCCTGCGCTTCAGGGGTTTTCTCCGGGTACTCTGGTTTCCTCCCTAGTCCAAAGACATGTGTTGTAAGCTGATTGGCATTTCCAAATTGTCCCGAGTATGTGAATGCGTGTGCACCCCATCCAGGGTGTCCCCTGCTTGTGCCCCGAGTGTCCAGGCTCCCTGAGACTCTGTGTAGGATAAGTGCCACGGGCAATGGATGGATAGGTGGCTTATTAAACCTATTTCCTAGACATTTAAAAAATAAATAAATAAATAAATAATTTCAAACTTGAAATAGTCTTGTTCTATTGGCAGGTAAATTTTAAAGCATTTAAAGCATTTATTTCTAGCAAGAAGTCAAATGATCTGTCAGTTGAAATCTATTATAAGGTTATAATGTTCTTTGGTTATTGAAAATACTTTCAAATAAGTTAATGCATTGCATTACAAAGTGTGATGGACAGTGAGTTGGAGGGGTGGAGATAGCGATGAGTAGTAGTTATAGACATTTCATGCATTTAAAGTACATTTCATATATTTCAAGAAATATAAATAAGACTTCAAGACACATCCAGTGTTTTTCTATGTTCAGGAAATAATTGTGTCTTTGTAGCAAACTGCCAGAGCAATTATGACTTTCTCCGTGCTGTCTCTTTCTCATAGTGGAACTGACACCACCATGTTATTTGAAAAACAGACTTTAAGGTTTAAGGTCACATCCACCCAGAGTGACTGGCAACTTTTGTCTAGAACTAACTGCACACTACATGACTTTTAAAAGCCCACAATCACTGTACAGTTCTCAATCAAATACCTTTCTAATAAATCTACACAACCGTTACAATTTCTTTTACTTGGAGGATCAGTGGCAAAGAATACATGATCCCTAGTCGTTACGGTGTTGTGAAAAACAAACCTCGCGTAAAAAATAACTGCTCTGTTCCCATGAATGGAGTCTGACAAAAAGAGAAATGCTTTACATTTCAAGTATTCAACTGACTTTTGCACAAAAACGTTTGCATTGGCTCCATATGAATAAATGTAATGTGCTTCATGGTGGTGCGATGCACCTTGATGGTGTAACTATAGCACGTGTTAGTCGTTCTGAATCCCACCACCTGCTGCAACACACAGATATCGGCCAGATATTTTCCCAAATCTTGAACTGAACAACACTGACCAACAAAAAATGTCATGCGAAAAACAATCATATATGCTAATAAATAGCAGTCACCTCAAAGTTAAACATATCAAGAAATAATAAAGACATGAGGCAGACTTTAATCAAGGATGTCGAAGATCACAATAAACAAAATACATGAAGCACTTTGGGTTCATCGGAGTCAAAGTGAACCTCAATTGATATCAGCTCAGACATTTTTTTTCAAACCAGTTTTGCAATGTAAAATGAAGTCTCGCTCTAAATGTAAATTAAGGATAACAACCGAAGTGATCACTTTCCGGTCCCACATTATTGATGCCATTGCAGATGTGACCACCCAAATGGTTGGGTGATGCGATTGCCTAGAAAAATGTATTTCTGAATGATAATTACGGTCACGTACCCCTTGTTCAGAGACGGTTCTTGATGTCCCACTGCTGCGCCCATGCTATAATTGATTTGAAAGTCAATTCAGGTAGTATTCTCCACATATTGCTGAGACTGAGATGAACTGTATGATAATTAAGCTTTTTGGGGATGAGCTTCTTCCAAAACCTACCTTTTTGGCATGAAATTTGCTTAGAGGCAGTCTGTAATTTCTTACACATGCAACAACTGAAACACTGGCCAACAGTTTGCCAAGAGCGTGAACTCAATGTGCTATGTTAGAAACTTTATTACATGAAGATAATGATCATAGTTTCCCTTGGTCTGTAATTTTAGCTTACCAAACATTATTACATTACAATTGCTACTACTTTTTAGCCTAGTCAGTTTCCAGGCAACCAAAATATCGGAACTAGGCAAAACATCAGCGCTTTTATTTGCGGTGCTAGTAAATTTATGATTTGTCCATCACTGGAGAGCCGGACACTCACCTTGTTTTAAACTAGAGATTTTTGTATCAAAGGTTTGTCTGCAACAGCAAAATGAACTCCATTGACACTCCGAAATGACTATACCAGTAAAGCTCATGCAGATAAGATTTAGCTCTAAACCAACTGACAGGAACTTTAAACCCCAGGCTATTGTGTAGGCTGGAAAAGGCGCCGCTGTCATCATCTAATTTGACCCGGCATGTCAAATGAAGCAGAGTGCTGAATGAGTAGGCTGTTGATTTGAATGCACTGAACTGAAGGCCTGTCCATACACACAGGCTGGAGCAAGTGGATTGGACTAATGCAGCAGCATAACTCAGAGTTAGGGCTCATACAACCTGCATTCACTTTACAAACATTCATAAATAAAAAGAGGACTCAGCTAAAGGTGCGTTTTCTTTTGAGAGAGCCAGCATTAAAAATTGATGTGATGCCTCATAAATCAAGAATCATAATCATAACTATCAGGATCATTTAGCAGCACATCTTTTTATAACTGAGGCAAGATTGTAGTGATTAGCAAAAGATCACATAGCCCATACCATGGCCTCAGCACATAGCCCAATGCCAAAAAGGTATACATCAGTGCTGGCTGATTTGAATCCACTTGAATTAACCCTAGTGACATTACGCCATCCAACATGTTACACACCAGTCATGCATACAATCATCGAGTCAATCGTGCTGATGGGCTTTGAAAGAATTTTATAGCTCTACATCAGCAAAATGATGAATAATTTAGGTTCGTGAAAACAGAAGGATGGACAAGCACCCCGGAAAAGTGCAACTCCGATGGAAAAAGAAGGCGCATGAAAAACGTGCACAGCTTCGGAATTGACAAAGACATTGAAACACACACAGTATAAATGAATAATGGACCTCTTATTCAAGTGATAGCAAGACTACCTGCTGAAGTCCTCTCTAAAAATAGCCATTTCAGAGGAGAGAGAGGGAGAGGGAGTGAGTGAGTGAGAGAGAGAGAGAGAGAGAGAGTAGAGGAAGAGCACCTCTACCTGGGGCATATTATAGCAGCTGTTCCCAGGACAACTACACTATTAAACTGACTCGAGAGGGCGATACTTAAGCAAGGCCAATAATAGATTTAAGTGCACCACGTATACAGCGACTGCCTGTCAAAAAGTTTTTGATTTTAGATTTTCCAAATGTTTCTAACAAAAAAAAAGAAGGATTTTTTGATTTGCAATATCTTAATATAACAAAGACTAACCAGGTTTGATTTGACGAAAACCATCGCACACACGAATATTTGTGAAAATAACTAAAAATCATCTATAATCATTAAATATTTTCTTCCTATGAACAGCTGTTCTTGTCGGAGCATTCCTGTGAGATTCTTGCAGGAGCTTCTGGAGGTTTGTGGAGCCGAGTGGACACGTCTTGAGCCAGAACAGCTCTATTAGGGTATGGTCAGATGACTGTGCGAGTCATTCCTCACCAAATAGCTTTTGAACACTGTTCAAGGTGTGTTTGGGCTTGTTTAGAACCAGCTATATTTTGAGAGCTTGCTTTATTTGGGTATTACCATCTGGTTGATACTCAGGACACAATTTTTTAAATTATTATTTTTTAAACCAAACAAGAAAGGTTTCATCAACCCTCACTCTAGCCGTTTGTTCGCTTAACTTCTCATTTACATAAAGTCAAACTTTATGTATTTCTACTTCACTTCACCAATTGCTCTGCATGCTGTTCCTATAAATCTCTCATGATATGCATCAAATCCATTACATGGGCCATGGAAAATGCATTCATATAAAAGCTACCTAATCCACTCAGGTGTTTATCAAGTTCATCATCTTGAGATTGAACTACTGAAACTTGCTCCTGGCAGGTTTTCATCCTCCCCACATTCTTCCACAACACCTCATTGCTGTGCTCCCTCCAGAAGCATCCGGTAGCCATTCCAATCAGACTTACAACACTGCTTGCCTACAATGGCAAACAGGGACCAGCATGTGACTATCTGAAGAATATAATCAAACCCTGCTTTGTATGACATTCCTTTCAAACCACAAGTAGGACTAACCATCTTTCAAGACACAAGGATTACAGCAAAGTGAACAGTGGGCATCAGATGCTTCACGGGCTATGGACGGAGCATCTGACATTACGACTGAGTGAAAAACTCTGTGGGGAGTCTCACTGTAGCTGAATGACTATTGCTTGCACTGACTATGGCTGACTATGAGCGAGGAGCTTGCAGGACTGAGGGTGGAAAGACAGACACGAGCCACTTGTTTAGAAACAAACTGGAATTTTAACTGATCTTCAAGAACTATAAAAGGTCTAAAAATTACAGATGTGTCTGAAGTATAATTATGTATCAATGCACTCCTTCCTGTTCATCTTCAGTAACTGCTTCATTTTGGTCAGTACCATTGTTGGATCTAGAGCCTATCCTGGGTGAGAGGAAGGAACACATCATGGACACACACATTCACATACTCATTCATCCCTAGGGGCAATTCCTTCTCACACTCTCTGGAGAAACTATTTTTAGAGACACTTTATTGCTTTGTGAAAGCCAGGATGTACTTCTAATTGAGCTTATTTTGCTTTAAAGGCCCATCCATCGTTGAATAGTTCTTTTGCTGACTACCCAATAGAGCCAACACAGATTTCCAAATAGCCTAAGGGAAGGAGAACTGCAACTCCATCAGAAAGTGCCTGTGATTGACAAAGTCATTGGGAGACTTTGATACTTTCTCTGTCCTACACCATGGCATCACTGGTATTTTTAACAGCATGGTACTTTAAGAATGCTTAAATCACCACCCCCCAGCCTTGACACATGAGGAGAGTCATCATAGGTTGAACACAGCAGCTGACTCATTTGTTAGTGACTCATTTTCCCATCAGAACCAAAAACACTGGGCTGAGATCATGCTATTTATAGCATATTTGGTTTGATTCACAAAACCAAGCTGCCCAACCAATCACACAAATTATATCTTTGCAGATCTGGATCAGTTAAATTCGTTCTGCAGGATAATCCAGCAATTCAATTTGGGTGCAATCGATGAGGTACAATTTACCTCAACCCCCGACCTCCCCGTCCCCCACCACCCCACTCTGTCTGTCTCATTGTCTCTCCCTCTCCCACCTTTTTCCTACGGAGAGGAACTGAGGTCCTGCCCAGTGCTGGTTTCTATGGAGATTCTTGCAGGCCTAATGCAAAAAGGGGGGAGAGAGAGAGAGAGAAGAGAGAGAGAGAGAGAGAGAGAGAGAGAGAAAAGCAAGAGACAAAAAATAAACTGTCCTCCATGGAGAAGAGTTCTTGGCAGCCTTTCAGAACCAGACACAAAATGGCATTTATTTCCTTTCAGCTCTCCCCATTGATGCTCAGTGCTGGATATGAATATGTGAAACGAATAATATGCACTCATAACTCCAAGAAGCACCTGAACAGATGGAAATGATCTCTGTTAAGGCAGATTTTCTTAGCAGCTCCAGGCTACATCAGAGGGATGTAGTCCTATCAGTTTTCTGTGAAGTTTATTTGGCAGTTTTGGAAGGAGTCTCTACGGTCAGTGCTTTCTGACATAGGAAAGTCTTTACAATTGAGCACCTCATGCCTTTCCTTCATGCATTTCTCTGTAACATAACTTTTTTGGCTTGTTAACTTCGAGAGAGAGAAAGAGAGAGAGAGAGAGAGAGAGAGAGAGATAGAGAGAGAGAGAAGCTGGCGCTGCTATAACGTAAGTAATAACAGGAAGTAACTTGTTTCTACAGCATAAATAAAAATGGTCTGCATTGGCAGAATTGTTGTGGTATAAAATTAATAATATATACAATAAAAATCTGTTTTCCATTAAGGTAGTAATACAATTCTAACCAGAGACATTATCAAGACGATTCTGTGACAATTGTCCGACATATCCCGAGTTGGCATGCATTGAAGCCTGGTAAGTGAGAGGAAATTCAGCATGCATACTTACAATACAGTATGGGTCACTTGGTAAAGGAAATGTGGGAACTAGGATTTGTTATATCGTCATGCCCGACTGCACTGTCTGGTGGAAAAGCACTACATGTCATAAAGTACCTCCCTGACCATATACAGGATATACTGTCCTTTTTCGGCTTGGCAGGTAACGTGTTAGTATTCTCAAGCGGTGTCTAAAAGTGTGTGTGCTTTCCGGACACTCAAAATGTAATTATGTCTTTTACTGCGGTCTGCGCTTTCCCTGCAGACTGCTGTTAAATTAGAAAAGACCGTTTTCAAGAATAAGGCTCTAGGTAGAGACAGTGACAGTTAAAGTAGAGCTATAGTATACTATAATAGAGCACCAGAGTGAGCATTATCCCATAGACACAAGAACTCACTCAAACTACAGTTAAGATTCAAATGCATAGCTTCTTCTTCTTCAAAACTGCACCCCTAAACTCTGTAAGGTGCTCTTGAGGGTGGATCTGATTCTTCTTTGGTCAGAATTTGCATTTGGGTGGCTCAAGTTCACAGGAAGTCATTTACATCCGAAGGAACTCAATAAATCAAAGCGCAGGAAGAGGAAATCCAGAGGTACAACATGACTTCACTCTGACATCAGTGTGCTACACAATGCACATACAGTAGGAGCCACAGGACCGGAAGGTTTCTTTCTTGAGTTGTGTAATGAAATTGTCTGAGGAGTACAATAGTCATGGCAGGGTCATGATATTTCAGACACAACATCATTGTCCATTTCTTTATTTGCTACAATGCAATCCGTTATATCCTGAAACGGTTATAATTTCTGATTACAGCTGGCAGTGTTGGGATAATGTCTAAAATTTCCCTAAAGCTTGGTGCCAGATGGTTCTCTTTCTTGTGCCCATGCTGAACTCTTGCCACAGACATATGCACTGTGCTCCAGTTTCCTGGAGTAATCAATCGTGATTGGTTCAGGTTCTCTCCACAGAGTTCTTGCCTATTTCCTCTTTTGCACAGCTGGGCTCAGGTCTTTCACACAGCTTTATCACAGTCATTTCTCTCTGTCTTTTAGTACTGACTGAGATTTGAGCTGCAGTCCATATCTGAGACTCCCATTCTGACGATGGATACACATCCCAATTTATCCACTGGCAGATTTCTAGTGATTACACATCACATGACGTAAAAAAAAGTCAACCAATCATTTCTCTCCAGATTTTGCAATATCATTGGAGCAGCCTTGCAGAAAACTCCGGAGAAAAGGACAGTATGTCTATACTGCTGAAACTATTTTTGGAGCCTGCCTGTCTCAATTTTGTACATGGAATTGCTTTCTCTATCTCTAGAAGCTCCCCTGCACAGCAATGTACTTTCGCACCTCGCTTTCCCTTCTCTTTCAAAGCTCAAATGTGTGAAACAAGCTCCTCTTTCTTTGGCCTACTCACAAAAGCCTGCTTTCATTCCTTTTAGAGATGGCTTCACACCAGCTCTGTTTCCAAAGTAATGCCTTGTAAACAAACCAAAGCGAATGCCAAAAGAGGGTGAACTTGCATGTTAACAAGGGCGAAATTGTCAACCTCCATTAAAACTTGTGCAATAGATATAATATGAGATCTTGACAGAAGTCCCTCATGGGCCACAGATGAGGAAAGTCCCCTATTTTCTGGAGTCTACTGCTTGTTAAATGACCCAGCGCATGTTTAAAACAATTACAGAAACAAGAGCAGGGGGTAAGCCTGGGCTCCTCACCCTCCTCCTCGCTGGGATGTGCAGCGACTCGTGAATAAAGGGATTTTCAGGGGCCTACCTCATACTAACCAGCGCCTGACTCCAAAAACCGGAGCAACAGCAAAACAGTATATCAGAGGAAATCAGCAGCCCGTTTTGGCCTGTAGCAGGTGCTTTGCGGAGTTAATTTTAAGTCACCATGCAGCTTTAATAATTCTGGTGCTTGACAGTCCAAATGAGGGTTTTTTGGCCTTCTGGGCATCATACTGGCCAAAATTTAATCTGGTACCTATTATAGCACTGTTTTTTACTTCCCCCAATGTGCTTTAATTTTTCACTCTAGGGCAACCACACAAGTTGACCAACACTTTTTTCCCTTAATGTTCACGATACCGTGAAACTGAAAAAAAAAAGCTGTCAGGACACAAAACTCTGGGATTCTGCTCTCCATAGAGTACATGCAGTGACTCAGTCCAACAGTGTGTAACACTGAAGGAGGACCTCGAGATTTTCTTCCCCTTTTTTAATCACACTCCATGTGCTCCACTCTGGGGTTCAAAGGAAACAACTTTACATTGGCAAGGAACCATGAACAACAGTGAATAATGAAAGAGAAAGAAAGGAAGTCATGAAGGACAAAAGCTGAGCGGTAGACATCCTCCCTACGTGAGCAAATCCCCATAAAAAGTTACAGTGCTGTGGGAGTTGGATTCTTCCAGTACCAAGCGGTGCCCTATCTGCCCACATGTTCTCGCACTGATAAAAATGAGAAGCACAGAAGCTCTGGTGGCTGCACACTGCCCTATATTGCTTACTCTGTACAGGACTCACTACACAGTCTAGATACTGGTTACATGACATCTTCCCTTCGCACTTGTATATATTTACAGTATGTTTGGAAATTAAAGAAAAAAGACACATGGCATGAACAAAGACTCTAACTATATTCGCTATCTAATTCTAACTCTATGTCTAATTATCCGCGTGTGTCATGGCTGTATATATACACACCAGCATTTTTAACCCTGAACTGCTAACAGCTGCGGGCAATACCAAAACACACATGACTCGACAAGACGGGGCAGATTCTTGACGTCAACCACAACAAACGACACATGGTTATACACGTGTCGGACTGTCACTGCTGGCGACAACAGAGAGGCAGGTGCTTGTGCACCCGCTTGTCCGCGCGCGCTCACGTATTCCACAGTAACATGAGATATTTACACAGAAAGATGTTACACAGAAAGATTTTTTAAACCTTTAGTTAAATACGTACCGTAAATGCTTTACTTCCAAACAGTGCCTTTAACACGGCTGGTTAAAAAAAATTTAAATACAGTTGCCTACCAGGAAAAGTCATTGATCGCCATCTTCATCTTCCTCCTGCGCACTAAAACCACTAAAGTCGTCTTCTTCAGTGTCGGAATTGAACAGCCTCAGAATTACTGGTACTTCGTCACACACCGCCTCTGAAAGCTTCAGTTTCAGAGTCAGTTCTTCATGCTGCCGTCTCCACCGTTTCACCATCGAGTCATTGATGCCAAGCTTACGTGCAGCAGCTCTATTTCCTTCTTCGACAGCCAGATCGATCGCCTTTAACTTCAAAGCGGCATCATATGCATTTCTTCGTGTGTTTTCCCTGATGAGGGGGTGTGCATGAAGCACAAAACGACTGATCTGAAGAATTTAGTGAGAGCACGTTAGATTTAATTCGAACAGTTTCATTGGTTGACTGTGACCTGTTCGGTCATTTTATTGGTCCGATGTGACGAGTCTAAATGTTTTGGTGGCATGAAACTCGTTAGCCCGTAAAAATCCATAAATTAGCCGCATCATTGTTTAAGCCGCAGTGTTCAAAGTGTGTGAAAAAAGTAGCGGCTTACAGTCCGGAAATTACGGTACTTTATATAATATCAGTGAACTATATACTTGTAAGTATAAAAACTACAGTTTCGAGTTTATTCTGAAGAAAATTGTTAAGATGTTAACACAGTTGCTATACACTTATTAATGACTTTAGTTCACTATAGTAGAATGAACTGAATGTACACTTTAAACCTCACTTTAAGTTCACTTTCTATCACACAAAGGCATCCGAACTGTAATGGTGTATCCTCTGAGATGTGTGAAGCGGACATAGCTTTGAGTGGGGGAAAGGAAGGGCATTCTTGCTATGGCGTTGATGGGATTCCAAAGAGAGGTGAACATTGTACCACTGAATCTGTTAGGAGTCCACAAACAGGTTCTTTTTTCTTCCTGGTTGTATTTTTCTTCCTGGTTGATATATACTGTATGTACAGTGGGACTTGAAAGTTTGTGAACCTTCTAGAATTTTATATTTTTCTGCATAAATATGACCAGTATATTCACACAAGTCCTAAAAGTAAACAAAAAGATTCCAATTTAACAAATGAGACAAAAAGAAAGTATACTTGCTAATACTTTGTTGAGGAAGATGATCTCTGGGACATATTGATGAGTGGCAAAAGTATGTGAACCTCTAGGATTAGCAGCTAATTTGAAGGTGAAATTAGACTCAGGTGTTTTCAATCAATAGGCTGCAAAGGTGCGAATGAACCCCGTGTTTTACTTAAAGAACAGGGATCAATCAAATTCTGATCTTCACAACACATGTTTGATGAAGTGTACCATGGCCCAAACAAAAGACATTTCTCTCTCTTTCTCTGCCTAATGTTAATGTTCATGAGTCCACCATCAGGAGAACACTGAACAACAATGTTGTGCATGGCAGGGTTGCAAGGAGAAAGCCACTGCTGTCCAAAAGAACATTGTTGCTTGTCTGCAGTTTGCTAAAGATGATGTGGACAAGCCAGAAGCCTTTTTTTTGTTTGTTTAAATGAGAAGCATTATGTTTGGAGAAAGTAAAACACAGCATTCCAGCATAAGATCCTAATCCCATTTGTGAAACATGCTGGTGGTAGTATCATGGTTTTGGGCCTGTTTTGCTGCATCTTGGTCAGGATGACATGAAATCACGGATGGAACAATGAATTCTGAAGTATACAACAAATTCTAAAGGAAAATGTTAGGATATCTGTAAACTGAATCTCAAGAGAAAGTGGGTCAATGCAGCAAGACAACGACCCTAAGCACACAAGTCATTCTACCAAAGAATGGTTACAGTAGAATAAAGTTAATGTTCTGGAGTGGTCAAGTTAAAGTCCAGACCTTAATCTAATCAGTTCATGTGAGGAAACTCACCAACCAGAAGCTGTTCTGTACTGAGGAATGGGCTAAAATTCCTCCAAGCCGATGTGCAGGACTGATCAACAGTTACCGGAAACATTTAGTTGCAGTAACTAATATACTATACAAAGATACTATATAACTAATACTAATATATTGCTGGTCACACCAGATTCTGAAAGCAAAGGTTCATATACGTTTGCCATTCACAGATATGTAAATACTGGATAATTTTCCTCAATAAATAAGCGAGTATAATATTTTTGTCTCATTTGTTTAATTGGGTTCTTTTTAATCTACTTTTAGGACTTGTGTGAAAATCTGATCTGGTTTTAAGTCATATTTATGCAGAAATATAGAAAATTCTAAATTAAATTTAAACTTTCAAGCACCACTGTATGCATATAATACAGTATATTAAGTTTATTAATATTAACTTAATATAAATGTGTGTAAAAGGAAAATCAAGTAAACTATTGCACTCCCAGTCAAATGTTCTTAATCAGGTTTGAGGTTTTTATTATTAGAAAACAAACACGCTTTCCATCAAATACCTAAATCTTTGTATATAAGGACTTATTCATTCCACACTCAGATTCTAATGAGATTCTAAATGAGTGCTTTAGTAAAGGCAAGTGCACTTGTTTAGTGAAACAATCACATCACAGTTAAGACTGTAAGCTACTATAATCCAGTATTTGTGGACAGTGTTAATAGCAACTGTAACAAATATACTGTATCTTGTGTGCTATAATTAGAGTGATTCAGATCACCCTTTCCCAGTTACAGCTAGATTTTATTTCCAATAAAATAAAGTCTCCAACATTTCGTAGTTCACATAGACCTACACTATATGGCCAAAGGTATGTGGACACCTGACCATCACAGCCAAATGTGAGCCCTCCCCAAGCTGTTGCCAGCACACAATTGTCTAGACATTGGAACTATGGGGCCTAAACCAAACATGTTCCAACATAACAATGCCCCTGAACACAAAGCGAGCTTCATAAAGACAAGGCTGGAGTGGAACACCTCGAGTGGCTTGCACAGAGCCCTGACTTCAACCCCACTGAACATAAGCAAGATGAATTGGAACTCCTCATCTGATATCAGTGCCTGACCCCACTAATGCTCCTTTGGCTGAATGGGCAAATCCTCACAGGCACATTTCATAGAGTAAAGGTGATTACAACAGCAACCCATGCACACATGGGTGTGATGGTCAGGTGTCCACAAACTTTTAGCCATATGGTGTATTTCTAGATCTGGGTTTATTTATCTTAAACCAAAACTTAACGAACATAGTTAACACTAGTATGGTCAAAAACTTTTGCACTTCTCTTAAAGTATATACTTGTACATGCTAGTATATTAACAGGACACTGTGTGTGTGTCTTTGCAAGTATAATTACCACACCATCTCACACATTTTGGTTTAAGAACTCTTTTTTGCACCACCTAAAACTATGTGCATTAACATAATAAAAACAGATTAGACTGAAGATGAAGATTCACCTGTGTGAAGATCTTAATGGTCTAATTCCAACCAGTCTGCTGAATCACTATTTGCTAAAGCAAGTGACACATTGATGTGAACTAAATATCAGTTGAGATGATATTTTGTTATCAAAGTGACTCATCTTTGATGGAAGCCATTGAGGCCAGTAGTTTTATCAGCATGGTGATCATGATGACACATGTTCTCTGACCCCTGCTTCTTCGCAAAAGGGCAACGAAACCTAATCCTGCCTTTCAGGAAAGTACAGCATCTTTCCCGATGTGTGATGCTCCCAATGCTCTATAAGATGTTAGAGTGAGCAGCACAGTGAACACAAGTTAAAGATGGCCTTAACTTGCTGATGCTTTTAGGAAACTGGACCCATGCAATATTTGCTTACAATGCATTCAATGTGCACAGTCGAACAATCAATTATGCCATCTCGTTTATCCTGTTATTCAATGTAGTGTTTACTTTGTACTTATCCTTAGTATTCTCAAAATGTATTGTAGTGCATTGTACGGTACTTTCACTGTTCTTGTCTTACTTTGTCACACTATTTGCACAGTCAGATGGTCATCTGTGGTCCTGTAAGCTCTGTGGTGTCTTCTTTGATCCTAGAGGCATGATATTTCATCCCTCTGTATGTATGTTAATGGAGGCTAGGACAGTATGAATTAAAATAAATGGGTCAGAAGACTCACTCACTCCCTCCCTCACCTCCAGTGAGAGCATCACCTGTGCAGCTTTTTTCCTTCAAGCCAAAAATCCCAAAACAGCGAAGTTGGAGCATTCACTAAGGCCAAGGTTGATACTTTATATTTTTTTAATACTTACAAAATGTCTCATGTTTTGTGGCATGGAAAAACTTTTTTGGTTAGATGTTAAGAAGATAAAATGTCATTATATTATTGGACTTTTGTTAACGCCTTTACTAACAAAATGCTAGTACATCAGAATATTTCTGCTAAAGAAAATCAAACAGAACTTTTATCATTTTAAGGTATCAGTTTGAATATATTGTGTAAGGAATAAAATATGGTCTATGACATGGTTGTGAAATGCAGCCCAACACAATAACAGCACATCCTGAAGTGTTTTCTTCCTCTTATACCACAGCTATCTTCCAACACTGATAGTTGTCTATTTATTAAATAATGACAAGTACACTAACCATTCTAACAATTTAATGTTGTGG
This sequence comes from Ameiurus melas, assembly GCA_012411365.1. Lineage (NCBI taxonomy): Eukaryota > Metazoa > Chordata > Actinopteri > Siluriformes > Ictaluridae > Ameiurus > Ameiurus melas. Next base: position 27,683,291 of record CM022753.1, on the reverse strand, counting down.
AACGTACATGAGATGTTAGTTTAGATATCACTTACATTATAGCTAAATTAATGCTTTACCTCTGACTGTACTGTAACTTAAGTGGACACTGGAGACTCCTTCCAAAATAATGCAAAATCCCTTGGAACAACAACTACACAAGGTTTTTAATCTGGTCATGATGTGTAATATTTAATAACTCAGCTGTTAATATAGAAACAAAGACAAATTAGACCAAGAATAATAATATACCGCTCTGATTTGCCTTGCAGCTAGCACTACTACCAAAGCTGCTGTTATAGAAAATTATGCTGTTATAGAAAAAATGTTGTTTTAGAAAAACACATTTTTATATTATTGAAATTTTTTAAACACCTGCACTAAGATAACCCTGATGCATCAAAAGATATAGATTCTGAATAAAACATTCTTTCAATAATAAATTAGTTTTAAAAAAATGTGTCAACAGATGACAGTACTGCCTAATTACTACCCAAAACAGGGGAATGCTGGGCTATAACCAAGGGCATAGCTTAGAGGTGTAGGAAAGACAGAGAATGAGAAATGCTAACCCAGTTCTGAGACCCAAGTTTCATCAGCTCTGTCTTTTAGTCTCTCTCACACACATCAATCTCTATTAAAAAGCAACAAGCCTGCTAAAAAAAACAAGAGAAACCATCTCATAAATTCTAATGGTTTCCACTAAAATATCATTACAAGCCATCATCTGTTAACCATTAAAACCATTACTATATGGTTTCTATTATGTAGTAGGACATAGTAAGGTCATAGGTCCTTAATGGTACCCAAAAAACACAACATGCCACCAATAGAAGGCAACAAACTACCAGTACAGGCCCACAGGAACCATTACCGTTTCCATTATAACCACTACAAATTCTATGATGTTTCTATTGTTTTGGGGGTATTTTTTCCAGCAGAGAACTCAAAAAAGGCACAAAGAGAAAATGAATATTAATAATCTCATATATATTTATTAGGTACTTACTTATAGAGTAAGTATCTCATCCAAGTCAACTAAAAACTTTCAAAACAGGAAAAAAAAAAGTCAACTGAGGCCAAATTAAATGAAGTTTCTGTCAGAGAGAAGTTTTTTCCACTCGGTTAAATTTGTATACTTTTGAAAGTGTATTGTAAGAAAATTCTGTAATTTTTACAGGAAAACGCCTGTACAAACCCATATAATGTGTTTATAATGTGTTTTTCAAAACAGAAGCATGTATTGTCAGAAAATATTTGCACTTCTGGCAGATCATACTGTGTCAAAAACCTTACTATACTGTTACAGTAAAACCACTACTGAAATAATACATCGAAACATACCATATTGTTAATTTTACTGTAGAACTAAGTGCCAAAATATTTACCTGAAGTAGCAATCTGTTTAATTTTCATTTTCCATTTTATTTTTATAAAAGTTTTGATAAAGCAGCATGGGATCAATTATTTCACACAGGAAAGAACTAGAATTTAAACTGGAGGTAAACCTACATAATGCAAACCTAGCTACAGTAGGTAGGTAATGTTTCCTAATGTAGCTAGCCTTATATTTGAAATAGCAAACCCTAATGGCTTGCTTTGTTTCACGCCAAGATGTGTTAATATTGGAAAACTATCAACTATGTCGTTAATTATTTTCCTAGAACAGCACACCCTGTCTTGTCTTATTCCTTACCTAAATCAATCCATGGTCTGGAAGGAACTGCTCTTGTACCATGATAAAACCGAGATGAAAAGCTCTCCCCACCAAACAAGCTCAGAATAAATTTTGTGTACAGAGTCGATAATTTGAGCCAAGTGTGGAAAGGCCCTAATGAACCTCAGAAAATGTGACTTCAATCCTGACGTCTCTTCACCCTTGCTTGTAAAACTGAGTTCTGTGCAGCCTAAATTAATCGAATTAAATCCCATTATACATACACTGACCTTTCCACTGGTTTTGATCCTGTCATTTCCATATGGGGATGATAATGAGGAGTTGACGTCTTCATGGATGCGGTCAAGCAGCCACAGCAGGAACTCCAGAGCATCATGTTGGGAATTCCCTCGGAACTGAGAGCCATACTTGGACACAATCGTCTGGAATTAAGAGGCAAGATTCAGTACACCTCAGTCAGTAGGTATGAGGATGTGTTTATCATATAATTAAATTCACACCACAAAGTAACAAGCAAGCTTCTATTTGAATTCTGCTGTCAGCAAACTCCAGCTTCATGAATTTTTCATAATTTGTGTATCCTGTTTGTGTACTGTCCATTTAGTACCTCAAACAGTCGTGATGCTCAAAAATAGCAGCCAGCGATCTGATACAGAAAATGACAGCTTGCTATGAACTGGGATGCAAAACAGACCAGCTGGTGGATGTAAATTGCATTCTGCTGCATAGCTGAGTGATGTTTACGTGCTGCTAATCATGACTTTGTTAGCATAGGAAGTGAGCAATCAAAGACATATAACAAGAGCTCTGATTATTCTTCACCATTCTGCATGTTTAAAAGAAATACAAATCATTTTATTATAGCATTTTATATAACTGAAATTCAATTTCTTGGAGGAAACAAGAGCTGAAATTCAAGCAATGCCTAGCCTCACGAGCTAGACCCTTTGTTTTTGCTACATAGTCTGGTACATTATGTCTCCATGGACGACTTACTTTCATGGGAAGAAACCATTGATACGGTAGAACTCTTTTATAATGAAATATAAGATAAAAGATCAAATTTATAATGGAATGCTATGGACATATTTTCAATTCAGAGTCTTCAAGACAGAAGTCTTCAAAGGACATCAGACGCTGTGGGAGCGGTGTGTGTCTTAAGTTAAGACACCCCCACCCCACCCCCACCCTCAAAAAAAACCCAATAGCCAAATGCTGGATTTTTTCTTTATTAATTAATATTTTATACTGTTATCATTTCAGTCTTAACTAAATACCAGACCTTTTTATTTTTTTAAATCACACTATATGATCATTGATATCACTACAATCATCTTTATGGTCTTTAAAAGAGTTTTTTTTTTAAGAATCTTTAAGAGTTTATTTTAAGTGCAATCTGTAGTTGCAAAGCAAAATGTTTCTACGGTCATGATATGTAGTGACCTGTCCACTTGTCTCATGTCATGTTTTCAAGTTAGCTGTGTTGTAATTACAGCTGGCCCAAGATCATTCGTCTGCATTTCCCATATTCTATCGATGTTATAACTGCTGTACATTTGGAAATAGAAATTCAGTTTCTTGATAAAAAAAAAAAAAATAAGCTTATAAATTCCATGATGTATGTAATGCATTCAGTGTGGACTTTCAGGTCTTTTCATCTGGACAAAATTCTGCCTGGGTAACCTCATTCCCAGTGTAATGCAGGCAGAATGGTAATATCCTGATGAATCCACAATCACAGTATTGTGTGTTTATTCATTCATTCATTCATTCATTCATCATTCAGTAAGTGCTTTTTATCTTGGTCAAGCTTAAGCTCCAGTCTATTACGGGGCATCATTCACGCACATATACACACACACACACACACACACACACACACACACACACACTCATACCTAGGTACAATTTAGCATAACCAATCAAACTTATCACACTAGCTGTGCTTTTCCACCCTGTATTAGCATATTTATTAAGTTACTTAAATAAATAATATTCTAGAATATTAGCAGGTTTTCACAAAGTCATGTCAATGCCGTGTTCGTGACATGTTAAATAAGGAATTTCCAAGAACTACATTAGAATTTTTAAATAATCCTTTTAAAAACACCATCTTTCAGCATTTTAACATTTCTTCTCGGCAGCTATCACATTATACAGAGTTCGGTGTGAATAAAATTGCATAAATCTCTATTTTAATACTGATTGAACCTCAGCTAACAGCTGGAAGGAAATGACAGATTATAACAAGAACTACTGACTAAGATAATTTAATAAATCTAAATATCAGACACACACAGAAGCATTGAAAAACAATCATCTACTTCAGAGCCATCATCAAAAGGAGATAAAGCTGGTCTTCGCAATAAAATGCACCACAGGATGCGCCACCCCCTTCTTTCATCTTCAAAGCAGTTGTTCTGTAAACTTTGTTCAAGGTGAATGCTACTAATTATTAAGATATGACAGGGCCTGCTGATTCACCTCAGGGAAACAGAGCTGATTATAAGAGTCATCTGCTGCATGCAGGCATGTGTAAGGACACTTTGTATACCTCACATACACGGTCATAACCAATAAAAATGCTTTGTTTTTATTAACACCTTCAAGAGGATATATTTACAGTATTATGGAGCTCTTTTTGGTGCTTTGTCATACGGAAAATAGCTTGAAAACTTTATGAACTTTATGGACAGCTTCAAGAAATGCAACCATGGGAAAAGTTGACCTCTGTTCTGTGTTGTAATGCAAAGCTGGGCCTAGTACGTAAAATCTTCTGCCATGTTGATGCCTGACATTCCAGTACAAAGAACTTCATTTATCTTGGTTGGATTTTTTCTAGTAAAATGTATAGAAACTATACATAACAGTACAAATTCTCTAAACGTTACTTACAGTCCCTTCCAAAACTACTGAAACGGCAAGGCCAATTCATTTTCATTCATTCGTTTTTGCTGTAGGCTGAAGACATTTGGATTTGAGATCAAAAGATGAATATGAGAAGAGAGTTTAGAATTTCAGGTTTAATTTCCTGGTATTTAGATGTAGATGTGTTAAACAAGATGTAACACAGCACATTTTGTATCAGACCATCCAATTTTTAGGCGAGGAACAATAATCAAACATGCGACCGACAGGTGTTTCTTGTTACCTAGGTGTGTCCTGTTAGACTGATTGTTTAAACAATAAATAGCTCTGAATGTCTACTCTTGGTTTTAGCCTTCAGTTTCACCTGTGTTGAATGCCTTTGTTGTTAAAAAGTATATGCCAAATGAAGATCTGAGAGTTGTCTATGGGAGAAAAGCAAGCCATTTTCAAAAAAGCGGGGCAATCAATCAGAGGCATTGCACAAAACTTTGGGCATAGCCGATACATATTTGTATGTCCTGAAAAAGAAAGAAGCCACTGGTGTAATGAGCAACAGACACTGAATGGGTCATCCAAGAAAACAGCAACACCACCAACAGCTGATGACAGTAAAATTGTGAGAGCTTTGAAGAAAACCCCAAAACAACAGTCAGTGACATCAACAACCTCCACACGGTAGGGGCGAAGGTATCACTGTCTACTGTTTGAAGAAGACTTTGAGAGCAGAAATATAGAGGCCAAACCACAAAATCTATGCCTGTAGAAGTAAGAAACTGCTTGACAAACTGTGTCAAACGGTATACTATTCTTCTATGTATATACAGTATGTAGTAAATTTACGCTACTGTATGAAATAATAGTTGCGCTTTTTGCTCACAGTATTTAGTACGCTTGTATACAATTTGTGATGCTATCCAGACCTTACAATAGTAAAAATGGAATGTGATCATCTACAGTTTTTTACCTTCGAAATTTTACAGTGCAGGTTTACATTTACATATGTTGACGTGTAAAATGCTTCACTTTGCTGAGCAAGTTAATGAAACTAATGAACATTGGCCACTTTAGTAATAATAACTAATGGGCATTCTCAGTGAAAACAGGCTAGAAAGGTAGATATACAATTTATTACAAATTTATTGTGATGATTCATATGTAGTCATGATTTCAGTGTAGAACCCATCCACCAGGAGTAATACAAAGGTGCCTTAAATTTTTTTTTATAAAAATAAAATTAAATAATAACAACAACAACAACAACAAGAGGATCTTTAAATATTGTAGCTAGTGTCAGGTTAAAATGATGAGCATGGGCATTTTTTTGTTGTCTTGCTGGTAAGAATATTACCTCAAACATTCTGGGAGTGAGCTACATGCTAAAGGTCTGACATTTGCAGCTCTGTTGGGGAAGAATGCTTTCTTCATCTGAAGTCCAGTAAACGTTCTCCTCCCCCTCATGCTACTCTGTTCCTCACAGAAGCATTCACAAAGCCTGCTGCGCTGACTCTGAGCACAGAGTAAATCAGCAGCCTTGCAAATGCCACAGCAAAGACAATTTAACACCTTTTTGATTTGTTCCTCTGAATATTTTCACACAGTGGAATCCAAAAAACACGGCGTTCACACTAACGGCTAAAATAAATCACAGCGCCAAACTGAAAGCGGCACCTAATGAAATACTAACCGAGCTAAAATTGGATCTCTTTACCTGGAAGTCAAGAGGGTGAAAAAGATTATTTTATGAATGTTTTAATAAATTCCCATAGGTCATTGCTTAAAATAGTCTTATTAAGAAAGAGAACAATGGGACTGTGACTATGAATGTGATAAGTGTAACTTATGAAGGGCTATTATCATAAAAGCTGCTCTTTGCTCTCCAGGGTATCATATTACAGAGCTGACAGAACGAAACTGTACTCTCCCAAGGGTGAAGTGAGTCAGCCAGTGCTTCATCTAATAGACTTAATCTGATAAATGGCAGTATTAAGCAGTTAAGCTTTAGAAATGTTTCCTTACATACATTTAGACAGTGAGAGATGTTCATTTATGTTTTAACCCAATTGAACATTAATCCAGCATCACTCAGTATTATTATTATTATTATTATTATTATTATTATTATTATGTTTTGAGAGATTTTTTTAAATGCCAAAAGTCACACTATATTATGAAAGCCTTATATTTTTAGCTTTTTGTAGATGATCCACTTGACCCATTTACCATAGATTTTAAGTATGCTGTAGTGCTCCAGACCTGACTCTAAAGCATAAACACTGCTCTTATGGGTTTCAAAGGGCACAGGGAGGGCAGCACACATTCATCTAAAATGGTGTTGTAAAAACACTACCTTATAAACAGCATTACAATTCCATGACCTAAAGCTTAGAAACCTCTTCACACCAGCATGCTAGGTGTAGCAAAGGAATGACACTCGGTACCAGATGTACGTACATTAGGAGTTACAAAGTGTAACTTGATGCATCTGCAAATGCTCTCACAGTCTCTCTGAAATGAACAGTCAGTGTGCTAAGGAAGTAGCTCATCATGTTTAACAGGAAAAAAAGGGCCTGGGACTGCCTAATAAATGTATTCCTTTGTAAAGTGCAATTCAGTGAAAATGGTCAACCACAGAGCTGTGCAAAAGAAAGTATCTTTCAGTAGAGATGACAATGCCTTAATAACTTAAATTCCTCTTAAATAAAGCCTTTGTTTACTAATTATTTAAAAAAAATAGAAGACAACAGTGTAGAATGTTGCTTTGTATAAATGTTACATTTTTTTTTTAAATATAATATAATACTTGTATATAAATAAACCTTTTTCCATATGGTTGACTATTTGAAAAATAGCCAATTCCTGTTTATTGTGATGAATTTCTTTTAGATGTGGAGGTACTGATGCACGTGTTCCTGATATACATGGTATGCCCAGGATTGCCAGATCTATGTGACAAAACGGTACTAAATTTGTCTTGTAGTTACACATTTTGTCATAATTGAAAAATATTTATTAAAAACCATGGTTGTTAAAAAAAAAAGTAGCATAATTCTATGTACACGGCAATAATGCCTATTAAGCTCTGAACAACACACATAGCACTGATGATTTCATGAGTAAACCCGGCTGGTTGTTTTGTGGTTGCTGTTTTTTGTCTACAATAAGGCGCCTTCAAACTGTGCTATTTTGTTCAATGCATGGGGGCAAAATGTCTTCCAAAATTTTCCATACTTAGGTTCTATTATATATATGTATCTTTTCAGCCTTTAAGAATGCCTTTAACAAAAGAACAACGTACTGAAAGCATTCTCATGGCTGGAGCTGAAAGCTGTCACAACGTTGTGAAGGACTTTATCAGGAAACAAGGCAAGCACCACACTTTTGCAAATCTCATTAGCGAATTCAAAAAGACTGGAAGTGTTGTCGACCAAATGAGAAAAGGACGTCTACGAACATCCACAACCGATGTGGTGCTAGCAAACACTTATGTATGGTGACTTTTGGGACATCCTGTAAATAAACTAGACTTTAAAATTTTGTAATGACATGGGTGTGCTTATTTCTCGTCATCCTATTAATTAAGTGGAGAAGAGCAGCTGACTGTACTATACTATAACCAATACATCACCACTAACAAGACACTAATGCTGTGGAAAGATAAGCCTTGTATGTTTTCCAACCCCAAACAAAAGACAACATGCTTACAACCAACTGTGGAGGACTCAACTGTGACACAGTTCATTTATATGTAGATGATACAGTGTGACTAGAACATGAAACATAGGGAGTTCTACAAAATAGGAAATTATACCAACTAAATAAAAGACCTAGGAAATGGCCAGCCTTGCCCTAAGGTTTAAACAGGTCTCCTGTCCATTGAACAGCTGCTTTGTTTGAGTTTCCACTAATGAGTAACCTCCAAACACTCTTATCTCTCTACAACTATGTTAAGAATTTAGCTGTAACAATTCTGGTCCCACATTACTTGAAACAGAGACACTACTATGTAGTTAGGAAGTAAGATGAGCCATATCTTCACCCTTGCGTTCACTTTTAACGGTCAACGTCATGTCTCATTCTCCATCTGATTCTCTCATAGGGCAAAACTAAAGTTGAGCTGACGTTTTTAGAAAAGAATCAATACTAATACATCCAGTACTTCGGCCATCTTATACCTGACATTCCTGCTTTACATTTACATTTTGCATTGAACTTTTTGTTACACACTTGTGCCTGTACTGTAAAATTAAACAGAACATCTTAACTAATAATTAATCGTATTTAATAACAGGCCTGACAGGACTTCCTCCTGTAAGCACGATCAACCCTAGATTGTCTACAGCATCAGATTTCAACATCTCTTCTTCGTTTGGAAATCCAGCAGGTAAAGCTGTGTAAAAGGTTTTCCCATTGTTCACAACTAAGCCTGATTTGTGGCATTATGGTGTTCATAGACATATAGGGTATATATACGCATTCGCCTTTTAGCTCATCATGTATTTTAGCACCCCTTTTTTTTGGCATCCAACTTTTATCTCTGTGGTTGTAAATGATGTGTTTCCTTGAACTGAGCAAGCATATTTTGTAGCTGATGGAGGTGTTTGTACGGCAAGCTGCTCGGATATATATATATATATATATATATATATATATATATATATATATATATATATATATATATATATATATATATATATATAAAATCTCCATCAATGATGCCAGGATGCTGTGCTCCTAATGTGGAAATTCATGACTTTCTTTCACTCAAGCAAATTTAGTCATTGTAAGTGGTATCAGTTTGTGTGTTATTCTGCAAAGTGAACAGGGTATTTGTCATTTTGACACCGCAGTTAAACAAGTTTGTTTCGTCGTGTCAGCATGCCAAAAGTATTTGGTGCGTGTAGAAGCGTCAAAACTGAAAACTGTTAAACACACACACACACACACACAAACACACTGCCTGCAGGGTTCTTGAAACTCAAGAATTTGGCCAGTACTTTCAAGGTAGATGATCATTAAAGCTTTTGTAGAATGTTATTAATTTTTTTTTTTTATATAATGGCCCTGAAATAAGAAAAAAGAAATCATGATTGCCAAGGGTGGAATGAAATGCTTTAAATGGTTGCCCATCGCCTACATCTAGTTGCCAAGAACAAATGGGCATCTGTTAGTCATAGTTATATCCATTTAGATATAATGATACCAGCTTAAGAAGCAATAAACATAGCATTACGCAATGATAACAATAACTGAGTAACATCCTCTGCTACATCCTAAACCATAACCACGAGGAACACAAGGCATTTCTCACTTAAAATAACAGCACAGCAAGAAAGAACACTGCCTAGACAAGCTGTCTGTCCCCTAAGGGAATAGAAATCAGAACATCATGTAAAGGGAGTAATTGTTCTGAAAAACTTGAAAGAAATTATATTATTTAGTTGCTTATACAGCATTTCAGTACTCTTTTGCATCAGCAGTTTACACTCTTCAACCCCAACTAACTTCACCGCCCCAATCTTCATTTATAATGCTCTCATTATGTCGCTTAGAGCATAATAAGCGCTGATTAAATATAAACTGGGCTTCAGCAATGCTGATATTAACTAAAGCACAAAACAGGATCAAATAAATCAGTATATCACACATTCTTCAGTTTAGCCCTCCCTGCTACCTCATCTCCTCATTATGATGGAATGTGTTGGATGAATGATAGCTAGAATAAGCTGGAATTGTACTATACAGGGGAGGTTTAAATTACAGGGTCATTTCATTGCATAAAAACAACTCGCTTCTAGTTCTAGTTTAAGGCATTAATTTAGACCATCCAACCTACACAAGTTAGTGTTAGGTCATGAACCATACAAGCACAGAGTCTCCTCGTCGTCTGGTGAACCTACCAGTTACACAACAGAGCAATCAATGGCAGAAAAGTGATTGAGCCTGACCTGCTCATGATCCATCATATTAGCTATAATGCGTGAAGTCCAAAAAGCTTGAACTGCTTGCACTTCAGCATAGAGAATTCTGAAGTAAGTTTTTTAGTTGCCTAGCACCATCCAATTCTACTTGGGCTATGGCCATTTTAAGAGGCTGTCATGTCTGTGACTGAACAGGGACCGACCCAGACCCATTTTTAGACAGCGTTGAGGCCAGTATTGAACATGACAATTCACCTGCTAGGTCAATGTCAGCTTGGAAGAATCTCCTGTATGTGGCTATAGACATAGTCGAGGAGAGAGGAGGATGATTAGTCATCGGGCTATACGGAAACCTCTGTTGAGGGATGTGAGCCTTGAATTATCTCAGAATCTATGATTTCAGCCACCCACTCAGCTTTGCCAACTCGAAAACGGCTACGACTGTTTTCTGGACTGATTTCTTATGTTTATCAGTTGACATTGGATGTGATTTGACTGTGAATCAGGATCTAAATATGCCAGACGAGCATGCTGTGTCGGCATCGCTGCACAGTCAGGGTAGGAGATGTCCGAGTCAGACGCTGCGTCCTTCAGATGGTCAATGCCACGGAAATGAGCACAAAGCGGATGTCTGTTTTCTTAAGGATTCAGACACCGGCTGCATGAAGGCAAGTCTTGGCTCTTGGCATCATGGCTCTTTCGGCTAAGAGGCCTGTGTGTAATGAGAAACCACAAAATCGTGGAAATCTGACCCCACGTGAAGATAACGAGGGGTCTGTTATTGAGGGAAATCCGACTCCAGCCTCAGAGCTGAGTATTAGCGGAAATCCATCTAACTTACCACACGTAGTATTGAACAGCACATGGTTTGGCGACGGAAAAAATCACTTAACCAGGCTAGCAGCACAGAACCACATGCTATTGCAAAGCTTTGGAGGACAGGAAACCTGTAGCTCAGAATGTAGTCACAAGCTGTTGAGAGAATAACTCCATATGGTGTATGTGTGGACTGAGATTTGTCTACCAGGCGAGAAGAAGAAAGAGAAAGATGGCACTATGACAGCAGTATTTATTGCACATACTGCATCACATATCACGGTGAGACTTTGTTGAAAGGTCTCTACATGCATGAGCATGCTCACAAGAAAGCACACAGGTGTATATATTTTCACTGCCCATGGTAGACAGGAGGGGGTTCCACAACATTTATTTGGTTCTGTACATACAATATCAGTCCAACCTTTCCTATCATTTTCTACTAACATGTCTTGTGGTCTTGTCACCAATTATGTTATATAGTTAGGCTTATTAGAGTGTAAAAATAGGATGGTTTTTATGGCAGTAAAGTATTCGTCTTGATGTTTTGTTTGTGTCACGAGAAACATAATTTGTGGTTCAGAGTACACTTGATGTCGTCATCCCATAATTAGCATTAACACGCTATTACTTGGATCGTGATATGTAGACCACAAAAACAAACAGACACATGTGCAAAGTTCTCTCTCACACATACAACTGTGACCTAAGCTGTTTTACCACACGATGAATTTCTCCTTGCATGTGTGACTGTGTGGCAATAATGGGGCAATGTACAGCCCTGGGTTAGCAGATTTCTTTCATTTGGATCTTTAAAAAAAGTTTAAATAATGCCGTGTTCATTATTTGGCTCTGGTCCTATCACCCAGACCTTTATGCCTTCACAAGCCTTAACACTACGTTAAAACGATTCTTACTCCATTTTAATGATCAGTACAAACAACTCCATAATGACGGTAATGTATCAGAGAGGATGTGAGTCTCTAACAGGTAACGCATAGCACAAATTGTTAAAAAAAAACACAACAGCACTTTGCACTGAGAACTTTTTATAAAATCTGCAGTCATCTATAAATTTAAAGAAAACGTGAGATTATTCTTTCCTCCAAGGAGTGGCCTAATGCAGTCTGAGAGGGAAAAGCCCAACAAGACCTGAAAATGTCTACTCAGTGCTAACCTAACAGATGCCACCTTTATTTCTACTTTATAATGAAAGCATAAAAGCTCAAAGCTTGCTCCCACAACCAGGCAAGTCCAACACTATATATATATATATATATATTATATATTATATATATTATATATATATTCCATGATATTTCATACAAAAAACATTGCTATCATGGAAACTTTACTGCCTCTCTAATAAATTTAGGACACAGTTGCCTAAGTAGGCAGCATTTGCATGGTCTGAAAATAAAAGTAAGTTTACATGTTTGTCTAATGAACATTTTCCCAACAGTTATATCATGTTATATTAGTGTTCATAATTAAAGTTGGCTATCTCACACAATCCAACCTCATATAACCCTAAAGAACGGGTATAGGAACAGATAGATAATGTCTAATAAATGGGTGTACACTATGTGGACACCTGACCATCACACCCTTATTTGGTTATTTCCCAAACTGTTGCCACAAAGTTGAAAACACACATTTGGTGACATAAGGTGACTTTGTATTGTGTAGCATTATAATTTCCCTTCACTGGACCAAAGAGGCCCAGACCTGTTCCAGCATGACAATGCCCCTGTGCACAAAGCGAGCTTCGTGAAGACATGGTCTGACAAATTTGGAGTGAAAGAACTCAAATTGTCTGAATAGAGCCCTGACCTCAACCCCACTGAAGACCTTTGTGATGAACTGGAATGCCAAGTGCACCCCAGTCCTCCTCACCCAACATCGGAGTTCAACACAATTTATTTTTTGAGTCAAGCTGCCTTACCAATTCCACAAAATAATCAAATCTGATGTAAAACTGATGTTGAGCTTTTCGTCTTGTAATTACTTACTACATACAGCACATTTAATCACACCGACAACAATTTGTACCTACACTCTGAGACCTATTTAAATACATCCTCAGACAAATGCTTGTATGTCACTATTAAATACAATTTATTTTATTCTCAATAAAAGAGTAGACTATTTGCAGGAATTTGTTGGAGGTTTGTGGTGAGAGAATACAGCGCTATGAGTAATGCCAGCTCAGTGCCTGTAGACGCACTCAATGACCTCAGATTTTATGATAGACAAAACAGCAAGGTCTTAAAATAAATGAAAAATGTGGGGGTTTTTTTTGGACAGATCACATTAATAGCAGTCAATCAAAAAGGCTTACGAATGTAGTTTGTACTGTGAAATATAACCTGATACACTGATCTGGTGAATAATCCCTAGTATGCACTTTTTCCCCATTTCAGCAGTCAGGCAAATCGATTATTTCAGTCCTGCAGTGCTAAATATTTTAGGTGGGGTTTTTTTGTTCTTTATCCCAAGAACAGTAGACAATGCGTGGATGTTATTTATAAGGAAATAATTATGTGTAGAAAAAGGTAAAATCTGATAGTATACATCTCAAGTGCAGTGTGTGATTTGCAAAAGGTGTGGCGTCTGGTATCTATGAGGCTTTTTTGCCAAATAGCCCATAAACTGGCTTCTAAATACTACCAAATACTAAAAATAAAGTCTGTTATTTTTGGATGACTCTAGCTCATAAAAGTAAATAAAAGGCCCTAAATCTTTACTCACTAAATGTCAACACCTTGCCATTAACATTGATGGGGTCTGAAATTTTGGTCCACGCTTGTTTACCGCTGTTCCCATTTCATTAGTTTGCCAGGTAAAACCAGCAGAACTACATTTCTTCTGGACTACATAAGCTACACTGGCTACCAGTTTCAGCCTACATCCAATATAACTTGTTGTCACCTATACAACTCTACATGAACTTACTCCATCTAAACATTTTGAGCTCCTTCATCCTACACCCCTGTAGATTCTCTTAGGTCCTCTGACACTGGGCTCCTATGGGAATCCCACAACATGATCGTTTAATTTAAAAAACAAAAGGCAGACAACTGTGGTGATGAAGGCAAACCACCTTGAATGGGATGCCAGATCATTGCAGAACACTATGTAGACAAGTTCCCATACTCATTAGCCATATTTCCGTCCAAGCTGAGAATTTAACAAAATGAATAAAGCACCGTTTCCATCCCACGTGGTCAAGATAACAAAATAGTCACTTCCAGGGAAACTGGCACAAAGTATCCATACAGTTATAGTTATATTTATATAGCACTTTTCTTGACACTCAGAGCGCTTTACATAGAATGAAGGGGGTGGGGTGGCTCCTCAACCACCACTAGTGTGTAGCCTCCACCTGGATGATGTGACGGCAGCCATAGTGCACCAGAACGCCCACCACACACCAGATATTACTGGAGAGGAGAGTGATGTAGCCAATTCAGAGATGGAGATTATTAGGAGGCCGTGATAGAGAAGGGCGAGTGGGGGAATTTCACAAGGACACCAGTGTATACCCCTACTCTTTTACAATAAGTGTCCTGGGATTTTGGAAATGGAAGCTGTTGCAACCAGGGAAGCCTCTGTAGCCTCTTTTCTCCCCAATATAAAAAAAATCAATCTCTCCAGGATTCCATGATTTTTGCAGTCACAGAAATGAACACAAAATCAAGCAAACTCTGCAATATTCAGAGGAGCTTGCAATGTTTCAAGATTGCCGCAGACCAAGACATGTAATGTGACATCATCAGAACACATGTTCAGCCAAAGCCCTCTTCGATTTATATGCGTCAAACACGAGTACAGCCATATGGACGTAAGAAATTGAACTTTGGTTTTCACATATCCTTCAGTTATCCGGCTATCAGAAACCTCATATTATCTTGTGATCAGAAGTGGGTGGCTGATATTTGGGAATGGAATCATGTGAGACAGTTCTGGGAGGTAATTGTACCAAATCATTTCGATGACAGTCTTTGAGTCAGGCATTTCAGAACGACAAAAACGACTTTTGAGATGCTGTGTATGAGATTGGTCCTCTGGTTAGACCAGTTACGCTGACCCACTGTGCCCCAGTTTTTACTTTTCTGAACCAAGTATCCAATCACATGATTTGTTGAGTCAAAGTCACGTGACTTCTTGTGTGTTTCCATCGTAGCTTATGCACTTGT
Source organism: Ameiurus melas (assembly GCA_012411365.1). Lineage (NCBI taxonomy): Eukaryota > Metazoa > Chordata > Actinopteri > Siluriformes > Ictaluridae > Ameiurus > Ameiurus melas. Next base: position 27,667,833 of record CM022753.1, on the reverse strand, counting down.
CTGCTAACAACTATCAATCCGCCTCAATTGAGTGCAGTTTTTCATGCACATTTTGGAGATTTCCTTCACATCCGGTGTTTACATCTAGTGTTTTTTTTATGCAGTATCTCTAAATTTGCATAAAAACACATGGACTGAAACATAGCTATTTACATCTGGGGCCATTTTAGTACAGTCAATCCACCTATAGGGCCATGCTTTTGGGAGCTGGGATGAAACAAGAAAACCTGGAGGAAACCCATATGGACATGCGACTTGTCCCAGGGACCACAAATTCATCAGCAGAAGCAAATTATACGCATTAATCCGTTTCTCTCTTTGTGTTAAGTATATTTCATGTTGATTTTTGTACACCTTTCTGAATGAACTGATGACTACTTATAGAATAATATGAATGATTTCTGGAATTTATTGAGGAATATTTTACATTTAATACTCATAGTTTCTTACAAAAGCTCGCTAAATGCACGAGAAAGATGAGAAAACGAGCTATTTATGCTAATGGCCTAAGGACCTGTAATTACCTTACATTACTGTTACAGAATGAAAGCTACAGCGTTTCTTGACCGGCTTAGAACTCACTTTCTCTGTCGAGACATTGCATCATTAATTATTTTATTTATTTATTTATTTTGCGCTAAACGTCAAAAAAGGGTCTCATTTCTGGTCTGGTCATAGTTACTGAAAATATCCGACACATAATAGAAGCAGTCTAACGCAATTCTGAAGTGTAACAGAGTCCACAAGTGAATTTGACCTGTGGTAGTCACGTGACTGATACTTTCCGTAGTATGCAATTCCCAGCACAGCTGATTGTGTAAAAAAAAACAAAAAAAAACTACTTCCTGTTTGCTTAGTTTCCACAGTTACTAGCCTTTAGGTTGTGGCTTATGCACGTAATGAATCGCAAAGACATGTTAAAAACACACCGAGTTCACTAACTTAGAGGAAATGTTTTTCCTTTTTATTTTATTGAATTAATGAGAGAGAAAGAGTGCTGTCTTGTGTCACCTTAAACTCCACTGAGAGTTGAGGAGTGTACTCCAGCGTCCAGAGCGCCCTCACGAGCGCCGCCAGCTGCCCAGTCACCTCTCCCGGCGCGAGCTGCGCGTCTTCACTCCTCACCTTCTTCATCGTGTTTTCCCCAATATCCATCTTATAATGCTCCAGTCCGAGGTACTCAGCGAGCAGGTCGGTGTTGCTCAGGCACTGCACCACCGCGTTCATGAAGCAGGTGTTCCCGTGGTTCTTCAGCCCCAGAACCCCGGGAGTCTTCTCACCGTAAGACAACGAAAGCCGCTCTTTCAGTGAAGCGCGCGACTGAAGTGTGGACATTTTCACTCCACGCTCCCTCTCGTCTTCTTTCACGTTCGCCAAATTCGTACAAGGCGCTCCGACCCGGAATCCGCCGTCATCGTCCTCTGCCTCCAGCGGCTCGGCCGCGTCTCTGCCGTGAGTCCAGGCGCCTAAACTTTTGAAAATCTTCGCCACGAAAGTCCCGACTGATTTGAACGACTTCTTACGGAACGCTTTTCCAGCGGCTCGCTTTTTATCCTTGTGCTTAGTGGCCTTGGATTTCCGCGATGTCCCCTTCACTTGCTGCTCGCGCTGCTTCTCCATGGCTGCTGTTATTTCTCTCGAGACACCGAGGAGGACAGTTTGTAGTCAGCCAGAAACCGGGCTAGACGAGACACGCAACGTGCCGCACATTTGTCTCTATTTGTCTCCGTCACGTTCCTGCACATTCGCACACACTGCTCGTCTCACGGATGATAATCCCCGCATGTTTGTACACACTGCGTGTGCGGTCGCTGCCGTAATTCCGCTCGAGCGCGCTCAAAGTGGCGGGTAGTTTCGAGGCGCGCGCCTCATTGGTGAACTGCAAGCGCGAGCGCTCCAGTACCTTCCCGCCTCCCGTTTCGAGCTCGTCATACCATACATCCAAACAAAAGTTCAAACTACTGAATCATGCATGATTGTTTCTAGAACTGGAAAGACCACATATTATTAAAATCACGCTATTAAAAACCTGGACAGTTTTGTTTCCTTTTTGTCTCTCTCGCTCTCCACCAATCCTCCTACGTGACAATAATAACAACCAGGCATTCTCAAAAACAATACTAAACTGCACCTTTCCTTGTCACTCTGGTGTACCCTTAAGAGGACATGCATCTTTTGTACCTTTATTATGTATCTTTCACCTGGAATATCACGTGACTATCTTTAAAACGATTTGAAGGTTCTCAGAGCAGAGCCATTTTGGTTTTCTTCCCATTCATTTGGTCACAGTGATGAAAATTTCAGGTCACCTTTATCCATCCATCCATCCATTTCCTGTACTGCTTATCCTACACAGGGCCACTGGGAGGAACCCGGAGAATATCCCAGGGGACTTGGGGCATGAGGAGAGGGACACCCTAGACCCTAGACCTGGAGGAAACCCTGAGGCAGTGGGAAAACATGCAGACTCCAGGAGGCAGGCATCACTAAGCTACCATGCACCCCCCCCCTTCCCGCATTAGGAACATCAACAACTCAGGCCTACAAATAATGGCAACTTGGATCTAATGTGTAGTCACTACACTGTAGTGTGAATGGAAAAGATTAAAAAGCTCTACAGCTCTATTAAACAGCCAAAATATTATATATTGAGAAATAGTTACGGCTACTGTTATATGGAGGCACTGATTAATGGACATTAATGGAACATTAACGGACCATAATAGACAATAGTTTTTATACTAAAGCTTTAAAGGTACACTATTTGCACCTTTCTAGGTAAAATATACCTTTTGCAGAAATATACAAAAGGTGAGCGTATACCCGATAAGTTTCGGAGCATGGTCATACCACCCCAGCAAAAGGTATGGTTTAGTACCTTTTTTCTTAACATTGTCTGGATAATTATGGTCTGTGCTGGTTAAGGTGGCCTATACTGTTAATTATGCCAACAAGCCCTTATTGTTGGTCTGAGAAAACCCATATTTTTCTCCTCCACTTTTTCCTCTCTCATTATATCTTTCTCTCTCATATAACATACAACATACAATTACTGTAAGAATTGAAACGTATACTGTATACCCTATACATTATTTTCAAGCTTGCATTGTTTTCAGGATATCCTGATTTGTGGTGTGTTATTTGGTAAACTCATCCAAGCACAAATTGTAGACATTCATTTAATTCTATTTATGACTTTATCCGTACACTTTGTACAGGTTTGCTAATCTCTATTTTTGAAATACGTCTGTATCTGATTCCATCAATATGTTTTGCAACAATAAGATTGTGAAGGTCTTGGGAGAACTCTTTGCTTTTACCCATCATGAGATGTTTTTTGTGTGACACCATGGTAACGAAAAGCCTTTTTTAGACCAACAATTTACTAACCCAGCTGATATTAATTTGCACAGACAGGAGGTACAATTACTTATGGGTTTCAGCTGGTTCCTTGTCTGTGTTCAATACTTTTTTTCTCATGTCATTCCACTTTATTACACATAACTTTATTTATGGACTTTAATGTTGTGAATTCTTTATATTTCCAGATTTCCTGAGTTAATACTGATGTCTGGTGAAAATTTCACCAGAATAGCCTCATTGGAAATATATTTACTGAAAAAAATATTTACTCATCCAATATTTATTTCCCCCACTGTAATTCCTTAAGACAGCATACAAAATGGGTACATTATTAAATACAAACATTTAGTTTGCATTTGTCCACCTTGGGAGCTTAAGCAAAATTCTTAACACATCATTAAATGCCACCTTGTGTTTTACACCAGAAGTGTGCAGCATAAAGAGAAGTACAGTAAGCTGAAAAAAAATAGCCATTTTAACATCATCTGTACACTTTTAAAATGTACGAGCCAGCATATTTGCCTGTCCTTACAACTCATAACACATTCATCGTCATCATTTAAATAATTTCTAATGATGTGACCCAAGTATTTTACTTTATGTACCACGTTTTAAATTGGTCATGTGTATAGAAGGAAGGAAGGAAGGGTGCCAATACATTCCTACCCCACTGAACATTTATGGTTTGATGTATATATATATATATACATCATATCCATCCATCTTCAACCGCTTATTCCTGCTTCAGGGTCACGGGGAACCTGGAGCCTATCCTCGGAAGCATCGGGCACAAGGCAGGGTACACCCTGGACAGGGTGCCAGTCCATCGCAGGGCACAATCACATACACATTCATTACTATTACATTCACTATGGACAATTTACCAAGCAACCTGCATGTCTTTGGGGAGGAGGAAACCGGAGTACCCCTGCAGCACGGGGAGAACATGCAAACTCCGCACACACATGGCCCCGGTGGGAATCGACCCTGGACCCTATGCACCATGCACCCTATATACATCATATATCATATATCAGTAATGTAAAATCCTTATCAAATATAGGGGAACCCCTCTCTCTTGCAATTTTATAAATAACTTGGTATGATTGTTTCGATCAAATGCCTTAGATGCATCCAAAAAACACAGAAATACTGTAGTTATGTCTATTATACTTACTAACCACTTCCTTTTATGAATATATGCATAAATCATGCTTACGTTTATCCGTAGTTATTAAATATTCACTCAAATACTTTTGAAATTATACTTGCCAAAGCAATTTTCTGTACCAGATATTTTACCTACTTTATCTTTAATTACTGGCACTAATAAAACTGTTACTATAGAATCAGGTAGCACCTGTGAAACACAAATCAAGTAACATTAAAATCTTTGTACTAGTATGCTTCAAATGTTCTGCAGTTAACTGATCTGGACCACATGCTCTGTTCATAGCCAGTTTCTTGACTGCGTAACAGACCTCAACAGGTCTAATAATCACACCATCATCATTCGAAACATGACCAACTTCGAACTCCTGTCTCTTAACACAATTAAAAATATCCCCATAATATTTTCTCCACAAGTTAACAATATTGTCATGCACAACAACCCCATCAATGCTAGTTGGCAGTGGTACTTTATTATTATGAATAATCTTAACTTCTTTCCAAAATTCATACACATTATTTTGCTGAAATTTCTTGGTCACCTCGTTTCTTTTGATAAACATACAAAGACAGCTTATTTGCCAGTTTCTTTTTCTCATATTCATAGATAGGGATACCTAGTTTTACCTGTTAAAACTTAGTTTTTAAATGCGTCTCTAGCATCCGAATACAGTTCAGATACATATTCATTCCAACCAGCTGTAAAATGATCATTTTTAACCCTTAAGGCAATTAAAAGTCATTAGCGATAGTTCTTCCAAATACACAAAATGAGGAATGCCTTCTTCAGCTTTGTTAAGCAGTTTTAAACAGCTCTTAACGTTATTCACATCCTTTTGTAGCCCCTTATGTGGTACAAAAATTGTTGAGCGGAGCTAGGGCAGAGTTCAAAGAGATAATTTTTAGAGTTGTCAATCCATTCCGACCCAGAGTGATTCAAAGCCAATGACATAATGTCATCCTAGTTCAAAGACTTCATCTTAAGAACGAGAACGCTGAAAAATTCATCCTCCACTATAACTTGGCCATCAGTAGCCGTGTAAATCACTGGTTTTATTTGAGATTTTCTCGCAAGTTTACTCGAAGCACTCTGTGCATTCCTGCTGCTGACATCTGCCATCATGTATCCTCAATATGGGCCATCCATACAGAATGGCCTACAAAAGTTTTCCTAATTTGCATTGACACAATAATTCTTCCAAACTTCCAAACTGTAATACAAAAGTCATGTTACCTACATATGAATCACACTATATGATTCACTTGCACATTACAGGCCGAGCTTTATTTCTTCTTCATAGTACCACTGCTTTACACATATGATTACTTGAGGAAACAGCACTTCTAAAATGATATAACGATTTTCTCTAAATCCATGCTCCATGCTAACACTAAGCACGAAATATTTACCACACAGATGACCTTCACATCACACTACCCTTTGTTTCACTCCACTCATAAATACACAGTTCACACTCCCACAAACTTTTTCATCATATTTGTACAAGCTAAGACTACTCCTACTTATGCAGCATCCAAGCAGCCATCTGCATCTCTGTCACCAACTGGGTTCAGTCTGAAGAGATGTTCATGCTGTTGACAAAGCCAGAAAAAGATCCATCAATACACCTCATAGGATGCCATTTGTTGGAACACAACTAAACAAATCCTTACATTTACATTGAGAAACTCTGGTTAAAATGTCAAGTGGCTTTTAACTCACTGTTCATCGGTTTGCAATTATAAAACACTCATCAGCTTGCAGCGACTGTAATATAATGTTAGCTCAGTTTTCCTCATTATTTGTCAAAGAAATTTTTTTTGACTTAATAAGCCGGTGCGTGCCTCTGCAATAAATGGAAGCTTTTGTGCTTCTCCTAATTAGCCCTTTCTATGCAAATGTAAGAGAGGATAATGTCTATCATCCCAGGTGGCACAGAGCACTTTAAAAATGTGTCCATGAAAGAGCCGTTATTGTCTCTGCATTTGGCAGCTAGTGGTAAAGGGTATTTCAAGTTATATTTACAGCCTGAAATACCTCATGCTAATTTTAACAGTAGGTACAGTACATTTAAAAAATACAAATTGTGATGCTTGAGGATAAAGGATGAGCAGTTTGGGGGAATTTTGTAACATTTTGGTCTGCACAAAGACCAATGCTTCATATTCTGATATACAGATGCTTTGTGCCTTTAGATGAATAGTTACAACAGAAATGAGATCACAATTTTGAACAAAACAATAGCAATAAAATAGGCAATAAAAGCCCATAAACACATGGGAGTCCCCTTGTGAAAATACACGGCATAATGTGGAATTTAAAAAAAAAAAAAAACAGGCCTAATAAAAATAGAATTGCAAAAAGTGCCAAAGTTCTACTTCATAAACCTTCCAAGCCTTCAAAATTATTAGTAAACAATAAAAGGCTGATATTTAATGTGACCTGGGTTGATGTTACGGCCAAATTTATATTTATTTGGGTTGAACCCTATAAAATGAATTCGATTTGCTATTAATTTGGGTCTGTTCTTACTAAGGCGCAGGCATTTCAGAACACCTGTGAGCAATGGAAACAGAAATAGCATCTCACTGCAGTGTTTGGCACGACAGTGATGTCTGCACCCAGAAGTGCAGCTGGGACTGAACAGCCAGACAGCCGGCTATCAAAGCGGCATTTTAGAGCAACACATAGAGGTCATTCGTGCACATTCCCCTAGAGCACCTACTCAGGAAATTATAGCATTACAAATTGTTCTAAGACCTTCGATGAGAATTTAGGTGCATACCAGTGAAATGCTTTCTAAATCTTTTTCTGTGTTTTCACATATTGTTCCCAAAATACTCACGTAGAGCAAAAAAATCAGTAAGCGTTACTTTGGGGAGGGGTGTTTGATTATATTGTGAGATTTGCTAGAGCAATAACTTCTTGTCGTGACACAGTTACTAATTTATTCCCTTCGTAAAGAGATTATTCCTTGATTCTTTGGACAGTTCTGGGTCTTGAAAGGGATACTACTTAAAACCTTTCAAGAATGGGAAAGTATCTGTTGTAAGTACCCAAACATAACCTTTAAGATTTCTTCTGATGGTCAAACCAAAATACCCTGAAAGATCTTTTTTTTTCACAGAGTGTATTCTTTGGCGCATAACAGAGTGATTGGTAGCGCCTGAATCGGGGTAATATACTAGAGCAACAAGAAATTAAAAGGTCTAAAATTCCTATAGACAGGTATGTTAGGTCATTCATACACACAACCTCCTTTACAGGAGAAAGATAACAAGTAGTCTTTATTTGTCACATATACAGTTTATATATATATATATATATATATATATATATATATATATATATATATATATATATATATATATATATATATATATATATATATATATATATATATATATATATATATATATATATATATATATATATATATATGTATATATATATATTTTTTTTTTTCACCCACATATCCCAGCTTGTTATGAACCAGGGGTCAGAGAGCAGGGTCAGCCATGATATGGTGCTCCAGGAGCGGATATGGATAAGGGGCTTGCTTAAGGGCCCAGTGGCAGCTTGGAGGTGCTGTGACTTGAACACCTGACCTTCTAGTCAGTAACCCAAATTAAATAAATGTTTGTCATTGGACACTCCAAGGTGAATAGTGTAGCCAAAATTGTTTACTCGAGTACAAGTGAAACTACTTATATAAAGAATGAGTCAAGTAACAGTAAATGTAATAATGTTAATAATTACTTCAGTAAGAGTAATAAAGTATCTGATGAGAAGACTACTCAAGTAGCAAGTTATTAGTAACTTTGGATTTGATTCAAATGAAGGGAAAATCCTGAATTTCAGACTACACAGAGAACTATGGAGTCACACCTCTGCTTGAAAATCTGTCTGTTATGTTTATATGATATAAAACCTGGGTTCAAGATAGAGCAGCATATCCCAGTCCTGTGATGGGTACAAGAACACAAAACATGTCATTTTCAACACAAAATCTCTCTCACACACACCCGACCACCCACCCCCAAAAACCCCCAATTTCCAAGTGCTTGACTGTCTTTATTTTCACAACATGTTAACAATCCAAACTTGTCAGTATCTGCATTTAAACAAGACAACAAAAAGAACAAAAGGACAGACAGAATAGAAAGTGTTTGTATGTTTGTGTGTGTGTGTGCTTGCTTGTGTGTCCTGCCTCACCCGCTTCTTCCTCTTCTTCAGCCATTATCTTCCAGGACTGGGGAGGGGGGGGTGTTGGGGGGTTTTTGGGGACCGGAGTACAAGGAGGAAACCCTCGAAGTGCGGGGAGATCATACAAACTCCGCACATACAGGGTGGAGATGGAATTCCAACCACCAACCCTGGAGGTATGAGTCAAATGTGCTTCCCACTGAGCATTGACCACAAAAGCCTATTAAATAAAACAAAAATGCTATACATGATAAAGGATTCACACCAACTTGTAAGCATTAATCGAAAGATGACAAACTCAAACATTATTTAACAGGTTAAACAGTAGCTCAAGAAATGCACACATAATGACAGTAAACGGTTCAGACATTCATTGTGCTTATGATGAGATTTCACTTTTTGAAGTAGTAATGAGATTTAGATAGTTGCTTCTGTCTTTAAAAATGGACATTATGGTGCTGCTTCATAATTCCAGCAGGGTCCCTATTCACCTGAATGGGTTTAATCCAAAATGATTAAAAATAATGTCAAAACAGACATAATGTGTTCTGTGAATGAAAGGAATAAAAAGCTCTATGGCCAAAATATTATTGTACACATTTCAATAATGGCCCTATTATTTGAACAGCTGGATTTTGTGCAAAGGGGATTTGCGACATTTATTTTACACTCAGTGTGGGATTTGTCTGGGTTCTCCAGTTCCCTTCCACCTCTTAAAAAACAAGCTAGTGGGTGATCGAATGACTCTAAAATGCTCCTTAGGTGTGAATGAGTGTGCAAATGTGTGTGTGCACTTTGCCATGTGGTTGGCAGGGCCGGGATAGTCTCCAGTCCCACCTATACCCTGACTAGAATAAAGTGCTTACTGAAGATGACTGACTGAATAAATTACCTGTTCCTTTCCTCCACTATGACTACTGAAGATCGTACTTCAATCCTTTGCTTCTGGCAAGAGCTTTCACATACATTGTTCTATTATTATATAATAATGCTCTTTTGTTTGCTGTCAGTAAATATGTCAGGAATGAAACCTTGAACTTGCCAGGAAGGATATAGAAGCTCAAATAATCACTCTTTAGAAAAATACTGAATAGAAAAGTATCTCAGCATGCACCACACATCAGACACTGAGGTGGAGGGGCTACAACAGCAGAAGACCACATCAGGTTCCACTCCTGTCAGCCAGGAAAAGGAAACTGATACTATCATGGGCACAGGCTCACCCAAACTGGACAATCGAAGATTAAAAAAAATAATAATCACCTTTTTCCAGTCTTTAATCCTCCAGTTTCTGTGAGTGCCAATGATAGCCTCAGATTCTTTTTCTTGGCTGACAGGAGTGGAACCTGATGTGGTCTTCTGCTGTTGTAGCCCATCCACCTCAAGGTTTGATATATTTTGAATTTTAAGAGTTTCTTTCAGTCAGCTCAAACCATTCTGGTCATTCTCCTCTGATCTCTCTTATCAACAAAATGTTTCAGTCTGCAAAGCCTCTGCTCACAGGATGTTTTTTTTTTTTTTTTTTTTTTACCATTCTGTGTAAACTCTACAAACTGTTGTATGTGAAATTCCCAGGAGATCAACAGTTTCTGAAATACTCAAACCAGTCCATCTGTTACCAAAAGCCACACCACGGTTAATGTCACAGAGATCACATTTCCCCTCATTCTAATGGTTAATGTAAACATTAACTGAAGCTCTTAACCTGTATCTGCATGGTATTATGCATTGTTCTGCTGGTACTTGATTGGCTGATTGGATAACTGCATAAATGAGCAGGTGTACAGGTATTCCTAATAAAGTGGACAGTGAGTGTAGATGTCTAGTGTTTAACATAGAGCTCTGCAATGCTAATGCCATTCTCGCTCTTCTACTGAATACACTAAGTTAATAGAGTTTGAGGGATGAGCTAAATAAAGGTGCTCTCCAAGCATATTAAAAAAAAACAATAAACTTTTTAAATTAGTGGTTAGCATGTTTGCCTCACACCTCTAAGGTCGGGGGTTCAATTACTGCCTTGTCCTGTGTGGAGTTTGCGTGATCTCCCTGTGCTTTGCAGCTTTCCTCTAGGTACTCTGATTTCCTCCCCCAGTCCAAAGACATGCATAGTAGGCTGATTAGCGTGTCTAAATTGTCCGTAGTGTATGAATGGGTTTGTGAGTGTGATTGTGCCCTACGATGGACTGGCACCCTGTCCAGGGTGTACCCCACCTTGTGCCCGATGCTTCCTGGGATAGGCTCCAGGTTCCCCGCAACTCTGATGAAGGAATAAGCAGTAGAAGATGGATGGATGGAAAATAACTTTTTAAATTAGTGGTTAGCATGTTTGCCTCACACCTGTAAGGTCGGAGGTTCAATTCCTGCCTCTGTCCTTTGTGGAGTTTGCGTGATGTCCCTGTGCTTTGCAGCTTTCCTCTGCGTTTTCCTTCCCCAGTCCAAAGATGTGTTATAGGCTGATTGGCATTTCCAAATTGTCTGTAGTGTGTGTGACTGGATGTGTGATTGTGCCCTGCGATGGGTTGGCATGCCATCCAGGGTGTCCCCCGCTTTTGCCCCAAGTCCCCTGCGACCCTATGTAGGATAAGTGGTATAGAGGTACCATTCCTTAACAATTTTTGCAGTGTGGCATGGTGTATTCTGCTGAAAGAAGCCACTGCCATTAGTGTGACCAGGTGTGCTCAAATAATTTTTAGATTTGCTATAATTCTATGGTAGAGTGATCTACTCTAGGTTTTATAGAAATTTGGCTTCTATCTTTCCAATTCAAGAGTATAATCTTTATATATATATTTTAGCAATGGTGGGTGATATTTATACAAAGAGTATTGATTATGGATGTAAGGACAAAGCCAAAAAACAGGATAGAAATGTTCCGTCAATGTTTGGCAGTGTGGGCATGTTTTACATTGGCCAAAAATGTCCTTTACGTGCAGTTTATAAGTTGTAATGTTGGTGTAGGATTTTATATTGTATTAATTGATTAACTTTATATCATACTCAGAAACCTAGTTACATATACTATCTTAGAGGCAGCTTTAAAATACCCTCAGCTACAGCATCGTATATTTAAGGTCAAAGCCCCCTCTAGTGGCATTAAAGACAGCTTATGTGCACACTAAAATTGGTTAGTTTCTGTTTCATCCCTACAAGAAAATAAATTCAATAACACAATTAGAATGTAATTATAGTAATGCTCACAGTGCTATACACCATGATGTTATTCCATCACTGATGCATTAACATTTATCAAATACCACCTCCCAATATCAGCAGAAACATTGTTTCCCAACATTATTATTATGATTATTATTATGATTATTATTATTAATTAGTTTTTTATTTAGAGGAAAGCTACATCACTGCATCATTGGGCCTTGTAGCTACCAGCTCCTTTTCAAATCCGCACAGGTAAAAATCAAACCTGTCTGCACAAAGAACAAAGATTTTCCACCACACACGGAGTGCTGGCTGTCATCACTTTCTCAAAATGAGCATCCCTGCAGCGGGAAACAAAGGAGAGAAGGTGAAAGGTTCTCAGCTCAATGTGCCTTTCATGAAACTCAGACAACATGCAATCCTCTCAAATCGGTATGCAATTAAGACCAGTACATTTTGATTGTTACCACACCACATAGATTCAGCTCTAGAAATATTGGCATCCTTAATGAAAGAAAGCTGAAATATATAAATGAATAACATGAGTGATATTTTGAGCTGAAATACACATATCGGGCATTTAAAATGTTAATCTGAATTGTGAAATCATGCGAGATGGAGGCTTGAACACAGACAGACCAATCATAAGTATCTCATTTGTCACTTAAGTCATCTTGCTATATCCCTCATGAGCATTACTGAGTCTGTATACATGTTTTCTGTATTTCCAGTCATTTACAGTGCTGTGAAAAAGTATCCTGATTTCTTCTGGTTGGGTATGTCTCATATTAAACGGTTTTAGATCTTCAACCACAATATAACATAAAATAAAGGCAACCAACATTATTGAAGCAAAAAAAAGTTATCCAACACCTATCACCAATGTGAAAAACTAATTGCCCCCTTAAACTTAAAATCTAGTTTTGCTTCCGATTACTGGAGATCAGTCTTTCATTTACTTCTAGGACTACGACTTACTCCAATGCTTTGGATCATTGTCTTGCTGCATACAGTAATCTAGTTACACTTGAGTTTCAACTTATGGACTGAAGACCGGACATTCTCCTTTAGGATTTTCTGGTAGAGAGCAGAATTCATGTTTTCCTCAATCATTGCAAGTTGCCCAGGCCCTGAAGCAGCAAAGCATCCCCACACCATCACACTTCCACCACCATGCTTGGTGGATGTTCTTTTTGTGGAATTCTGTGTTGTAATGTAATGTGATGTAACAGGATGTTCCCTTGGAGTCCCAGAGCCTTTGAAATAGCTTTGTTTTTTCACCTTCTTCCTCATCAATTCTGGAATTTCTTTCAACTGTGTTATTGAGTCAGTCCTTTTAACCGACTTCATGCTGCTGAAAAAATTCTATTTAAGTGTAGATTTGATTTGATATCGGTAATCAAGCCTGGTTGTGTCTAGTCCAGTTGATCCCCATAATGAATGCATTTTCATACATTTTTTATGGACTATGGTTGCAAATATATTTTTCACACAGGCTCAGTTGGTATTGGCTAATTTTTTTACCTTAGATTTTGTTTTAATTTCTGAAAAAAAATATTTTTAATATGAGATATACACAAAAAAAAATTAATTTAAAACTGTGATTTGACTTGAGCCTGGCACTATTGTCAGAGGTGATGTTATAGAACATTAATCAACACCTCCTGAAAAATTAGAATCCACTTTCAATATCTAATAGTTAGATTTTTTTATACTTATATTTTATATTTAAAGTTTACTTATATTTTTTAAGTTGCTAAGGATTTTAACTGCACAATGAGGTTTATTTTATTTGTCACAGGCAGTGCTCAATAAAAATTGTTTTCTTTTAAACTGCATTCAGGCTCTTGCCTCTGGAGGGTGCTGTTACCCAATTCATTATGTTTAAGTGTAGCTCTCTCTCTCTCTCTGTCTCTCTCTCTGTCTCTCTCTCTGTCTCTCTCTCTGTCTCTCTCTCTGTCTCTCTCTCTGTCTCTCTCTCTGTCTCTCTCTCTGTCTCTCTCTCTGTCTCTCTCTCTCTCTCTGCATGTTTATATATGTACGCAATATATATATATAGTCTCCACTGTCAGCGTTTTGTAACAGTCAGAGAAAAAGCTGTAACTGTAAGATTTCTGACATGGAAAGTCTTCAGAAAGTTTTTTTTTTTGTGGTTTCTTGGTAACATGACAGCATTTTTTGTTTATTAACTTGAAACAATTGTGAAAATTGACTGTATATAGCTGCCTAAGTTGTCTAATTTGTTTTGCGGATTTTTCTCAACATTAAACATAAATTGATTTATTTCAATATAATGTGTAGTTCTTTAATTAATAGGAAATTGTAATCATTTGCACAAACACTTTAAGTGCTATTATTGGAAAATAATGAACTCGGGCACTGTAACAGTAACTTGGCCACATTACACCACCTCATTATTGGCTGTTTTGCTATGCGAGCATGTGTTTTATTCCTTACATAGTTCATTTGCTATTGACGTTTAATGTTTGATCTTGTTCTTTTCAGTTCTGTGATTCATTTATTGGCAGCTCAAACATTGTAAAAAAAAAAAAAAAGAAAGAAAAAGCAAAAGTCAGCTATTTTCTTATCCAGGGTTCCCCCTTCCTGAGCTCCCTGGGACAGGCTGCTGACTCTACCTTTACCCTTTGTAGGACAAGCAGTATAGACAATGTATGGATAGATACTGTAGATATGACATAGCCCTGAGTGGTGGTCCAGTAGATCTATAAATTGAAATTTGTACAACTTAACAATTTATATAAGAACAAAAAATATATTGCTGTACAAAAATGTGTAGTTCACCAGCATTTCACAATCAAATGAATCGTCTCTCACAGTTCATAATGCAATAATATCCACCTTGTTGTATATCATTCTTTTTATGTGGATACAATATAGTTTGCACTGTTCTGTGCCGGGGCGCCTGGGTGTGTGCCGGCGTTTTTTTTTTCCCCGTGTTGTGGCCTGGCGTCGCGGGTCACATCTAACATAGACCACCCAGATCCAAGGATGACATCCATTCAAGAGAACATATGCTGAAAAGAGGGCCACAGTACAATATATGATAAAGGAGAGTAAAATAGTTGTACGGCTGTAGTCGACACAGTAGCCTTTTGACAGTCTGCTGAATGACAGTTTTCAGGGAGTTTTCACACACTGACCTCTAAGTCTGCCCTGCCATAGGAAGCCTAACTGTAAGTGGACCCATAAAACAAAGAATGACTTTCAACTAAGAGAGATCTGTAGTTTAGGATTCCCTTTTGTGTAGGCAGGATACACAGAGTCAGACACAGCCTTTATCAGACACTTCACCATTCAACTATGCAGTACCAATAGCTTGGAATGTTTTAACCCCATTAAATCATGTGGAAATATTTTTCCTTGTCTCTACAGTAGCAATAGCTTTATTAGCCAAGCATGTTTTCACATGCAAGGAATTCGCCCTGGCAAGTGCTCGCACTTAGAATTACATTTTAGAATTAAATATAGGAGTTTATAAAAAATAAAAAATATATATTTGGAATAAAAGAATGGATATATTTAAGTCTTTAAAACAGAAGACCACAATGTAAACAAAAAGTAACATCTAACTTGATCATTTTCAGGTACAGGACCCATATCAGCAAGTTTGACACATTATAAATGATATAAATGATATAAAGGATATATATAGTCTATTTATAGTGTGCTCCTTGGAGCACACTAGGAAATGTTCTCCTCAGGGGGTCAGTGTTCGGACAGAAATGGCACTAAAAGCATTCCAATATTGCTTTAGTTAAAGTGTAATGTGTAGATTGTAGACACATGTGGTTGCAGATTTACCTGCAGGAACTAAATTGTTTGGGGCGGATGTGATTGAACTTGCAGTTTATCACGTAATGCAAAACTGTTCCCAAAACTGTAGCCTGTAGCTAAAACTCATCAAGTTGTAGTTCTGGTAGTTATTTTTAATAATAATATTTTAATAATTTTTAAAATAATCTTAAACAGCTAGGCAATTCATTTAGGATATTTGTACAAAAACAAGCAGCATGCATTTGAAAAGCTGTTAAAATAAAATTTATTTTATATTAACACAGTAACAAAAATACTCAGAGACAGCACTAAAATAAATCTTAGTCTCATCCATATATTGATATAAAAACATAGATACAACTACTACTACTACTACTACTACTACTACAACTACTACTACTACTACTACTACTACTACTACTACAATTATTACAACTACTTCTACTACTACTACAACTAAAACTACAACAACAACTGCTACTATTACTATTACTATTTATCTTCTACTACTACTACTACTACTACTGCTACTACTACAATTATTACAACAACAACTACTACTACTACTACTACTACTACTACTACTACCACTACTAGTAAAACTACTACTACAATTATTGCAACTATTTCTTCTTCTTCTTCTACTACTACTACTACTACTGCTACTACTAGTACAATTATTACAACTATTACTACTACTACTACAACAACAACTACTACTACTACTACAACAATTATTATTACAACTACTACTACTATTATTACAACTATTACTACTACAACATCTACTACTACTAAAACTACTACTACAATTATTACAACAACAACAACTACTACTACTACAACTACTACTACTACTACAGTTATTACAAATATTACAACTACTACTACAACTGCTATTACTATAATTATTACAACTATTACTACTACGACTACTACTACTACTACTACTACTACTACTACTACTACTACCACTACTAGTAAAACTACTACTACAATTATTGCAACTATTTCTTCTTCTTCTTCTACTACTACTACTACTACTGCTACTACTACTACAATTATTACAACTATTACTACTACTACTACAACAACAACTACTACTACTACTACAACAATTATTATTACAACTACTACTACTATTATTACAACTATTACTACTACAACATCTACTACTACTAAAACTACTACTACAATTATTACAACAACAACAACTACTACTACTACAACTACTACTACTACTACAGTTATTACAAATATTACAACTACTACTACAACTGCTATTACTATAATTATTACAACTATTACTACTACTACTACTACTACTACTTCTACTACTACTATTACTACTACAACTACTACTACTACTACTACTTCTACTACTACTATTACTACTACTACTGATGTTGGTCAAGGAGGCCTGGGTTACAGTCGATGTTCCAGTTCATCCCAAAGGTGCTCAGTGAAGTCAGGGCTCTCTGCAGGACTCTCGAGTTCTTCCACAGCAACCAATGCAAACTATGACTTTACAAACCTTGCTCTATGCACAGGGGCATTGTCATGCTGTAACATGACATATAGAAGTGAATAAAGAGAGAGAAATCCTTCATAGGAAATAGAATGATTCGAGGACTGTCACTAAATGTTGGAGGCTTGATGGTGATCACAGAAAATGTTCACAAGGGAAGTCCTTCACAGAGTTCATTCTCATCCCTGGACTCTGAGGTATGAGGTATTCCCTCATGCTTGCATGCTAATTCTCATTAGGAATGTAATTCATTCCACCAGCTGCAGGATGTAGACAAAACATGAGCACTAAAAGTGAGTAATTGTGACCAAGTGAGAGATGAGTGACTTATAACACAGGAATTAAGATGGTAAGCAATCATATGGGATGAGCTTTAACAGAAAGCAGGTTTATCATGTGGCTCTGTGGCTCTATCATGTGGCTCAGATTGCAGGGGTGTTATTGTAAGCTTGGACCTTTTGTGTTTCAATTGAAGTGATCTGAAATTGTCAGCAAAAATACTATATATATATATATATATATATATATATAGCCCAGAATCAAATGGATGTGTCTACCATATTTAATTGTGGTCTGCAACGTCCTGACTTGCTCATGTGGGTAGGCCAAAACACACAGATGGAGCATAATCATGTAGTGAATTGACTCAATGTTTTTCTATTTGATTAGTGTTTTCATTCAATTATTATTATTATTTTAATGTGTGCTTCTAGAATAAGATTCAGTGCAAAATCTCTGTCCCATGGCTAACACAGGGCACAAAATTACATCCGTGTTTAAGACACGTAAAAAAAATATTATGAAACATGCAGAAAATGTTGGATTTTTTAATGCAGGTTTAGTTTCTCTTTAGGTTTCTCTTTAGATAAATGTTCACACTTGATGAACCCACATTAGGGAATAATGTTTGAGGGAGGGATATAACCACTAAAATTTCTTTAAAAACATGTAAAATTTCCAACAAGAAATTTGAGATTCTAGGCGATGTCAGATTTGCAATTGTGTTATCAAATGTATTCAGCTAAGAGGTGTAGAATATAGCCATTAATGCTTACTCGAGAGCTAAAGCTTGGTCAAAAACTATAAAGACCCCGAGGTCACAAGGATTGTATCAGTTCTGATCAACAATTTTGTTGTTTTCTTATGATAAAGTCATAAGAAATGCCAGGACTGCTGACCTATTTCTTACAAATGGTTATGAATTTGTAATTGTGATAATATGTTGCTTAGAAACAAAACCACTGGCTTAGCAAGAAGGTAATTCTTTGAATAAACATTTAATCTGTATAATTCCAAGTAAACAAAGCTGTTGAAGCCAGAAGAACTTGTATTAAATGATCCTGAAACCACAGGAGAGGAAAGAGATGATGATGGTGATGATGATGATGATGATGATGATGATGATTGTGATTGTAATTATCATGATGGCGGTTGCAGTAATTACAGAGGTGGTTTACAGTTTTTTTCCAATTGTTGTCATAGAGATAATGAAGTATGATGTTTGACACTTAATGTGAAGATTAATTTAGTCTTGTCATCACCCTGCCATTTGCTTTGTGAGATATGATTGCACAAGACTATAAGGCATCTATTTTCCAGTACGTGCAAGGGGAACTTAATGATATAACAATTTCTTTCCTCAGCCAGTTGCTATTCTCATTGTCACTGTCCTTATGGGACAAACATGGAACTCATGTAATATAAAATCTGAAGTGTAAAAGAAAGAATGGTGGCCCCGCAGCTGAATTTCTGTGCTATTAGGAAGCTATAGTAAGGTTGTGATTTCAAATCCTCTGTTTCGACAGAGCTACTGTTGAACACTTCAGGATGAACACTTCAACCTTTTATCTCTGTCTTTAGATTGTGTTCTGTGTCACTTGTACATCTCTAAAAGTAAATGTTGTTTGTAGTTTTCGTCCAGGAAATATTCTGTATGTAACATAGACTCTGATCTCTTGATAAATTTTGTACATTTTCATTTGAATTCATGCAAATGGTTGGTAAAATTGCATCATTATGAACTGACTGACACAACTGTAGGAGGTGAGAGAGTAATAGCAGCAAACAGCTGCTACATAGCAGGTGTAAGTTCAACCATACGTTTCACTCTTTCTTTCTTTCTTTTTTATTTTTTTTTTACTATCAGTCATATAACATACAGGGAGTAGAGAAAATAATGGCAATTCCAGATGAAACAGTAAGTCATTCTGAGTGTCTACAAGTCTAAAAGCAATGCCGTTACACATGCTACTTATTCTTTTTATCTTTAATCTATTTATTTATTATATATATATATATATATATATATATATATATATATATATATATATATATATATATATATATATATATATATATATATATATAAAATAAATAAATAGATTAAAGATAAAAAGAATAAGTAGCATGTGTAACGTGCATCCAATGTGAAAGTGCAATTCATTATGAAGTTAGAAAACTACAAAACATTTCAGAAGCATAAAAAATGTCAATTGATTCAAGAGATGATTCAAATGATGATAGCAGATTTCAAGTAGGGAAAGGTGCTTTGGAAAAAACTGACAGTGGGTGAATAGTGATGCTTATGGAAAGCAATAGGCAGGCATTTAAATATGACAGCATAAGTGACGTCTCCGGGAGTTATTTATGACACTTTGATTTAAGGTGGTTTGAAATACACTGTTCACCTGCTTTAACATGATAGTCAATCTGTCCAACCCACCACCAACCCCACCCCAACTAGATCAGCCAATTTCTCATCAATCCACATCCTCCTTGACCCTTCAGCAACATTTGATACAGTCAACCAAAAAACTCTTTTGTCCATTCTCATGATTCTTAGAGTTCATGATATACCATGGCAATGTTTTGCTTCCTACCTGGAGGGATAGTCATATCAGGTGACATGGATAGGATCCACATCTGCTCCATGCAGACTCTGCACTCATGTCTCACAAGGATCAGTGCCAGGTCCTCTTCTGTTCTTGGTCTATACCCGCTCTCTTGGTGAGGTCATATTCTCACATGGGTTTTCATACCACTACTATGCTGATGACACTCAACTTATCGTCTCCTTTCCTCCCTCTGACACTCATATTTCTGCATGGATCTCAACATGTCTGGAAGACATCTCATCATGGATGGCAGCTCATCAGCTGATATTTAATCCCATCAAAACTCAGATGCGCTAGATCCCTGGAGAAGCACCCCCATGCCAAGCTCTTGTAATACTCCTGGACAACTCTCAGATCTCATTATCTGTCACTGCAGGCAACCTTGTGGTAACCATGGACAATCAACTGTCCTTCTCACCTCACATCGCTAAACTGACACGCTCATGCTGGTTTGTCCTCTACAACATTAAGAGCAGCTGGCCATTTCTATCTACAGAGGCCTCTCAGGTCCTTGTTCTGTCCCTTGTCAATTTGAGACTGGTCTACTGCAACTCATTTCTAGCATGTCTGCCTCAGCATGCCATCTGACCTCTGCAACTAATCCAGAATGCAGCTGCATGGCTTGTTTTCATCCTTCCCAAGTTCTCCCACACTACCTGCCTACGTTAAAACACATGGTTGGGTTGGACCCATCATCTCTCAGGATACAAGAAAGACATGCATTAAGATTCTTCTCTTTTCTGGCAACTATGTGGTGGAATAAAATTCCTCTGGCTGTCTTCACAGGATGACTAAAGACCTACATCTTCATGAAGAACTTAAATTAGCACGTTGTTATTGAAATTTTTTTTATTTCCATACTAAACTAACCTCCCTAGCAAAATTTTAGACTGATACTTATCGCACTCCCTGACCTAGTAAACCAGTATGTAGATGTATTTGTTGTTAGAGACTTCAAACATTTCTGTAAGTCCACCAAATGGCATAAATGCAAATAAATGTAAATGTCCTGGACTATGGGAAATAAAATTTTTTAGACTGGTACATTTTGACAGATCCAACATGAAAGTGAGACATATAATCTAAGCATAAATAATTTCAATGGCCTGACACTTATCACAAATGGCATAAGTGCTTCCACCGTTGGATTATTCACAAATGCAAGACTGTTGAAAGAAGCAAAGCGAAGATCACAACCAATCAGTACTCCAGAGGATTGGAGTAGATGCCAGTACTCAAGTGTGCTTACTTTAAAGTCACTTCACAGTTATAAAGTACTCAATCAAACTCCATATGATATAATCTTAGAAGTAAAAAAAAACCCTAGCAAATGTTCTCAGAACACCCAGAAAACTTGACAAATTGAACATTCTTTGAAGTTCATAGCAAATGTCTTACTAACTTAAGCAAGGAAGAGAAATACACATGGACTCATATTCTTTCTAGAGACTTCAGGTCTTTCTTGGGGAATCTGAGTAAATGAAACCGGCCAGTTCATTACACCACTGCGGAACCAAACATGAAAAAAGTCTTTCAGAATTATAAACCAGGGAAAGGGCAAAGAATGAGAGTGAGGTCATTCAGAGGAAACCAAGGTGCTTAGTTTTCAGTGCACAAGAAAGTCCATAATTAATATCTGCTAAAATTACGGCTGCAGCTTCAGTCTGTTTACATAAAATATATTATAACTGATGAAGTCACCGTACACTTCCTTTCCTCGAATCACAAACTGTACTACACACTTCATGATCCTACTCATGCATTTACACACTTTGGACTTTGTGAGAACGAACATACCCTGTGCCCATATTTAATTTGTATGTACTATCAACAAGATTGTTGATTATGCTGAGCTACAAGTGGATCTGGTAGAGGAGGAGTAGCAGAGAACCTGCTGGAAACAGGACTGCTGTTTCCTTAATGTGTTTGGGTCTGGAGAATATAGTTAGAGTACACTGACAAGGATATGAGCCAGACTGCACCATACTTCATTCTCAAATCACTATATTTCTGTTTGCCTTTTCATTCACTTCACCACACGCTCATGACTTGCCACACACATGACTTTGTGTTATACTGTAGATGTTGCCCAGACTTCATTTATATAGTAAAAACGGATACAAGCCATAAAAAAAGGTAATGACAGGAGCAGTGTTAATATTGTTACCAGTACCATTTTTTTTTACTGGCTTGTGCAATTCATCTGTAGTTGATGTGATGAAAACATAACTTGATTTAAACAGAGCACTGTTGAATTTCTGAAAGCTGATTGGTCAGAAGGTGTTGATTAAATTTCTATAACAGCATGCATCTGAGAATAGCGATGGCTGTAATTAAAACCACTGGTTTATTTTAATGCACTCATTCTACTATGACATTGTGTCTATATTAACCACTCACTCAAAAGAAGTTATTATATATATATATGTGTGTGTGTATGTGTGTGTGTGTGTGTGTGTGTGTGTGTTTAATTGATCTATAATGTGTATTCCTTCCTCATAATGTTGTATAAATGTAGTTGAATGTTTAACTGAGAACAACATTTTTGGGGCAAAAGGGGACTGGAAGGAGGCAAACACGGCAAGCTTAATGTAAAAACTCTCCAACACATCAACTCTTGGCCAGAAAAGCAATCCAGCTTAGCAGTGAGCTCCAAGTGCACTGTGTCTCCCAACGCTCATACTTATTCTTTGGTTACATAATTCACATTTTGGCATCTCCTCGCTCCTGCTCCCGGGTGAGAGGGCAAAGGGAGACGTATCTGCATTGCATCTTGACCATGTAATCTGCTGCTGTTATTTTTACACCCAGGAGCTGCACAGGTCTGTAAATCAGCAGGCGTTCCTCTCCTCCGAAGCCTATGCTAGCTACTACCCTTCATCTGACTGGATTTATCGTCCATATGGACTGGGTTTGGTGTGTTAACACACACTGGGAAGGTGATGGGAGAGGTGCAGATATGTGGGTGTCTGAAATATACATCAGAAGCAAAGGTTAGGGTGTCACTGATGACAGAAATACTGTAGGTGAAAAATGATAATGTTGGGTGTATGATGTAGTGATTAAGATGCTGGCAGTGGTTCGGGTGGGAGTGATTAAGACAAGTGATTGTAATGTAAATGAGTGCTATAAGATAAGTGATTATAATTATGATCCCCTGCTGCTTCTTTTTAGTATATGCATTCTTTTTAAACCTTGAGAAGAAATGTTGTATTAAGAGTTTACATAGACATACCAGTTTTGCATAGGTGATTTGATTAAACAGTGGAAATGTTCTTTCTTTTATTTACATTTTCATATATCTGTGTATCCTACGTATTGTATATCTGAGAGTGCCTGGCAGAGAGACAAGCCATCATGAAAGTGAGGCGAGTGGAGTCATCTCTGCCAAAGAACCAGTGCCTGCCTGGCAAGTTTCAGCCTCTGATGTCATAACAAGGTCTAATAGTCATCTTGTGTTTGGTTCACCTTTGTTATGTGCGATACTTCGACAAATGGCACATGTATTCGCCAGCACCTGACTAGCCAAAGGCAATGAGCCATGTTTATCAAACTTTTCAGAGGAACAGAGCTGTTCAGTTTCTCATGTAATCGCACAGCTTATGAAAAATGTTCTTAAAATATTCTAGAAGTATTCAATAGGTATTCAACAATCCAAAAAATGTAAAATAAACTCCTGCAGGTTTCTAAAAACATCTCCTGTAATTAATTGTTTGATTCAATATATAGTTATTATTTCTCACACAATGTTCCCAGTAGGAAAAAATACATTATGGAAACATTACAGAAAGGTTTGTGTTAATGTTCCTATAGCTAGAAATTCCACAAAACAGCATTGTTGAAATGTTATGTACTCATCAACTGTCAGGCCATATTCAACAATGTGGACCCAGTAAGTATTTCAGCAAACTCACCAGAAAAAAATATTGTAGCAGACAAAATAACCATAAAAAAAACAACAAAAAACTGGCCACAGTTAAACGTTTCTTGTTTTAGAAACATGAACCAGCTCAGCTTCTGTATCCAATCAAATGCATAACATATATTTACATTATTTAGCAGGCAGTATCTATTCAGAACAAAGATCTAGTCACATGGCTTGAGACCTGAAATACTTTCAGACACTTTCATAAATTTTTCACTTTATTTACCCTCTCTGATTCCCAAACTTACAATATGCATACTTCAAACGAGGTTAATGACATACAGCTAATTATGTGCTCTTCTATGATTCAAGTTCAAAATAAATGTATCTCATCTGTACAATGTCTATGGCATTAATCAAATGTGACCTGAAGATCCACTACAAACCAAAACAACCACTAAACACTGATTTGTCTTATTTATAGTCATAAACAAATCACCAATGGTTACGCATTAAAAGGTAACTGTCGTCACCATTCATTCATTTTAGTTGCTTATCTGCTTATTTATGTAACTACAGCTTTACAAAGTTTAGTCGATCATCCCTGTTATATACCAATGATATATAAAATACAGGTTGACTATTTGGCTTGCAAAACACTTCTATTTTCTTGATATACAGCATGTATTCCTTTGAAACAAAAGCTCCTAGAACTATAACATTCAAAACTTACTGCCAATCCTTTTTTTTTTTTAACTGGAAAGTACCTTTTAAACGAGATTAATATTATTAATACTTAAAAGCAGTGGTCCTATTCCAAGATTAGCACTTTAGGAGGTTGGGAGTACATGATCACCTTTGCCACCTGTAAAGAAACCAACTACACTGTAGCCAGCTGGTGAAAGATGGAATCTTGGCCATTAGCATATAATTACCAAAAATGCAAAGGAATGAAACATTGGACTGAGTTTTATATGATGAAAGATGATGAATATGCCCTGAAATCTTTTTCTATTCTTTTTGTCTGGCTGAGTAAATTCTTTTGCCTTTCTCTGTAACCTTAAAGTCTGTATTGTGATGTCTAGACAACGTTAATGCACAGGTGGGACTGCGATCGAATTTTCCAGCATTATATCAACTACTCATTAAGAACATGAGGGTATAAGGGTACCCGTACTCTTTGGTGGATAATCTTTGTTGGATTTTCACTGACGCAGTCTGGAAATTGATGAGAGCAGCTTTGGGGAGGGGAATGTTGTCTGTATCTCTGTACCTTGCATATAGTTTGCATCTATGCATTTGGCTTATAATGAATGAGCAGGACTCTAAACAAATTGATTTATTTACTAGGAAGGGAGGATGGGTCCATTCATCAGTACATGGCTAAGACACAAGAAGGAAGACGGACAGAGCCTAAAACGTTTGTCACTCACCAAATCGTTTGGTGTATGTTTCTGACACACACTGTCTCACGGTTGGTGGTAGCATGCTGTTAAAAGATCCTACACACAAGATTAAATAAAGAGGGTAATTCCTTATGAAAGCACTTCAAGAATGAACATTTCAACACTACCTTTTATAAAATCTGGCACCCTATGAACTTGTCACAGAATAACCCAATTGGTTATGCCTCCAGAGTCTGTAATATAAGCTCAATTTCTTTTCAAGTATGTATTAGTGGTTACATAGACTAGTCTAGACTAATATATTCACTAACACTGTTATATGGTAGTAAAAACAATGAGGTAGCAGGTAAGGAGATGCAGGCAGATGGTAAAGAAAGTACGCTTAATGCACTTTGTTGTGTGAAAATATTTCAGACATGATGAAGCCAGTTGTGCTGTTAACTGTTCGGCTGTGGCTCTGGTGGTAGAGCCGGTTGTCCACCAATCATAGGGTTGGCGTTTTGATTCACGGCCCACATGACTCCACATGCCGAAGTGTCCTTGGGCAAGACACTGAACCCCAAGATGCTCCCGATGGCAAGTTAGCGCCTTGCATGGCAGCTCTGCTACCATTGGTGTGTGAGTGTGTGTGTGAATGGGTGAATGAGAACCAGTGTAAAGCACTTTGGAAAAAGCGTTACATAAGTGCAGACCATAACTGAACAAGACCATGTTTTCTCTTTGTTTTGTCCTTTAAACCTAAATAAAACTGAAATAAATCCTTGCATCCTTGTACCTTGGCAAAGTGGATTACATTGTGACCAGTGCTATGTAAGCCACAGGTTGCACATCACTATCCATTCCCATTCAGCTAGTTTAGAATCGGTTCAAAAAGTAGCATGAAGATTCATCTCACTACTCATGCCAGAGTTTAACATGGTAGAAAAACCTCCCAACCACTACTAGCTGTTAAAGCAAAAGCTGTTTCTGGACTTTATTTTTATTTGTGCCGCTATAACAAACATCCTTACAGCTTAATAATGGATGGAGGATGCTGTGTCCGTTGCAGTCAACAAGCAAAATAAGCAGTTGTGCTAACCCTAGTGAGTATTTTCAATAATTCTAATTTGATTCACTGCATGATGAATGTGGTTATGCTTACAATTGTGATCATTTATAAAAATGCTATAATTCTCATGTCATTCTCTTTACATGTTTTTATCGTGAGAGAGGGAGAGTCAGTCTGTGTAGGTCAAACCCCAATTTCCTCTAGTGAGCAAGGGTTTTATTGCAAGGGCATTGTACCCAAACATTTTCTTTGGCCCCAGATTTTAGATTCACCACAAACAACCTCTTGTTGCCAGCCTCAGTGTTTCCTCAGCTGGAGGATAACCTCTGCTACCTCACATCCCCCCACCTCTTTTCTGTCTTAGTGCTTACATCTCCCTCTACCCTTGTCCTCCTCTTTCATAACCTTCTCCCCCGAACTCGTTTATGGTTTTCTTTTGACAACTCCCGGCTTGCAGCCTTTTCACTTTCATCCATACTCCTCTACTGCCTTCTTTTTTCACGTCTCGCTCTCCATCTCCCCTGCATTCCTCTTTCTATTTTTCTTTCCTTTCTTTCAGATTCTCTCCTTTCGGCTGAAGTGTCCTCATCTTCTTTCTGCTAATCTCGGCAAAGTTCATGCTGAATTGCAAATTGAAAGTAAATAAATTAATCAGCTGGCTTAATCAGGGTATTCAAGAAATCATTCAAGTAGAACTGCGTATTAGCAATCTGGCTAGAATCAGTGTTTTTCAAGTTGTATTAAATAGCCTTATTTCCATTCCAGGGGGAATTCATTTAAAACAAAAAAAAGTAAAATAAATGAAATATTTGGATATTTATTTAAACAGCAAACCAAGAGAAAATAAAAGGTTTCAGACAAAACAGGAGGGGAACATAGTGGGGTTGGGTTGGGCAGGGACTGCAGGCCTCTGGCTTTTGGATAGTTCTGGATAGTTTCACAGAACCTTCTAACATGTGCCAAAGACAAATCTACTCACACAGAAATATGGCCACACACTTAACGTCTCTGCTGGTTAAAACCACTACTAACAGTACATGGAAAAATATCGAACATTTTTGAACAATCTATATTTGCACACATCCCCTTGGTTGGACTGACTGCATGTCAAAAATAGTCTTGGCTTGAAGAAGGTTAAAGGGCAGGAGTACTTAACCTTGACACATCTGTACAGCAGCTTTTCCACCACACACACACACACACACACACACACACACACACACACCCTTGTAAGTCATTTGCAAATGAAGACAGTAGAATGATGATGATTCAGTTAAAACTCTTAGAGTATTTGAAATTACTGTAATGTTTCCCTAATTCCCACAGCGCCCTCAACTGATAAATAGACTTTTCCTATAAAGCTTTCCATGTAGATGATCAGGATAATGTACAGTTTCAAATTTCCATCTGGACAAAATGATTGTGCAGGCCTGTGATGTTGTGGTTGGTTACAACTGCACTGCCCCACCTGACCTCTGTAAGAACTCTTTGGACTTTCTTTTAAAGAAAATTGAGTTGCTCCACTGTGAGTTATTTAGCTGTGAAACTTACAGCGACCGATGGATGGAAGGTTTACGGTAAAAGCAGCAGATGCTGGACCAGCACTTTGGCACTGCCTCGCCTCCAGCTTTCCTCTTACTAAAGTTCAGTTTCCTGTTCTAGCACCTCACCGACTCTTTCTTCAAAGCCATCATTATTTTTCACTCTGTCATTCATCCTTTCTCTCTCCCTCACCTCCTGTTATGAGTATAGGGAGTGCTACGTGGCAGGACAGGAAGGCAATAGCAATAGTGCGGAGGGCGATGAGCAGTACGGGGCTTTGAAGTACTTTCTAAAGAATGGCCGGGGGTACAAGGGGAGAAATTACTTGCCATAAAGAACAGCCAAGGCGTGAGTAAGCAGCAAACTATTCATTCGGGTTCTGGTGCTGGTGTGGTTATGAGTCCCTGGGGAGACTCTGAGGACCCCACCAGGCACCTGAGAGGGAACAGATCAGTGGGATCAGGGCCGGGCGTTGCTGGAGGTGGAACTAATGGGTCCATGTGTGTGCAGACACTTCTGAAGACCAGATGCGGGATGGAGAATGGTGCTGGAATTTTCACACTATGGATATCTCTGTAGAGAGAGAGAGAGAGAGAGAGAGAGAGAGAGAGAGAGAGAGAGAGAGAGAGAGAGAGAGAGAGTCTAATGAATTCATGCAATATCAGACCTTGTGCACATGTTCGATATACTCTCAGATTCATTTTCTCTTTTGAACAAACACTTATGCCCATCTCAAGCTGCTGCTAAAGCAACAAGGATATATCAGTCTAACTTAAATTTTTCTGGTATGTGAGGTGAGCTGTTCCAATAAATTCAGTTCAGACCAAAATATATCTGTTCCATATGATGTGCTTACCCCTCTAGAAGTCACATACAGACCTCAGTGCTCTGGCGGCATTGTGTTATTGATAGTACCCTGACCCTATGAAGCTAACATCTTATTCAGTCTGCCTAATAATTACCATCCAACATGTGGAGCCGTAAATCATATCAAAGATTGTGAATAGAAAGCAACTTGAGGGCCATTTGTTAAAAAATTTCACATTCATGAAC
This sequence comes from Ameiurus melas, assembly GCA_012411365.1. NCBI lineage: Eukaryota > Metazoa > Chordata > Actinopteri > Siluriformes > Ictaluridae > Ameiurus > Ameiurus melas. The sequence continues at coordinate 27,638,806 of CM022753.1, read as the reverse complement.
TAGTCATGTAATTTTCTTTAACTCTTTCTATTGTAAACTATCATATCAAAGGAAAGTGTCTCTTGTTCGCAACTGATATTGTATCATGCTGTTTTCATACAAGAAGCGTGCTGATCGAATGTGAAGGTCTTATGTGGAAACAAATACAAGGCTTGGGTTGATCTCAATCAAACTGAATGTGCTTTTGGCTCTCATGCAATGCTCTACATGGGAACTGCTTCAGCTATGACATCCTCATGCTTTCCATCAGTTCTGTTCCACTTTGTCTCGCCTGCACTAATAATTCTTTTGGGTGTGTTTTTATCCCTTTTGTACCTTCTCTTTTGTTCTCTCTGGCTAAAATCAAAGTGTACTTTGGATTAAGGCAATAGCCAGCTGCTGTAATCTCAGAAATGTTAGGTCGCAAGTATTTCAGGGCAGACTCTGTAACTAAACCACGCTCTAAAACTAGCTGGATTGCCATACTTTCCTTTCTCTTTATAGACAGGATTAATGTGACATTTGCGAGTGCAGACCACACCTTCAATTAATGACTGTGGTTTCAAAAGCGATTGCAAAACAGTAGAAGGAGAAAAGAACTCACAGAACTTGGGCTGGAGCTCTGGGCAAATTCTGCATTGTGGTAGAAGGCAGAATTCCCTTTGCTAAAGATCCAACAGGAGTTTAAAAGTCATGGAGAACAGGGAAGAGCCGGTGAGGTGGTGGGGAAGGAAAGCCCTTCATGAAGAAAGTAGTAGTGAGCAGTGACAATATTACCTAGTAGGCAGGAGTTTCAGATGTAGTAGTTCTCCCAAAGTTCAGATGTTGCATAACTACAGTATAACTCACTCATTTGGTCTTTTCATGTCTCCAGAATGAATCTGTTTGGCTACACATTCAGAAGTCGGCACAAAGGCAAATCTCTTACACTCTGGTGTTGGCCGACACTTCAGACCATACTTTTGGGATTTTGTAGCTGTTGCATGCAGTTGGGTTATAGTCTGTGGCTAAAGGCGTTTAGTGCCTTTACTTATAACACTTCACCAGTGCAGATTTCTGCTCTGTTAAACAAGTCCAAATGGGAGGAAATGAGTGAAAACTCATAATTAATAAGTAGTAGCTATTAACTGACTTAGAAATGCATCCCAGGAGATCTGCCCTTAGGATTTAGCAGAACCGAGAAGGAAGCTTAATGTGTGTTTTCTCAATGAAACACATTTCCTGCAGTGAGCCAGTGGACAGTGGACTGAGCCAGGAAGAAATATTCTTAATGCCATCTAGCAAGCGGAACTGGAATATTCCAGGACTTCCAAAAAGTCCTGACTGACTGCAAGGCTAGCCAAGTCTCATGGTACAGCATGGAGACAGCGACACCACCCTTTTCCTATCTGCCAGCATTCATCGGGATCACTTCTTCCAGGTCATAACTGGATCAAAGCCGGAGAGGCGTCACACTCTTCCTCATAAAGCTCTAGAGATCTGTGTGTCACACTCTGTTGATTTCTCACCCCTCTTCTCCTTCACCTTGTCAGTGTCTGTCTTCCATTTCTCATGGACAAAAAACATTCATGTTACCCAGTACATTCTCCCAAGAAGCTGTCAGATTCGAACTCAAGTAAACTCAACAAGCTCTGGGTCAGTTGGCTCAGTGTGAGCGAGTGTGATAACATGGTGAAACACATTGCTCTGACAGCTGTGTGTCACACATACGCACCCACACAGGAAAAGGGGTCAGAGTGCAACCCAAGAGCCCATTTATGGAATTTTATTTAATAGGGTAAAGACACTAAAACGATTCCATGCGCAGGCAGTTTACCATTTGGATGACAAGCTTGTGATGACTCTGCCTGTTTTTTTTTTTTCCATGTTCCACTAGGATGTGTTTCTCTCTAAAGTATGCAAGTTTCGATGTCAGTATCAGTGCCAAGCCATAATGCAATCAAGACACTTTCTCTCATAGAAAAGATTTTTGTTGTTTATGCTATTATCTAAGCACCATATACGTCTCAGTGGATCTGAACAGATTTGTACTAAATGAGTTCATCTTTTGGAATTCTAACCGCACTGAGTGTCTGACTAAAATGGGCATGAATTGTGTAGATTAGTAGATTGCCAGTGTAGAAATACGCTCATATACACTTCCCCACTCATGCATATGGTATATATACTGTACGTGGTTGCATGGAGCAGTGGAGTCCTGTCACCCTTGCTGGAGTGACATGACAGAGTCTTAAATGCTTTCATCAACAAGCTCTGCTAACTGTCCGCTGACAGTCTTGTTCACCACCCATTAGGCTATGTGTTTACTCGAGCATGTCGCCTGCCACAACTGAGCCAAAACCAACTGGATACAATTATTGCACCTCTCATTCTCTTGCTTTTTTCTTAGTCCTCCTTCTCTCTCAGCTCATGTATTGCTTGCCCTCATTCCCTTCTCATGTTTCTTCTCACCATCTAGTCATACATGTAGGTATTGTAATGATAGGCATGGATGGGGCTGCATGTCAGCTCACCAGGTGTGCAGTCAAAGCAGAAGCTTCCTGCCAAGTATAGAGATGGAATCCATATGGGATGAGAAGCTCTGGGTAGGGTTAAACAATAAAATCACACTTACTGTGGAAGCGGGAAAGGAAAAGAATCCACATGAGGAGGTTTTCCATAGATGGTCCATGTGGAAAACAGAAAACAGATGATTGAGCTATCAAGAAATATTTGCCTCAGGTTTTGTCAAAGGGCAGTGTAGATTAGAGTTATGGATAATATCTGTCATATATAGGGATATTGTACTAGTGCAGAATGCTGGTTGTCTGAGGCCCAAGGAGATTTTATGGACACATAAAAAGACAAATTTAGCATGCTTATTGATTCTAAGAAACCTCTAAAATGCACATTGTCCTTCAAGAGAAACCAATTACCAGTGTTTTGATTACAGACAATTCACCCAAATTGTTCATGTTATTTCCCAGACTTGTTCGCATCTGTGGGAAATATCTCTGTTTGGCCATAATGGATCTGGTGCAGGGGAGAAATTGATTATACTTGAGTGTCAATGACCCAAATTTTAAGTTATTCAGGGAGTATTTTTTCTTTCTTCAGATTATTTGGCAATACAGGTCCACTCTCTTTCTCTCTCTCTCTCTCTCTCTCTCTCTCTCTCTCTCTCTCTCTCTCTCTCTCTCTCTCTCTCTATCTTTCACACACACACACACACACACACAAGCACGCACACACACACACACACACACACACACACACACACACACACACACACACACACACACACACACACACACACACACACACAGGTGTGGCCTACCGTAAATTATTCACTTCAATGTCTTTGTGAGCCTCTCTAGAAGCTATCTAGAAGTCAATGTGAAGTCAATCAAATTCCTGGTGTTTTTCCATCCATCCACCCATTTTCTTTTACTGCTTATCCTACACATGTTGAGGGGGGATCTCTAACTGTTCCCTATCCCAGGGAAATGTGATCATGAAGCATGTGGAGTACTGAAAGGTCTGCACTTCGTAATGGCTCACGTAATGGCTCACTCATTACTCACCTGATTAATGAGTACATTTTACAAACTAAGTGTTTCAAAAGTATTATACATTTTAATACCTTTAATATGTTTATATTCAAGTATAAAATATAATATGTATATAATGTTATAAAACCTGAATTATGAATGGGATTATTAATTAAAAAAAAAAGTTCTGACTGGCTGAGCCACATTCAAAGCCATTGTCAGATTCACCTGTAACATCATCACAATAACTGAATTTCGTACTAATGTGGCAGGTTTTAAACCAATAAATCTGTTAGACTTAAACAACTGTCCTTCATTTTTGTCCGTTATGTTGCTTAGCAACCAAAGCTCACTGTTAAAAGACTACACTGTGTGGCAGAAAATTTGTTTATTGGGAATATCATCAATAATATTGTAGATTCAATTATTTATTGAATGCTGGATTAATAACAATTGTCTTTTTGAATTTGGAGCAATTTGCAGTATTTCTAAATGGCTTTATTTTGGACTCCAAACAAACACATTAAACATAATTTCAGCTTCCAAGCTCTTTGTTTCACTTCATGCCTGTGGACGACCTCACCCATGAAAAAAATACACTGTGAAAAAAAAAAATTGAATTAATTCTCAACCTTACAATCTATGGATCTACTGCCTTGCATAGTTTCAAGCTTCCTCTGCTCCCGACGTGCCTCCTTGTAATACCTTGATAATGAGATAAGAAGCCATTCATAAGCTGCCTCAGGTCAGGTGCATTGGGAGCAGAGAAAAGCTTAGTTTTCATATGGACTCCATACAAACACATTAAACATAATTTCACCTCCTAAATTCACAGAAACCATGACTGATTACACACTTTGAACAAAGTCCTCACTTTTATAACATTAGCTTAAAGTCATATGGCTTGGAACTATAAAGAAGGACAATCAATCTAACACCTTAAACACATTATTTTAAGATTAGGTTGTCAAACCAGCACAATACAGAAATATTTAAGTTAAGTTTACATATGAAGGCATTTAATCTATGGTATCACTGTCCAACTATGAGGCAATCTGGCTTTGCTTCCAACTTGCCCACAAGTAAACACACCACTAACAAGCAAGCCCACTCATTCTTAATGGCCACACTACACTCTCATACCAGCAGTGGTAGCAGAGGTGAAGAAAGCAGCATGAGAGCAAAAGATAAATCAAGCAAGTAATGTCGGAATGTGGGAAGGAGCAAAGCCCCTTTTGGCAGAATCAGGTCTTGTTTGCTCAGCAAACGCAGTAGACCTGCGCATGGCTGCTGGGGAGAAATGCCCACATTGTTGGGCTGGGGGTCCCTGGTTACAGGGAAGCAAGGGGCCCTGGTAGCCCAGTTTGGTGAAACAACAGGATGAAGGTCGACTAATATTGCGGTTAATTCCTCTTCCCAGTCGCCATGACTCCCAGCAGGGGTTTATTTGAAGATCCCAGACGTCAAAGTCACTGAACACTTTGTTGAACCGATGAGCACTACAAGTCAGTGCCAATCCTCAGGGAAATTAATGTATTCTGATGAAATGGGGCCGACAGGCATTGGATGGAAAAATCCACCCTCTTACCACAATGTCGTGTTTCTCTCTACACTTGTTCTGTGGTCGTTTGCCTTCATTCCACTAGGATCTGTAGCTAGACTAAATTTGATTGGACAATATCATGTAAATAAGGCTCATTTAGCAGTTGATGCTCTTTAATTTGTGATATACTTACAGACATTCCTACAGCCTAGTCTAGCATCTTCCCATGCTTCCCAGAAAGCTTTTATGATAAGTCAAAATGGTAGTGACCCAATTTGACAGGTCTATTATCTTGCATAGTCTTTATCACACAAATGCACACAAATGATCTTACCTTCCTGATCCCCATCCACTGCAGAAGGTTGTGTGAAGTGTGCAGACTCTAAAGCCTTTTAGAATGAGCCGGTTGATTGACAATGAGAACACTGTTAACACCAATGGAAATCAAGACAAATTAACAAATTCTCTTGGCCTTTGTTTATTTTCAACCTAAGAATATAGATAGCAGTGAAATGTCAGAGAGAGCTATAACCCACAAATCCCTCCTGGTGAAGTGGATTAACCCTTTATGGAGATGTTAATGAGAAAAAAGAGAACCGAACCTCACATTCCTTTTGCGTGCTGATTAGTCTTGGCTGCTCTTATGCATATAAGAGATGTCTTTGTCACCCTGTCTCGTGAGCAAGAAATTAGCGCTGAAAGAGAGAAAGAAATGTGGAGAATGGCTGAAAGGATGAAAGAAAAAATGGACAGATACTGAAGGTGTTAAATGGTTTAGAATTTGTCTGTGTGTGCACATACTTTTCTCTGAATCCTGGTGTGATTTAGACTCCATTAAGTCACGAGGGCATTTATGTTTATGCAGCCATTTTCAAGGGGCTTAGGACAGTGAAATGGTTGGGGGGAAGGAAAAGAAGAGGATGATGATAGAGGAGGTTTTCCATTGGTTTGGATTTTAAACTACTGACATGTAGAAGATAACATTTGTAGAAATAGCCTTAAGAGAGATAGATTTGAAAGGTACTACGAGTTCTAAAATCTGAATATTTTGGTCTTGTGGGTCAGAAAGTCTTTATCAGTAGCTGCTATGTGTAAGACTCTTTTTATAAGTCTTATAAAAGAGAGGGTTCTAACAAGCTTTTAACAGTAATTCACAGTCAGAGCTACTGGATCAGATCTGACACATAACAATACTACAAATATCTAATAAGTCACTATGTTCTAACTTAGAAAAAAAATAATTTAGTTGACAAAAAAAGTACTACAATTTTATTAATATTTTAGACATAATTTCTCAAATTCCCCAATATATGGGATTTACTAATACCTCTCTCCATCTCCATCTTCAGTGAATGGTTATGTTGCATAAATGAAAATTCTGCAGTGACTGGAAGTCAGTTTACACTGTTACGCTATCAACTCACTTACAAACTGTTCAGTAACCGCTTTATCCTAATTGGGAATACACCCTGGATGGGATGCCATTCATGATAAAAGTACTTTTTTTGTTGTGATTTTGATGAGGTATCATCAGGTATGCTAATTCAAACTAGCTTGTATTATATAAGCCTAACAAAAACAAAATGTCACTATAGCTGAAAAGGTTGCAAATTACAGAAAAGGTTACCAAATAATTTAGGATTATTACAACATGGTACCACACGCAAAGTACCCACAACAAAGTTTTAATGTTAGTGTCCATACCCAGATCACAGAAATCTATCTAGTAAGTAAGTAAGTAAGTATACAAGTAAATAAGTAAAGTACAGTAGATATAAAAATCTACACACCCCTATTGAAATAGCTGGTTTTTGTGTATAGAGCAAAGTGTGTCTTATTTAATTATCTTGTAGAAGTGCCTTTGCAAAGTGAGGAGAAAGAAAGAATCAAACAATTCAGATATTGTTTACTATGTTGAGGAAACTGCTGTTACATTTTGTCATATATTTTGTTTAGAAGGGTGAATAATTAAACTGGACTAGTCTTTTTGTCTACTTCATTTTTCATCTAGTCTTCTTCAATAAAATGAACACTATCGATACTGATTACATATGGAACACATCTGGAGTCACGGTGGTTTAGTGGTTAGCAAGTTTGCCTCGCATCTCTGGGGTTGGGGGTATGAATCCTGCCTCTGCCCTGTTTGTGCAGAGTTTGCATATTCTCCTCATACTTTGGGGGTTTCCATGTTGTCCCCTGTTGTACCTTAAGTTCCCTGGGATAGGGAACATTTAGAGATCCCCCCTCTACCTGTGTAGGATAAGCAGTAAAGAAAATGGGTGGATGGATGGAAAAACACATCCAAAGTGATCAGGAATTTAATTGACTTCACATTGACTTCTAGATAGCTTCTAGAGAGGCTCACAAAGACATTGATGTGATTAATTTATGGTAGGCCAGTGGTGTCATTACTATTCAGACATACTGTTTAGTATATTCATCTATTAACAGTGTGCATTATATTCCTCAGTGTGTACTGACCTGTCACTAGCAGATGATTAAATTGTGTGGTAGAGAACTGAGTGGCATGTTAAGTCATGTTACCAATGTAGCCAAGAACACCAGTTTTCTACTAGAGAGAGCTTCTAATTTCTAAATCCTCAAAGGTCAGAGGTGTACAGTGCACCATTCTTATTGTTGCTCATCAATGTGTCTGCATGTCCTCTTCATTCTACACCTACTATAATCTAAAGAATATTTTTTTTTATTTAACATGAGACGAACGCAAGAGAACTATAATTCTTATAATTATCATAAAAATGCCTATACAAGTCCTAAGGTTCATTTCTACATGAGAAAATTTCTGATACACCCTCATGAGGTACCCCATGACAAGTGCCTTTTGACAAACACACTAGGTCGGGTGAGAAAACAGCACAGATGGTTGTTCTCATGAAAATTAACAGCTCCAGGGCAAACAAAACAGCATCCGAGATGGCAGGGGTTTAATTTACCGAGAGTTAATGCTGTAGATGAGGGGCCCAAGAACCTGCATCACTGAAAAGGATCTCAATACCACATAGCATAGAGAGAGAGAGAGAGAGAGAGAGAGAGAGAGAGGGAGAGAGAGAGAGAGATTAAATGAGAGAGAGAGAGAGATAGAGAGAGAGAGAGAGAGAGAGAGAGAGAGAGAGAGAGAGACCCCTCAAAGTACACAACACACAACCTAGCTTTGGCATCCATGTGTTTTAACAGAATGAAAGTCATCAAATTAGTGTTGGATTCTAGATTTTAAGAAGTTAAATGTGGTCTCTCGTGGAGTTACTTCCCACCACGGCACAGGGTGAGAAAGCCAGAGAGGAGCTCTCAGGGTAAATTAACAGTCTTCTTGTGTAGCTGGTGGAAGAGGGGAGGGAGCGGAGGAGCTTGAAGAGGTTCTCAGTGAAGGACTCGAACAGGGTCACAAGGGTTCTTCTCACCAGAATCTCATCCTAGCTGCCAGTTGCAGCCAAGCCAAGGAACCCATCTTGGGTCCCCATGGTGGTGTGAAGCTCAAGTGGTGCTGCACTTTGTTTTTAAGGTGATATACAGGGTTGAGAATGATGCCAGTCTCTCCTTGCACTGACAGAGAGGCCATTGAAAAGGGAAATCGAGAGGAGAATTTAAGAGCGACATTCATTTTATACACTGGACTAATTAGATTCACTGGTGATTATGTATGGAAAAATGGCTATAGAAGTTATAGCAGTACAGTTAAAGAATATCCATTGTATATATCTTGGAGTTGTGAGCTTCTTGGATCCTGTCTGTGTGTTCATAGAGCACTTCCCTACACCCCTACACACAACCGGAAAATATTTTAGGAGTTGCCTGATGTGTGTTAACAGAAGTACAATAGTGGGAGTGTGGCTGGAGTAAATGCTTCAGAATAGACTCTGTCCAAGTATAGTATGTGTGTGTCCATGCCACCACAGCATTCTGGATATGGCTGTAGACACAAGTTTTAAAAAAATTTTCACAACATAATCTAAATCAAGCATAGTAACTGATGCTCATAGCTCTGACATGTTTAAAGACATAAACTTAATCCTAACACTGTTTTACAAAGGTCTCCTGGATCTCTTTAAGTTTTAACTGCTCAATTTACACTGTCTGTCTATTAAGTTTTGTATCGAATATAAAGTTTTACTAATGGTGTATAATGCTCTAAATGGTTACAGTGGGGTCCAAAAGTCTGAGACGGCTAATGAACATGTTTCTATTTTGCATTCTTTTCTAATCTAATACCAACATTCTCATTACACATTATATTGCCTGCAATAACTCAAGTGAAAAGTCAAATCTAGGATTTCAGAAATTCTTTGTAATTGGTATGTCTACGCTTTAATGACAGTATTCACTGGCATGGACTAGACAAATTTTTCTGAAATTTGATCAAATCCATTGCAGTGTCGTCTGTACATGTGCTTCAATAGTAGAGACAAGACTGACATTTTGTGCAAAGGAGTTAACATGGTGAGTAACACAAATTCCTTTATTAAAATTTTTACATTTAGAAAAGTCTTTCAGAGATAGATATTCGGAATGTAGGTTTTTACAAATGCTATTAAATCCGGGTTGAAAATCTGTTTAAATAGGCTTAGTCATAGTTCCTGTCAAAAAACATATTATTTGTGACTTTGATAATGCGATTTTAGTTTACAACAAGGAACTCTCAATAGAAGTTGATCCGAAAATCTGAGCTCTCTGCTGGGGGAATAAGGAAGAACAAATTCACTGATATATTGGGGTGCGAGACCTGAAAGTCGCATTTATTCATTCATTCATTCATGCACTGAGAATATCCTGGGAACATTGGGTGGGAAAACATCACTGATGGGATGCTAATCACAGGCCACCATTCACACACATTCACACCTAAAGGCATTTTAGAGTAGCCAGTACACCTACCTGCATGTTTTGGGGAAGTGGGTGGCACTCAGTGGAACAGGACAACATGAACACGGGGAGAACATGTTAAACTCCACACAGACAAAAACCCGAGCTCATGATTAGACCGGGAACCTTGTAGCTCTGAGGTGGAAATGCTACCTGTTGCGCCACCATGCCACCTTACAGCATTGCACAATTACAGCATCCAGAGGACTGACTGGAAACATTCTGAAAGAACATGGCGCAGGATCCAATGTCACTATGCTCAGAGATTTTGCCGCAATAAGACTAGATGTATTCTCAGGCTCCACAGTTTATAGAATCAGCACGTGGGGACGATGCACAGGATTTTAAGAGCTGGGTTGTGTGAGACACTTGTCCCTGAGCACCTACCAGAAGTGTGTGTTCACAGTCAGCTATGTGGTTGACATTAACAGTGCACTGACTTACCTATAACTCCACACACAACTCCGCACAGTTTATAACTTATCTTGGATGCTCTGCATTTGATAGAGGTGATAGGAGCCAAAGTAAATGATGATCCAGAAAGGCATGAGCTTTGTTGCAAAAAAAAGAAAAGAAAAAAGGTCTGTGATTTCTTTTGCAAGTGACATTTACGGTTCACACAGAACCCTTCACCATGTCTTTAACAAGTCTCCCACTTGGCATTTGTGATAATGTTTAACTTGGCCTTAGTGAGGAATCCTGGGGTGTAATTAATGTTACTTATTTATTTATTTATTTTCTGAGTAAATTCCATTGTGTACAGTGGTTAGAGATGGTTAAAAAACAGTGATATTTAGGATAATAACAATTTGTAGCAATTCTTAAAGCATCTGTGTACAATCTTAAGTATGCGAGAGTGGTCGGTGGGCTAAATCAATATTCAGTTCATCTTGGACTGGTGCCATTTCAAACAATAAGAATTGACTGTTTGCCTAGCGGCATCAGACTCCACTAACTGCTGATATTTAGATTTCTGCATATCTACAGGAACTGACTATGTGCACATCATGGTTGAGTAAGGCATAATTAGATACATATTTGAAAAAAATAATAATGTAATCACATGTGGAATGCTGTGATTTATGGGGTGTTTATTAAAAACAATCTCCAATTTCTCACTATCTGTACGTTCAATGGTTACAACGTCACAAGATCATTTCGTGGTAGCAACAATAAGAAAAACAAAGGCATGTCAATTCCGGTATCATTAAATAGATTCATTTTATGAGAACCATTATATATTAGTATGCATTATAAGACAAAACAAAGAATACAGCTAAATGTCATTTACAGGTAGACCATGAACAATGGTCTTCACCCAAAAAGGTCTTCACGCAAAACCTGGTTCGGAAAATAATTCTCCAAATCGTTGAAGAAATAGTCGTGTTGGTTCAGAAGGTTTCTAAATGTAGAATCATTTCGGTGTGTCCGTTTCTGACTGTTCTAACTGACAGAATTAATATTCAGTTCTAAGCCACTGTCAGAGTTCATAGTTTGACAGAAACTTAAGTGTGGGCTGTGTGTACGCAATTGTGTGTGTGTTAAGAATACCATAAGAATACTCCATTCTTATAACAGATACTGTACAACTTCTCTATTTGATCATTCAATGTAAACAAACACAAACACTCTTACTCGTCTGTTGAAATATTACGTTTATGGTTCTAAACACTCTGGTTAATAATGTGAATATAATCTAGTTAATGTTATATAAAAGATACTATACAAACTATACAAATACAATAACACGTCAATACCATCCACAAAGTACCAAGCAAATTATAGGGCTATGCTTTATGACACAAGGCAAAATAGGTTATTATGGTCTTCAACTTGTCAATAATATGTATTTTTTCTTAACACTGCATTATACTTTAGGTTTTTTATAACCTTCCAGCTATATGGACGTTATGGACGAGACTTGACTGTGTGACTGATTGGGTCTCGTTTTAACTTACAAATGAAGTTATGAAGCGCTACAGAGTAGAAAATTTTGGTAGGTTGTAAGAAAATAACCCTTATATTAGAATTCTTCATGAGATCAGATTTATGCTTCAATTGTCATTATTTAGAATCTTAAACACTTTTTTTTAACGTGTTCTTTATATCCAATGAAACAAGAACATATGTTTTCTGGCTTTAAACATTTTTGAACATTTTTCAATTATAGCTGTTACAAACTAGAAGTAAGGATAATCGGGGATCATGTGTTAAAGATGACACTGTTTTTATACATACATATTGTGTGGTAGTAAGGCCAAGTATTTTATACTGTACATTGCAAAAAAAAGACATTCAACATAAATGAGTAGTGGTTCATTTTCCCACTAAGTGAGGCATATCACTTTCCATAAACACGTTTGATCTGAAAAAATGAGGTATTGTCCATAACACTTTACTTGAGAGTGGGGTTCATAGAGCTTGTTAGTTCACTCTGTTAATTTAACCCATTGAACTTACAAGTTCAACAACAACAACAAATAATAAAATAAAATCGGCAACCCCACAAAGATCACTTTTTGTTTTGCCATAACTAAACCAGGAAGTGGCTTGCTCAAATAGAACAGCACACTCTAACACAAGCTTGGTGATTAAAAAAAAAGAACGAAAAAAGAAAAAAAAAAAAGATTGATTTCTCAATCCAGAAATATGAGACAGTAATTTCAGTAAAAAGGGGCTGGGGAATGTCAAGCTATATAAAAAGAAATAGAGTGAAGGACACCAAAACTGATCACTCAAAAAATGACTTTACATAGTGTATATGTAAAATTAGGTGCAAACTCTGCAAAATCCACAACACAAAAAAAAAATCTGAAAGAAAACTGAAAAAAAAAAAAAAACAAACAAAAAAAAAACGGCTGAAGACAACTGTGAAATCCGAATTCCTTCACAACCGTTTCTACCAGGCGCTAGCAATATCAGTCTGCTTAGCAGTGCTCGGTCCTTCCTCCAATCCTTCCTTCGTCTCCCTCCTTCCTGTGCTGATTGCTGTTGCTGGCTGCTTTAGCACTTGCCCCTCTTGTCACGTTGCTGGAACTTGCGGAGGCGACGGGCCCACTGGTCCTTCCAGGGAACGAGCAGGCTGGCCTTGTCGGCCACTACACCGCTCTGGCCACGCGAGTCCTCATCGTCTGAGCCCAGCAACAGGTACTTCCTGCCTGGCTTGATCTTGGGGCACTTGCAGGCGACGTCCTTGGCACGTACCCACAGCAGCTGGTCGCCACGTCTGATGCGGTGCTCGCCCTGCTTGTACACCGAGATGATGTTAATGGTGAACTTCCACCACTCGCCTGCCTTGTCACCCTTCAGCACATGCACTTGGACAGCTAGAAAAAGGAACACATAGACTTAGAGGTTAGTGGGTTGGCAATCATTATTATTATTATTATTATTGGCAAACAATTAATTGATAAACAATTAATCCTTCCCTCAATTTAATTGAGTAATGGGGTCTCCCAAAACGTGTATATCTAAGTTCACTTAACTTGGTACTCATGTAGAGTTCACTAAATATGATGTTCATATTGAACAAGAATCGAACTCAGGTCGCGGTAGTGCGAGTACCACATGCTAGCCACTAGTCCACCAGGGAACCTGTGTGCTTAACTAATTAAGTTCACTTAACTTGGTGTTAATTTCAAGTGCACTTAAATACACGGTGTCCCAAAACACACATATCATCTCTTCTACTCATGATGAGCTCTTGAACACTGGTACTACCAACAGACGAGGCAAAGAGGACCACCTTTTGCAATTATCTACCAATCAATGCATTAGTTCACTTGTTGCCAGGCAGAACTCCTTGCATGGCCAATAACATCAAAGAAAGACCAGAGTGAGCTATTTTAATAAATCATGATTTTGAGTTCATAACACTTGAAATCTTAAGTGTATTTATTTTGTAGGTAAAATAAGTTAAACAAATTTATAGACTAACAGATTTATGTGTCCAAATCACAACATTTGAAGTAATGTTTAGTCCTGATTACTTGATTGTTTAAGTAACATTTTATCATTTTAAAAGTGGACTAATCAATCAATTTCTTAAATCAGTTTGGAGCATTAGCAAACATTTAGAATGTCCATTCATATAGACTTTTACTATACAAATGTACTACATGAATCTGACACGCAATAATATGTGGTGTATTATTTAGCAAATAAAACTTGTAATCTCGAGCTGCACGTGATAGCACACTTCATCTTAGATATTCAATACATTCATAAATATTTTAAACCTGTGTTCTCTATGCGTTCTATATATTCCTGCAAGTGTGAAAGCGGGCTAACTTGCTCTTTCTGAACCCCCCTTCTCTCCTCACACCCTGACCCCTGACCTTCTCTTGTTGTCCTGGACCGCATGCTCCGTATTGCAGCAACAGTTGCCATAGCACTCACAGCCAAAGACAATGTGTGCCCGCCGAGAGCATGCAAACGCCTCCTCCCCTCTCCTGCGGGACCTGCTGTAATGTTGCACTACAGTGTAAGGAGCCTTGGAAACACTCAGCTTTCCTCCACCAGGATTGATAGAAGGAGACGGGGTGGAGGTGTAAAGTACCTGTTTCATTATTCACTTTTTTACTTGGTATTGGGTAAGATATTGACCACTTCAAAATATATCCATAGGAAATGCCAGAAGGCTGGAGGTTATTCACAAGAAGCAAAATAGGTAAAGTTGGCAGTAGGCAAAAAAAATAAAATCCTCACTGAATTTTTAGAATCTTTAGGAAATACAAGTGTATATATTCCCCCATCAAACAAACACGACCTAATGGTGCAAAGCTACGCCAGCGTCACATCATTCTACACACACAGAGTCCGAGCTCATGAGCTAATCTGTGCTCATGATGAAGTGGTTTCATGGGGGAATGTTCCAGAAAGGCCCAGAGGGCCCAGAGGGGGCCTAGCTAAGAGTCCTTATTTCACAATTAGGGAAAATTGACCTCGTTTGGAAGTGAGACCATGCTTTGTGGTGTGAACCTCACAAATCCTCCAAGAAGGGAAATGTTAATAAAAAACAAACAATACACGCTTACAAAATGAGTGATGCTGACCCACCTGTTAACTAAAGGTGAATCATGTTTGAGAAATACGCCATTAGGGACATTATGTCAATTTGACACGGGAAGTGCTCAATTTCTATTCTTCCTCCCACTGTTGCACTCTTTAGCGACAGGGGCATGAATCGTCCCCTCTAACACAGTGGAATGTCCTGGCTTGGCAGCGGGGGGCCTGCTGTGAGCAAATTGCACCCAATTTGAGAGAAGAAAAGAGCAGTGTCGGCGTGAGGAGAGTGCACTCCCACGGGCTCGCCATTCATCCCCGCTGGCTCTCTGGGCTTGAGCCCACTCTTGCGGCCAAAGACAGAGTGAGAGATAAAAAGAGTAGAGAAGAGTGTGGTGAGGTTTGGCGCTTCTGGATGGGAAACCACTATTTATCTTCCCAGCCGCAGAGAAGATTCTAGTAGAAGTGTTCCGACCTCATCGGCTCACCGAGCCTGCGGGGTCCAAGCACCCGGCTCAAGAGCACCGTGAGAATCTGATCCAGGAGCTTCATTACAGCTCTGCAGGAGCCACTGATGAGCCACGCATGAGCTCATAGGCAGCACTGTGAGAAGGACGTGGGCTGCTGGAGGAATCACCAAAGCATTCAGACAGCTATAAATGCATACTAGTAAGGCACTGTGCCAACAAATCAGTAGAAATAAAGGCAGGTTGATGAGTGGCACGAGAGCCCTGCCAGCTCGTATGTGTGTTTGGGCGGTGCGCTGGGCCATGACCCACTCGTCCCACTCGCCCCACACAAGTCCCGGCTAATCTAATTAGTGCGCTTGATTAGCAGCGTGAAGCTCATGCTCACACCCCCGCTGGGCCACCCTACGCCCAGACGCTTATCACCATACTGACTGCTGGCCTTGTCGCGAGTATGTGTGGCATGGTTCGGGGCCCACATGTACACTGACACACTGTCACACGCACACGGAGCTTTGATTCATTGTGCGCAGCTCCCAGTCCGAGACTAAAGGGTTGGCGAGTGAAAATGCAGCTCTTTATGCTTGCTGTCTCCGTAGAGACAGAGGATAAAAGAGGATGAGCAGCAAATATTTCTTTCTATCTCCATCTTATTGTCAGTAGAGGGCAGATTTAGCACCTGATGTCAGCTGGCGACGGAGCGTTGAGCCGGACTGGGCTCTGTTTAAACTGCGCCTTGGACACCCACAGAACACAAACAGACACAAAGGATGTTTTAGGGTGTGCAAACACACGGCCACACAAAGAGACGTGACTAAAACTCTTAGGCTCAGATTTAACCGTGAAGAGTGTAGAAAAGAGCAGCCCTTCAGGAAAAGAAAATTTCTGTTCATAAGGCAAGATGGCAGAAACTATTTTCAACCCCCCATAAAGGTCTAAATGAAAAATAGCTCTGCACACATTAAAAAATCATTAAGAGAATGAATATGACAACTTGTTTTTTACTTCTGTCAAGTTGTTTCAGACGGATCACATTTTCTCCTTCTCATTTTATGGCCTTATGAATGAGGAAAACAGAAGATATATTTCCATGCTTATTTGGACGCATTTGAAAGCGCTCGTGACCGATTCTCCTCCCCGGGTTTGATTGATGAATTGTGAAGCTTTCTGGGCGGCTGACAGCCCTGTATAGGAATAGCATGGTCCATTTGCTGCATGCGATGCGTCGCGAAAATCGCCCAGCTGCCCAGAACGCATGCTGAGGAACCCGAATAGTCAGTGGAAGCTTTTCACTTTGTCTTACTGCTTTGTTTTGGGTCAAAAACAAAGGGAAAGCCAGTGCTTCTATTTATACTTCCTAACTGCTGAGAGAAGTAAGTGGTTCATAATAGTAGAATGGGAAGGAAAGCAAAGGTAAAAAATTATTTGACTTTACACTAATATAACAGAAAGCAGTATAATAGAATGTGTGAGCTTTGAACTGTTTTGAATTACACAGTAAGGAAATTTATATCAGCTAGCCAAAGCCTTCCTCTTGGGGACTGGCATGGTATCATGGACACTATATCAAATGATGGATTGATACATTGATTCGTGCCAGAACTTGGGAGTGAGATTTTATTGCCTAAAGAAAGGGAACTTCGTCAGGGCTCTCAGACACACATACACTGAAGAACACTGTAACCAGAGCCAGATTGAGAGCTGAGCCCACACACTGCTGCATTTCCTCCAGTGTATCACCATAAAAAGGTCCCTTACAAAGAATAAACCCAAAATGAATGAACATTAGAGAAATAATTAATCCACAGTTCCAGGGTAGAAGGATTACGGTCTACATGTATAACCACTGACAGACATTAACAGCTCCCTCCAGCTCTACTTCCAACACTGTTTCTGCTTCAGCTAACAGTGATTAATTAACAGCAGGACAATCAGGAGAACAGTACACATAAAGAGACAGCTGTGGGCTGATTTTAAATGACTGATTAAAACTAATCAGAGGCAATAAGACATTAATATTGATATGATGCTACTGATCTAAAGACAAGATGCACTCTGAATGGCCTGAACGGCTGCTGTGTGTTCGTCTGATTGTGTGTATTTGTTTTTATTTATTTAATTATTTATTATTATCCAGCACCGCTTTTATGCTTTTCTTTTATTCTTGGGTTGTGTCTGAATGTCTGCCGTTGATATTACTTTATCATCATCATTCTTGTTGATGTGGTTATTGTTGTTGTCATCTAACTGTCCATAATAATAATAATAATAATAATAATAATAATAATAATAATAATAATGTATTTTATTAACTTGTAAAGCACTTTGACTGAATCTTGAAATATGCTGTGCTGTGATTTGCTTGGTGCTTTCTTGTAAGTGGGTGTTTATGTATAGTCTTTTTCACTTTCATCACCTTCATCTCTTCCTGATCTCTGTGCAATGTTTTTAGGATAAGATTACTCTATAGCAATAATCAGAATAATAATTGATGGTTTTGTTTAGTGACAAATGCTCTAATAACTTTCATTATTTAGGTTCATATAGTTTCCAGAATTGGGGTCCGACAGATAAAACTTCATAAAAGATTAAAACTGAGTGAAACAATTAGTCCAACCACTGTTTCATTCAGGGATATATTCATTATACACATTTAATTTATTCTCTCACGTTCTATTCGTAATTGCTTTTCAGTTGGTGTTCAAAAAATTTTTTAAACATTTTTTTTATTAAACACAGTTCTAAAAAGCATAAGTTATGCTGTAATCACAATGAAAATTTGGGCTTATTGTTTAAACTTTTGATCTTTTGATCAAACAATTCACAAAAATACTCTGCTCTCATGGGTATCAGACAATTGCAAACACAACACATCAGTCCTTCTTCAGGGTCGCAGGGAACCTGTAGCCAATCCCAGGAAGCATTGGGCACAAGGCAGAGTACACCCTGGACACGGTGCCAATCCATCGCAGGGCACAATCACATACACACTCACACTATGGATAATTTAGACACGCCAGTAAACCTACCATGCATGTCTTTGGACTGGAGGAGGAAACCGGAGTACCCGGAGGAAACCCGCAGCACGGGGAGAACATGCAAACTCCGCACACACATGGCCCCAGTGGGAATCGAACCCCGGACCCTGGAGGTGTGAGGCAAACGTGCTAACCACTAAGCCACCATGCGCCCTCAAACAAAACACAGTTTAATCAAAAAATGTCTTTGTTAAATATAGGTGTGCAACAATTATTGGCACTCCTATGAATTGATATGCGTATAATATATTTGAAGTATATTCCCACTGATATTTTAAATTTTTTACTACACCTAGGTGACTAGGAACAAGAAATTGTTCAACAGTGATTCCCTTAGTCATTCATAACAATGGGTAAGACCAAGGAATATAGCTGTGATGTGCAACAAAAGGTTGTTGAGCTTCAAAAAATGGGAAGTGGCTACAAAAAAATAGCACAAGCATTGAAAATACCCATTTCCACCATCAGAGCAATAATTAAGAAGTTCCAGTCAACTGGAAATGTTATGAATCAACCTGGAATTGGAGGTGTGTTTATATTGTCTCAACATACTGTGAAGAGGATGGTTCGAGTGGCTAAAAAATCTCCAAGGATCACAGCTGGAGAATTGCAGAAGTTACTTGTGTCTTGGGGTCAGAGAATCTCCAAAAATACAATCCGAAGTCACCTACATCACCACAAGTTGTTTAGAAGGCTTTCAAGAAAAAAAAGCCACTACTCATCCACAAACAATGTCAAGCATCTTCAGTTTGCCAGACACTACAGGAACTTCAAATGGGATCGGGTTCTATGGTCAGATGAAACCAAAATAGAGCTTTTTGGCAATAAACACCGAAGGTGGTTTTCGTGCACACAGAGAGGTAGCCATATGGAAAAGTACCTCATGTCCACGGTTAAATATGGTGGTGGATCTTCAATGTTTTGGGGCTGTTTTTGTGCCAGAGGACCTGGACATTTTGTTAGGATACATGGCATCATGGACTCTACCTAATATAAACAGATATTATGAAAACCTGACTGCCTCTGCCAGAAAGCTTCAGATGGGCCATGGTTGGATCTTCCAGCAAGACAATGATCCAAAACATACATCAAAATCAGCAAAAAAAATGTTTACTGACCAAAAAATCAAAGTCCTGCCATGGCCATCCCAGTCCACTGACTTGAAACGCATAGAAAACATGTGGGGTGAACTGAAGAGGAGCGTCCACCAGTGTGGACCTCGAAATATGAAGGATCTGGTGAGATTCTGTATTGAGGAGTGGACTCAGATCCCTTGCCATGTATTCTCCAACCTCATCAGGCATTATAGGAGAAGACTCAGAGCTGCTGTCTTGGCAAAAGGAGGTAGCACATAGTATTGACTAAAAGGGTGCCAATAATTGTTGCACACGTATATTTAACAAAGATTTTTTTTTATAAACCTGCATTTTGTTTGCAACTGTTTCATATCCATGAGATCACTGAATTTTTATGAATTTTTTTAACAAAATATAAAAATATAAAAAAGTTAAACAATAAAGACAATTTTTCATAGCCTTCTTTGCTCATATTTTATTATTGCCTATATATATATATATATATATATATATATATATATATATATATATATATAGGCAAAAAAAAAAATTCATATATATATATATATTAGAGATCTTCATATACTCAATAAACCTACCCTTAGAGGGGTGGTAGTTCAAACAAAAAAAAACCTAGATCAGATTGGTGCCTGTGTTGGTTTGAGAGATACGACTTGCCTGGAGTGATGGTGTTTTTACGATGCTTATAAATCCTTTAGCCTCTATCAATACATATGCAAGAATTTGTGCTCGTGAACTGCCTGCACGTCTGGGATTCCAACAGGAACCAGCTGTCCCCTTTGTCCTCTGCAGGCAGTGAGACAGTATGAGCATGTGCATAAGGCGAATCGTGCTGAGCCGTAAGCTTTGATGCTACAAACTTGAACCCAGATCCCATGAATAAACCATCAGCAATATAGAGAAGAGACAGATAGAGGTTAGGAAGGGGATGGAAGTGTATATAATTTCCACTTTGGATACGCGTCAGATACAACTGTGAGTAATCATTTTAAGGATTGTTGTCCCACCTGTTGTCACTGTGTGACAACTTTTTTAACTTAATTTTTTTTTAAATTACACTTTTAATTTGAAATTTTTTTTATTTAAATAGTTAGAATTCCTCATTTCAGCATTCACTGAGTTCCTGCAATTATGTAATGCTTAGGTAACACATCACATTAAGTTTCCCTTAGTAGACTTTATTAACACTTAAGTTAAAATGAACAACCATGTTCATAACTACACTGTATAACAATGTGTGTGTCTATATATATATATATATATATATATATATATATATATATATATATATATATATATATATATATATATATATATATATATATATATATATGAAACAAATTAGCAAAATAATGAAAACTTGCAATAAGCAATTTCCTTACCATATCACAATGTCCAAAATGAAAACTTGTGTTTGAGGATATTAACTAGCAAAATTCAGAAGTGAGGCTGAATAACAACTTTCAGTATTTATAGAGACCAGAACCCAGTATAAATAAGCTGTAATTTAATAGTTGCTCATTTAAGCCATGAATTGTTACCTTTTAATGACAAATTTTTACACACATTAACTTACTTATTGCTATTCACTTATAGATATTTTCTTAACATTACTTTGTTTACTAATACTGAAGTTCATTGTTTGTTAATGCTAACTAATTCATTAAATAATGATGTTTAAATGCTTATATAGAAAATTAAAAACCTCAGTTTCAGCTGCAAACTCTGCCCCTACAATGCAATGTTGTCCATCACTCAGAAAGGAATGGTGGGTCTAGTGTCAGTCACTCACCAAAGTCCTTCTTGCAATACTTCTTCATGGTGACCTTCATTTTGCCCTTGGAGGCCTTGCAATGGGAATCACAGTCTGTCGAAGGGAAAGGGATGGAAAAAACGAATCAATTGGAGAATTCTGAAAAACCTTTGGTGAATCTCAAACAGTGTGAGGTTCAGATTATACACAGGTATACATCAGTAACCGTTTTTCCCTGGTCTGAGGTGGTGGATTCAGAATACTGGTCATGGGGTGGGAATACACCCTGGATGGGCCCAGATAATGTATATCAAACTCAAGAACCTGGCATTAAATCCAGTTTCTCGAGGCATTTAATATTAGCATATTGGCATTTCATATCTCAGAAGCCTGGATTTTGAGTCATTTTACATTTATATTGTTTTATTCTCTGTTTCTTGGCCCTGCTTTTTTTTTACACAGCTACACAATGCTGTAAAATGTTATTCCATGCCCAGATGGTGTCTAGCATTGTGCAATCCATACATCCCATACACCAATGAGTGCCACATTAGATCAGATTAGAAAAGAACTGTTCAGTTCTTTTCTCACCGTTATTATTCAGTCCAGCTTCTCCATCCCCCCATTCTGTCCCAGGCTTAATATTAACGATGTCCGTGCTGGAGGTAAAGAGGTCATATAAACTCAAAGGAAGGTCATTGAGAGGATTGGGAAGAATTGCTGAAAGAGGTCTTCCCTCCAAGGCCTGTAATTTAATTCAAATCAGCAGAATTAAATTAGGCTACACTCCTTTCGGTTGTAGAACCTGGTCTAGATATGACATGGTAGAGTGAATCTTGGGCTGCATTAATCAGACTCCAGGCTCTATGATTAATACCACCTGAAGTTAGCATTTCTTTCTGAAAGTGTCCTGAGCAGTGGAACATAACACAAGGCCTCAGTGATGACCCGGTGCCTTGCTGAGGCAAAGCAAGGCACCTTTTGGACAGACGCCGAGCTCCATCGAGACCAGACTGAGCAAATGACTCCTCTGACGTCTCTCTACTGACTGACACAAATTGGAACCAGAAAGTCTCCCGGTGTCTACCTCACATGGTGGTAATAACCCGGAGGTTTCTCGTTTTCTGAGGGGGGCGGGGGTAATGGGGGTGCAGTGAAGGGTGGAGGAGGAGGAGGAAAAGGAGAGAGGGAAATGGGAGAAAGGGGACCTTTCAGCTTTCGGCTGAATATGGACAAACTTCATTATTTTCTCCAGGCCTCCGTTTAGCCCTCCCTTTTCATGGCTCTTTCTATTCCGTGTGAATGAGGTTGCCAGGGCAATGATGGGGCGGGGAAAAAACGCCACACCAAAAAAAAGTTTACAGGGGGAGGAGGAGGGGATTGGGGACTGGAGGCTGGAAAGGGAGTAAGTAAGTATAGGCTAAGAAGTATGGAGATTCTCCAAATGAAGACCTGTGAGATAGTGAGCATGGAATAAGTATGCCTCGAGAAATTTTCTAATGATGTATGAGATGGTTAAGGATGATAGAAAATCCGTTTGGTAGGAAATCAGTGATGGAAAGACAGAAGGAGTAAGCAGGAACAAGAGAGGGAGATCCGAATTAATTAAATTAATTTGATGAAACCACATCGACCACGCCTCATTTTCATGTAAATGTAGTGCGTTGGAATGGGGTGGCTTTGTGAGCCTCTGAGCCCCGTCCGCCCCGTCCTGCCTCTCTTTGGTACACCCAGGCTGCCATTAGGGGGGCAATACAAAGCCCAGCGCTGCCCATCACACCCACAGGCCTCATTAACACCCGGCCCCTGCTGTGAGACAAATGCCCGCTTTGTGGAGGCTCTCAACAGAGGCCATGTTACAGTCTGCTGCTCCACCAGGGGACCACACCAGAGGTTGATTCACTACATGTTGCTGCTGCCATAACGACTAAATGGTCTTAGTCTCCCTAGTGCACTGCAAATCCACTTTTCCCAATTTCCGCTGATCCATTAATATCTCAACCTCCTATATGCTTTATGATTTGGTGTCAAGCAGCAATTTCCCTGAAAATTCTAGCTAACTGTATTATCTACAGTTGGTTTGGTTGACATAATGACCGTTACAAGGCTCCTGTGGATCTGACAGTGACCAGGCTGATGAGATAATAAGGTGTGAAAAGGAGCACGAGAGCATTGTGCCCAGGGAAAAGTGTGACTGAGAAACAAACCCATGCAAATGAAGCACATAATCAGATTAAGAATCCGTCTGCCTTTGGCTAACCGCAGCTGGAGATGTGCTAAAAACACGTCAAAAGAACCCGCGAGTTGTAATTTAATAAGCGTTGGTATAATGCAGACAAATGAGAACGGCTTGTCATATGTTAATATGAATAGGCTTCATGAAGAATCACTGAGTGTGCAATGTTCTTTGGTAAGGATAGGCCCCTTGTTTGGTATGCAGGTTGCATTTTCCGTTGTGGAAAAACAAACGGGAATGAAAACCATGTACAGCTGCCGTTGTGAAGCTTAGTAAAAGGGGGGAAAAATCCTGGGAATCACTTTTTGGCATGCTTTATATGTCCTGCTATGGTTATGGCTTCAATTTTAAGTCAGAATGAAGATCAAAGAAAAAGAAGAGGAGGTGGAAAAGGAAGAGAAAGAAGAAAAGGAAAAGAACAATGAACAAGCTGGTTAAAATGAATGCAAATGAGATTGTTCCACAATGTTCCACTTGGTTGTGTCCAATATTAGGCCTGTTAGTATTTTAGAAGAAGCAGCTCAGTTTTTCTCCAACTGCAGAGACTTTACAAAGGATTAGATTATTTTTGTATTTTTGACTCACCTGATGGTTCTTCAGAACTGGTGTAAGTTGCAGTGGGAGAAGCGACTGGAATCTCTGTAAGCAGGAAAACAAAACAAGGAAAATTACCAAAAAATAAATTCTCTCAATGCCACATCTCTTTTCTTTTTGCTTTCATTTTTCAAGTGAATAGCAGAAGTATTGCTCAAACAAACCTCTTTAAGAATAGAATATATTGTGTAATGATTTATTAAGACTCAAGGAGACTCAAGGCCCCTTTTTAATAGCCATGTTATTGATCGCCGATGAAAATGCGTGTATTTGGTTTTAATAGGTTTTGCTTCTCAAAGCGCACTCTTTGCATTCTACATTGTTCGCTTTTGCAAGATATACACCACTAGGGACTCCTGACACAGTAAAACCGCAGCTGGCAAAATGTTTGATATGATTTTTTTTATCAACCTATTAAAACTAAAACACATTATCTCACAAAATATATAAGAAACCAAATCTTTGCAGCTCTAGCGCTAAGGCTTGCTCCTGAGGTTTACAGTAGATTTGTTACTCTCTCAGTAAAATGAAGGAAAACAATATTCTACAGGGTCGACAAGTTTAGTGAAACCTTGCCAAACATATCAGAACAGTTCCATATTCCAGATAGCTTTGTCTGAAGAGCAAAATGTATTGTATTGTATTGTATTGACATTAACGTGCATTAGAATATGGAAGAACAGTACAAATAAATACTAACAGCCTTGCATTGTGTTGTCCCTGCTATTATGTTATCGGGCGATGCCAGCTAGGCAGGGATGACTGCCAGTCACCCCTCCACCTTGCGCTCCCCCACCCTCACTGTCTGTTGTGTTGTCCTGCTGTTTAGCACCACGGAAACGGAATCTGCAGCCGTGTTGATACTGCCAATAAACACATCACCAATCATGGCTGTAGAGCAGACCATTAGATTCATGGCTTTGACGAGGCCATCACTGAGAGGACACCAGGCCCAGTCTTGTCAGCTAGTCCTGTATGGACTGTTTGCTTTAGCGCAGGTCAAACAGCAGAATGTCTCTCCAAGGAACTGGAACAGGGGACGCAGCCCGGAAATGAAAAGGCCATGAATTCATGAATAGTAAGTGTTTAGGTAAACTTTCTTTAGGGTGTCATCCACTACATTCCCATGGGAGTACTGAGTTAAAGCTTGTTGTATAAACAGTTGCTGTACAAATTAACAAATAGTACTGTGATCTATTTGAACTTAAAGCTAAAGGTGCAGTAAGTAAGTTAATGCTTTTACTCTAATGATTACATTTTTATAAGACACCTGTGCAGAACATTTCAAGAGCTATTAAAATGGCAATGGCAATTTATACCATGGTTAACAACTGTCATTTAATATTTATACGAATTCATGTACCATCTTTTTTTCATTCTGAAACATTTTGTCTGTTTGTCAGGTTGCTATGATGTAATGCTACCCCTGAGAAGGCCTTGAATTATCTATTAATAATGTCACGCATTAAACCCCTATAAAGTAGCACTATGATTTATTACCCCTCTTTATGCCAGTGTGTTATTTATTGGGAGATTGCCAGCAGAATACGAGCAAGAGAGAGAGAGAGAGAGAGAGAGAGAGTGAGAGAGAGAGGGAGAGAGAGAGAGGATTCTCTTACTGATGCAGGGGGCGATGGGTGAGCGACTCTGCTGGTAGCCTTTAGCACAGCGGTTGCAGGTAATACCAGTCACACCATCCTTGCACGGACACTGGCCTGTGGTCTGGTTACAGGTCTTACCTGCAGCACCGACTGGGTGACAATCACACGCTGAAAGAGAAGAAGAAATGATTAATTGAAGAAAAAAAAATAATGAACAAAAACAGCAGTAGAGCACTTTATAATTCTATCTTTTTAGATTATGAAAATTATGAAATCTACATTTTCCTTTATGCTGCATTACTACCCATCTCAGTGGGAAAAGTTTTTTCACAGACCCCTTCCATATGGTCAGAGAGTAGATTGATTTTATATGTATAATTGTTTAAACAATTACAAAATTACTCTCACTAGGCAAGACAGTACCTAAATTATATACTGTTTTTTTTTTTATTTTTTATTCCTGAACTTTCTATTTACAGAAACCAAACCAGTTACATTGTACTAAAGGATTGATAGAGCTTTTCCTAGCTAAAATTCAAATTGTTATTTATTTTTTTAATATTTTTTTTACCTTTAACAACTTTTTTTTTTTTTTGGAAAAACACACATTTCTATGAATCCAATAATTTTAAGTGTCCGTCAATTCGGCCTATAACTACACTATAAATAAATACTAGTTATAATAACTGCATTAGCTGATGTAGTTGAGCTTCCACGGTCAGCATGCTGTTACAAAACAAATATCACACATATTTATTAATGCATAGACACCAATTTCGAAACCATGGATGTATGATTTAACCTTCTGAATCTGAAAAATATCGAATGACTGTTGCACAGCATTTACAATTTATTCTATTCTATAGATTCAGACATTTTAATAAAAATATTGATCCTGATGCCTGAATTATTTCTAATAATTTTATTAATACTTAATTTTAGATATGAACAAATAACTTGGTATTTAGATTTTGTCACAAACATACATTATAAATGATAATGTAACATATGTTAAAAATAACAGTTAATTTTTTTGTTGGTGTGTACACCGTTAATTGATCATTTATAACTATGAGCAAAATTTATTCCAAAGTTAACAAGTGCTTATAAATCAGTTCATGTAGTTGCTCATGTGTGTGTTCATGATTACAATGTACATTTTTTCCTATATCTTTATAATATTACAATATATGCCTTCAGAATTCAAATGTTTTAGAAATTTTAGATATTTTACAGAAACAATTCAACTGCAAAGAATCAATGAGAAATATAACTTTATAATGAAAACATAATCTTTTTAATTTATACAATGTGTATATATGATAATGTATATTTATTGGCTAAGTATTTATCTTGTATGTTGTATTTGTAATGTGAAAATGCAGTTAACAGATTAAGGTTTCTAATCTATGGCTATATGTATGGAGCTAAAACTCTTGTTAATAAATATGTGTAAGTCATGAATTATAATACTACCACTACTACTACTACTAATAATAATAAATAATAATAATAATAATAATAATAATAATAATAATAATAATAATAATAATAAACCTGATTTTTATATAGCACCTTTAAAGCAGCTTCTCAAGGCACTTTAAACAATAAGAAAATATCAAGAAGAAAAAAAACACAGATAAAAACACAAAACAGACTTGTGGTCTAAATGGTTAAAGCCAATTTAATAGTTATAAACCAGTTTGCAGTAATAAGTCCCCAGTATGCTTTTCTGAGATACTGTGGATATTGTTATTGCTTTTATTTATATATTTTTAAAAAACTGATTTCAAACATCTAATTTGATGTAACATTTTTTAAAACCTGTAAAACATGATAGTCCCATTAAGTTATGTGAACTTATTTCTTCTCTTTAACTCCAGCTGTGACGACAAAGTTTTGGATATTGAACTCAAGTTTATATTTTTATCAGAAATTAACTTAAAGTAAACAAAGTTAATCTTCAAGTTGAGTTTACTCACGTTTTTAAGGCATCAGGTAAACTTCCATTTAAACAACTTGAAATGTCTTAATGTGTACATATCTTGATACATATTGTGTATTATGAAAACGTCTTTAAAAATCACGATATGACATTTTTGACATACTGTATAAGTAGGCATGTCCATATCCTAAATGCAACACATGCAGTCATAAGGTACAGATCTTTTTACTTTTTGCTCTTTGTTCCCCCCATGTGTGCGATAAATTAGTAAACATTTAAATTTACAAATTTACAAATCACTTATTAATCTAGACTAGCTCAAGAGCAACCCGAAATCAAGAACTTATTATTATACAATGTTGCAAACTAAATTTGCTCAACGAGAGTGACCTCAAGCACTCTTAAAGAAAGTTACATCATTTATCTCAATTAAAACATATTTTGCATATTTTAAAACATGGTTTACACATTTTACAACATGGTACAAGCTACATTCATGCTCACTATGGCCAACATGGACAGAAAGAAAAGAACCAATTAAAGCTAAAACTCTCTGCACGAAATCAATTATTTAGCCAAGACATCCGTAACAGATCTTAATATAGATCATTGTAATTCAAGCTCATGTTGGTTTTTTCTTAGTTAAGCTGATGACATGCTCGGTCTTGAGTGTAGTCTAACAGTGTAAAACTCAACAAATACAGTACATTAATGTGCAATAATCTTAGGTAAATGCAAAAAAATTACTGGAAAGCAAAGATGCCTTCAAAAATAATGAAGTTACATGGTTTCCACTTTAAAAGATTCTATAAAGAGCAGAAAACAGCACTAAATTAAAAAGAAAAAGTTCATAACCTTTTTTGCCTTTAAAAAATGCATAGTCTAAGGCACATTTTATACAAAAGTTTTTCCAAGGATCTTGAAGAATATGCCACAAATCTTTTGGAAACTTAACAAATTTCCCCTTGGGAGTCAGTAAAATACTCTCTCTACATCTCTATGGCTATCTTTCACACTTTCCTCTATTTTTGCAGGTAATTCCTGACAGCCAGCACTCATGTTTTATGTTGTTGTCTGAAACGTAGTGTATTTTCATTTGAAAAGTAGAACTTTCATATATTCTAGATTCATTACACATAAAGTGAAATAGTTCAAGCCTTTTTTTTGTTTTAATCTTGATGATTATGGCTTACAGCTCATGGAAATCAAAAATCCAGTATCTGTAGGAATAACAGATATAGATAGGAATGTTTGGAACTTTAAAATGTTTTTTCTGACCCAATGCATCAGTAAATAAGCATCTTAAGGCATCTCAATTCATATAAAAAACATGGTGTCTACGATTTTCGCACAGTACTTTATGTGCACTCGCACTAAGTGTGTGAATCTGTCTAATCCAACATGACTGTATGTAATGCAAGCACTTAGCTTAAGTCTGTATTAGTCACTGATTCTTTCTAAATGAAATTACACATGTACTAAAGTACTAATTACTACAGCTCATTTTTAAGGAACAAAGGATATTATAATATAGAGGAAAGTTGGTAGTGGAAAAAACATTTACATGGTAATCATGAGTATATACATGACAAGGTACATGATCTCATTTATAGACACTTATTAATGCTCAATTAATAATGTATAAACATTTGTTAATGCTAAAATTCTGAATAAGTAATACTTTTTTTTCATCACTATTATTACCGAATAATCCTCAATGAACTGGAATATTTTTTGTAAGAGCAAGGAATGAAGTGTGTTATTCTCCTTATACAACAATGATTTGCCAACAATTACAATGTTACAATGACAAATTGCACATTTTAGTGGTTTTTAGTGAGACTTAATATTGTGGAATGCCTGCCAGAAAAGTTAGTCCCTGTATTCACTTACATTATTGCATTGATAAACAGTATTTCCCTCACCAACTTGCCTCTCTCTCTCTCTCAAAAACCACAGTTTGTCATTTTACAGAGAAACGGGAAAGTGTAAAGTCCTCTGACCTATGACGCTCAAGACTCCTTCCATAAAGAAATGTCTTCTAAGATCCTAAGAAAAACATCACCACAGGCACTTTTTGTAAAATGAAAAAAATAGTTGCATGTAATGAGTAATGTGTCTTTTATTGGTCACATATACATTACAGCACAGTGGAATTCTTTTCTTCACATATCCCAGCATGTTAGGAAGTTGGTGTCAGAGGTCAGAGTCAGCCATGAAACAGCACCCAGGAGCAGAGATGGTTAAGGGCCTTGCTCAAGGGCCCAACAGTGGCAGTTTGGCAATGCTGAGGCTTGAACCCCCGACCTTCCGATCAGTAACCCTGAGCCGTAACTGTCAAGTCGCCACTTCCCCCAAAGTGGAGCATTATGTGGAGCATCCACTGTACAAGTTAAGTGCATGAACTGTTTATTTTAGAAACAAAAACTTATTTGAATGAGCATATTAATATAAAACTTTTGTTCTTGTTACAGCCAGAACTGCACTGTTAAACACAAATAATGCACACCTTTTGACCAACTGTGCTATTCTATAAAGACCACATTTCCACTTACATTTATTCATTTAGCAGACGCTTTTATCCAAAGCGACTTACAAATGATAAAATACAAGCAAAGCGATATTAAGCAGAGAACAATACAAGTAGTGCTACCGTACAAGATCCATTAATTGAGTGCCAGAAGAAGCAAAGTGCACAGAATACAGGTGTAAGTGCCAGAGTAAGTTGGAAGATCATTCCAGCACTGAGGGACAGTTAGTTTGATGGTTCTTGAATGGGATCTTGAGCCACGCTGAGTAGGCACTACTAAGCGCCGATCGTTGATTGATCGCAGATTGTGTGAAGGATTGTAAGCCTTCAGGAGAGAGTTGTACGTGAGCATGAAGGCCTTGAATTTGATGCGGGCGGCTACAGGAAGCCAGTGGACGGAGATGAAGAGGGGTGTGACATGGGTTCTCTTGTTCTGGTTGAAGACGAGGCGTGCTGCAGCATTTGAATCATTTGAAGGGGTTTGATGGAGCTGGCTGGGAAACCTGAGAGTAGTGAGTTGCAGTAGTCCAGTTCTGCGATAACAAGAGCCTGGATTTGTATCTGTGTAGCCTCTTCGGTGAGGTAGAGTCTGATTTTGTACAGGATGAACCTATCGTGCAGTTGTTGCGATGTGGTCTGTAAAGGTCAAGCTGTAATCGAGAATCACCCCAAGGTTCCTGTCCGTCCTGGGTGGCTTGAGTGTGGTTGAGCCAAGCTATACAGTGACTAACAACTAATGATTAGTTCATTTTTATTAATGATGTATTAATGATAATATAAAGTTTTATCTAGATGAACTGCACTGGAAACTGCACTGCACTTCATGAGTGCACATATTCAAGCATAGGATTGGGGTTGAGAGCAACATGCACAGAGCAAATGCTCCTCTGAACTGGTATACAGTCTGGAACTTTATTTGGAGAAGCCACTAAACAGAAATCTCCATTTCAGCAGAACCGGGTGAACAGTTATAGCCTGCACCTGTGAACATTTTAGTGTAGGCAAGTTCATCTGGTAAGGGTCTGTCAAACTTATGGTGGGTGTGTGTGTGTGTGTGGGGGGGGTGTTTTTTGAGTTTCAGTGTATGTGTGGGTTGCACATTGTCACTGGGACTGGTCTTTGCATATGTACATCTGTATGTGTGTATTTTAAAAGCCTTTGTGCTTCACTGTAGGTTTGTGATCTGCCATGTAGACCGCTCGCAGCTCTCTCTGATTGAGTTTCCAATGTACAGCCTCTTGGCAGGCACAGCCGCTGCAAATAAAGCCCGAATAACATTCACCATTAATGGGGCGGTGCGGCGCACATCAAAGCCGCTCTGCTTAAGCCGTTAGTCAGGAGGATCGGACATTAAAAGTGAGAATTTCGTTGCATGCTCGTGCTGCCAAACGTTTACCATAAAGTTGCATGTTTGAAGTCCTGGCCCAGATCTCTTCATCAGGCCGGTAGGTTTTTATGGAACTGAGAAGTAATTTGAAAACAGCTTGAGGCGAGCCAGTCTTAGGAAATCTGTCAAGCAATTAGTGAGGGCCGGGAGGCACCCGTGAAGATCAGACATCACTCACAGAATTAAACAAGACAATAGTCTGACACTGTTTGGGTACAGTGAAGGGTCCAAGGGAAGTGTTTGTTAAACATTACAATGATACCCTTTTTATCTCTTACTTCTGTGCATGGTTGTACTAAAGAATGAATAAAAAAAAAAGAAAATCACACTTTCCATGCTAAATTAAACCCAGTCTCTTACTGTACAACTATGACTTCATGAAATAGGCATTGTTTTTTCCCCACTGTTGCCCTTTCCAGCATGAACATAAGCTATGATTTTCAGACTTATTCTGACGTGAGAATCCTGTCTGAGTAGAAGCAGAACCTGCATTAAGTAATACAGGACAATTACAAGTTAAATGGGATAAGAAACAATGGGATGGAAACATGGCTTAAACCACACGAGTGGCTGGTCTATTTTCACATGTCCTCTGGAGACTCAGACATTTTTAAAACAGCAGGACATATGGGATAAACCAACACATATTTCAGTTTCTTTCACATCAGTTCCCAGAATGAAATTCTACCAAATTTTGACCATTGTCATAAATGTTCCCCCTTTTCTACTTGAATCCATGAGGTGATCAGATGTGATTAAAGAACACTTCGGTGTTTCAGTGATAAGGTGGAACTTGGAGCCAAGGTGTTTGGAATTTCATTGTACACTTGACGTGGACACTTCATATTAGTCATAGCTGGATTTGTGTACTTGAGCCACCCACCAGTGAGCCTACCTACTCTTATATTAAAGCACTTACACCCCCGAACAGCCCACCACAGAGCACTTCAGACCACAGTCCAAAGCAGAAGTACTAATGAAGGCTGAAAGTGGGGTGTAAGGAGCTGTTGGCTAGGCAGTGAAGTGTGGCCAAAAATGTTCCATCAGAACTGAAAACATGCCGAAACAAAAAAGAGAAGTTGACAGGTTCGTGATATAGGTAAGGAAGAATGGAGAGAGCAAGAGAAATAGCCAGAGATGCGGAAATTAAAACAAAAGGGTATAGCTGTGGAAAGTGACATGCTGTTTACACTGCTCTCGATGAGAGATGAAGTCGTTGATCAGGGAAATAAAGCATGAGGCATTCCACACTGCCGCTGGAGGGGGATTTGGTTCTGAACTGTATTCCCTGCTTGGTCTTTTGCGGACAGCCGCATACGCCACGTTTGCGGGAATGAGTTCCCGATTTTCTCCTGAGCGCCTCTGGCATGATGACCCGTTTCCCATCCAAAACAAGCACGTCGAGATGGTTGGCTGACTCGAACAATAAATACCGACGTCACGAGTCCAGAGTTTGTCACCGGAGGAGAACGCAATCAGGCTGTTTACCTTTCGGTCCCCTCGGTCCACGGCTAAACAAATGAGAGCGAGGGACTGGAAGCTGTCAGCCCTCCTATTAACAGCTGCTGCTTTATGGTGGCTACATGTTAAGCTCATTATGAGAGGCAAGTAATGTTATAACTAGCATAGCCATATCCTTTCCCTTCTGCCCTCTGAGCATCCCAAATATAGCCTGGGTAAATGTTTGGGCTGGCAGGAGGGACTCAATGTTGCTGAAAACCATTTGGAACCTCCTTAGGAATCAGTGGCATTCCTCTGGTGAGAATATAAAGTGATGACAGTGAAGCATGGGGCCGTACTGGCCATCACTGAAACACCGGGTCTGGGATCAAACAACCAAGGAAAATTAAGGCACCCTAGTGATTGCGTAAGCAACTTAACCAACGGTTACATTGGAGTTTTTTAATGCTTTCAGCCAGTCCAAGGCCCATTAGCCAAAGTCAAGATGGAATAAAGCTTCTGCCCTTGCTCTCTGTATGTGTATTTATGTGTGTGTGGTGAGGGTTAACAAGATAGCAGGCAGAAGGGCACAGTTGGACTGAAAATGTGGAATCTAACTCAGGGCCAAATGGAATGCAAACATGGCGGTGGATAAAAACCACACTGCGGTTTGTTCACAAACTCTTCAGCAGCTGCACTTACTATAAAATATGTGATGGCTCCAATGGGCAAATGGTAAATATGTTTGACAGGATCTCTTGCTTGAAAGTTTTGCAAGTTTACATTGTCCTTTTTTTCGTTTCAAGCTGGCATCCCTTGAATCAGATACAGCTTTCTACTTGATTAAAGATTTCTTTTTCCTCATAAACCTCAAAAACACAACAGTTCACTAGAGATGTTAGACTAAAAATATGAAATATCACATTTACACATAAGTGTTAGTCAAGTAAAGGTCTTTCTTTATAGAGGGAGTTACCGCTTTGTTTAGACGGTAATTGTTAACATCGCCTTTTGTTCAGAACTGTGTGCAGCCCTTCTCCTTTTTCCTGTTTTACACATGACACATTGTGCTCACATGCGGTTTATGCACTTTATCCTTCTCCAAGTTAAATGAATATGATCCAATAAAATAATAGAGAGCCTAGTTGCTTGAGCCACGACTATTACAACTGTTCTCTCTTCTAATGATGGCATTTCATTGGGTAATTTAGCCTAAATGCACTTTAGCACTTTAAAGGTTCTATGAAATAAGAATTGGTCTGGCTACCTTTGGGTTTTCCGGTATCCTTCCACTGGCCAAAAAAAACCAAAACAACAACAAATAAAAAACAGGCCAGGATTGGCTGTTCTACATTGCTCCTCGGTGTGATAAGTGTGTGAATGTGTGTTTGAGATTGACTGACATCCCATCAAACACATTCAGTGTTCCCGGTACCACCATGACCCTGACCAGTATAAAGCGCTTACTGAAGCTGTAGTCTGACAGCAAAGCTAATATTTAACAGCTATCATTTATTTCTGGCAGAAGAAGTTCATCAGTGTTAAGAATGAATTGCCTCATGGAAATTCCACCATATGCTGGTGTGCATGTGTGTGTGTGTGTGTGTGTGTGTGTGTGTGTGTGTGTGTGTGTGTGTGTGTGTGTTGCATATGCGTATATATCCACATGCAGGTGCAGCATGAACAGGAAGTACGTAGGCTACACATAAAGATAATTTCACACCATGCTTTGATTTGTTTTACTTTGTGTTATCTGATACTTAGTTAACTATAAGGTTATCTGTAATGGTGCAGGTGGATTTCGCATAATTTTGCTGCATTTCAGCTGCTTTCTGCTCACACCTTATAGAAATTAGATGGTAGAACGGGTTTCCTCTGAATATTTAGGAATAATGAATGTCTTTCAATTTACCCTTCTTTATTTAATTAAAACCCACTGAAATGTGCTTAAATGAGTTATACCATACATAGTAGGGTCTAAACTTATGAGCACACATGTCTGAAATTATTAAAAAAAATACATTTATTATTATTGTTGTTATTATTATTATTATTATTATTATTATTATTATTATTATTATTATTATTAGCTTGATTTTTCAAATTGTGACGTTAAGTTGTATTGTCATATATTTTGTAAGAATAAAACACAACGGGCCATGCTGATTTCCTCACCAGCCTTATTTCTCTCTCTTGAAGTTAATAAGATGAAAGTGGATACAGCGTGTCATGACATTAATAAGATGAAAATGGATACAGTGTGAAAACAGAAAGCATAAACTCGTCTGTCCTGAACACTTTCCTGTGTCGGAAAACTGTGGGAAAAAAAAAGTGCTGACACCCGAGACTTCTCTCACAAATGTTAAATAGCCATCTCCTAACAGAAAAGCCCACCATATCAACGTTTATACAATTTTCTTTGTTAAATAACATTACATTTTCACAGTCCATTTATTAATAGTCTTAGATTATGTGAAGCGTCTGTTGTACAAGTCCCTGTGAATGAGCTGTTTCTATAATGTTACATGAATATAAACCTATCGTTTACATTACACTACCGACCGAGCTGCTGCATACTGTACAGCGCTGTGGTATAAATTCAAATATGACACATACAGCAACTAAAATATAACATATATACTGTTAGAAGATTGTTACGCAGTCAGGTCCATAAGTATTTGGATAGCGACACAATTTGTCTCTGCGCCCCACCACAATGGATTTGAAATAAAGCAATCAAGATGCGATTGTAGTGTTAATTCACAGGGTTTAACAAAAATGTTGCATTAAATGTTTCGGAATTACAGCCATTTTTTTAGTCCCTCCATTTTCACAGGCTCAAAAGTTATTTGACAAACTAACAATCATAAATATTAGGATCATTCTTAATACTTGGATGCAAATCCTTTGCAGTCATTGACTGCTTGGATTCCATGGACATCACCAAATGCTGAATTTCCTCCCTTGAGATGCTTTACCAGGCCTTTACTACAGCTGCCTTCAACTGCTGCTTGTGTGTGGGGCTTTCTGCCTTCAGTTTTGTCTTCAATAAGTGAAAAGCATGCATCGGACATTTAAATTGAACCACGACTGTGAAGACTTGTATGTCTTATTAGATTAACGCTGACATTCGCTATATAAATCCGCTATACAAAAACACTAAAGATGTCAGTTGTTAAAAATAATAATAAAAATCCTTGCACTTCTAGACCGCTATTGCTGTTTATGTCGCAATGCATTCTGGGTAATGACGTCAGATGGTTGCAACGGTCTTGATTCTCCAGCGACCCTACATTCTTTTCAATTTCAACCCGAGCATAACATAAGCGAGGACGCTAATATAGAAGATATTACTCAAAATGTACATCAATATGAATATGATCAGAGAGGTGAGGAGGTGAGAGTGGGGCAAAATCCATGGTGCATTTGTAGCAACTGCATGTATATGCCAACCGAGAGCTTTTGTTATTCAAGGTTATTATATGCATTAAACTATCATTTTAAGATGAAACGTATTCCAATATCAATAATTTTAGAAATTATCAGCCATCTTACCGTCGTATACTTTATCCTGTTAAAATTCTGACGGTCGGCGCAATGTCACCATGTTATGAGCAAATCTATGCTATCTACACAGCTTTTGTTTGTATGAAGGTACAATAGATATAGCTTTCCATATCTTTGGAAAGCTAAGAGACTTGTGATTCAAATGATATATACCGTTTTGAGATACAATCACAAGAGCAGCTACAATCAATGTCTCTGTCAGACCACCGATATACAAACAAACACTTACGAAACGGAGGCAACTCACCTCATATGAAGCCTCATAGTAACCCAGTGATCAGTAACATCCTGACAAAAACAGTCTTGTTACACTGGCAAAGGTCCAAACAATCCAATTATGTAAAAATATTTAGTCCATCTTTCAAAAGAGATCCAAACCATGCATGTACTCCAAATGGTTCACACACAGCTTTAATTTTGCTTTGTAAATATGCCTTGGCTAGGCGTTTTAGGATAATTTTACAGGAGCTTTAAGGTATGAGAATATACAGAAAAAAAGCACAAACAAGATGCTTACAGGTTTCATTATATTTACAGATATCCACTGTATCACAGCACACAAGAACTAGAAAATTACAGACAAAAGCAGCACAGTGTGGCATTCTTTTCCTGCTGTGGGGGCCAGTAGCTAATTCTTTTGAGTGCTCAAGTGCAACCATTTTACGTCATCGAATCAGAGTGCACTGCACATGTCACGTAATGGTGGCCTCCGAAGGTTAAAATATGCATTTAATATTAAGTCTTTTTAAAGTAATGAAAATATTTCATGTCTTTCTAACAACGTATTTTAGTAGGAGAGGGCAATTACTGTGTGTTGAGGCCTAAAAGTCTTCATAGTCGAGGTTCATTTTAAGAACATTTGGGTCATTATCCATCTATACTGTGAAGCGCAGTCCTATCAGTTTTGCAGCATTTGACTCAATCTGAGCAGAAAGTATACCTCTATACACTTCAGAATTCATCTTACAGTAGTAAGATGAATTCTGAAGTGTATAGAGGTATACTTTCTGCTCAGATTGAGTTCTATCGGCAGTCATATCATCCTAATTTGTCACAAAATAACAAGGAAACAAGTCACACCTGGCCATAACATCTTTAAATTACAGCTGAAAGTCTACACTTCAATCACATCTCGATTGATTCATTTCAAATCCACTGGTGTTGGTGTACAGAGGCAAAATTACAAGAATTGTGTCCAAATACGTATGGACCTGATGGTATACTGTATTAACAACCAACACTGGATATTGATTCAATTACTGTTTTATTTTTACATATGTAATTTTGCGTCAAAACCGATGAAAGTGCATTTCTTCAAGTGAACCCAGACATTTTGACCCCTGGTTGTCATCTGGATTGAGTCCTGATAAGATTTTAACCACATGCATCTACTCTTGCAGTCAAAATGTGTTTCTAGTTAAGCAGAGTGAAATCTGACTGAAGCATTGTGTAATGTGAAAAGCAGC
Organism: Ameiurus melas; assembly: GCA_012411365.1. Classification (NCBI taxonomy): domain Eukaryota; kingdom Metazoa; phylum Chordata; class Actinopteri; order Siluriformes; family Ictaluridae; genus Ameiurus; species Ameiurus melas. The sequence continues at coordinate 27,600,751 of CM022753.1, read as the reverse complement.
ACATTTTTAGTTGTTTTAGTCACATCACAAACACACAATGTTCTAGTTTTCATTTCCTTAAAGATGACATCTACAACTGTCGGATGTCTCATGACGAAAAGTATTTGTAGTCAAACATGGCTGCATATATGCTTGTATAATATTTAACTAAAATGTCTGTAAACCTGCTGAGGTTTGAGTGATCCAACTGAAATTGGTTTAAAATGCTTTTCTGGGTGCATTAACTTCTGCAATTTTATGTGAGTAATCCCAACCTGGACATAATATTGATTTTCGGTATAGTAGCATAGAAGTAGTATTAGAAGGCAATGCTAGGAGTAATTAAAGTGAGAGTTTAAATTTGACACTTTCTTAGTCATTTTCCAACACAACTGAGGGATATGTTGACATTCTTGTCATTTTGTATCATTCTGACTTTACAGTGTTTGTATAAAAGTCATGCTAGCTAACTAAACTGTTAGCTTCAGTCTTTAACTAGCTTAATGCTTGGAGTGAGGATTACCAGGTGTTCAGTTTTTTGACTGGACAGTCTGGTTATGTCTGTAGATGCTGTCTGGTGTCTTCTTGGTATTGTCAACTGGGCATTAAAATGTCTGCTCAAGTATCATTCTGAAAGCATTGCATTTGTTGAAGTTAAAATGTTGTTCTAGCCATGTCACTCTCTCTCTCTCTCTCTCTCTCTCTACACTAGAGCGTGTTCTAGTGTGTATTCCACCAATCACAAAAGATTATATCACCCCTTGCATTGTGTCTCAAACCACATATACCATGCTAAACAACATGTCAAATTAGCACACTACCAACCAGTGCTGCCAGTGCAATCATACTCAAACATACTATTTAGTACTCTAATATGCTTAATGAGACACAGGGTGCATCTCAATCAGCTCCCTAGTTCAGTAATCAGGGCACTGATCAAAGTGTCTCAATCACTAAATAATTCCAGTGCACAGGAATGTGCGCTCCCTAAAAAAATACACAATACACCACAGCAAAAACCAGGGAGCATCGATGCCCAATATGTTCCCTTACTGGAAATGGTGTCAAATTTTCTGAAGCCTTTCAGCTCGAAAAAAAGAAATAAATAAAGGCAGGCGAACTCTCAGCCATCTTCGTTTACGAATGTAAGTAGCTTGTTAGCGTAGTTGTAGCTCTCAAATGATTACTTACATTAGGGATTTTTAACTTTATTTGATGTTCTATATACAGTTTGTTTGAGTCTAATGACTTTTAAGTGATTAATCATTTCAAAACAATACACTAGCTAGCCTATGATCCTGCTTGAACATATAGGCTACATTATAGTGTAGTTTGGGATAAAAGGTTAAAAAGGTAAGTGAACCTTTTTGATTCAGCATGATTGTGTCATATTGGTGACAGTTGGATGCTTGCAGAATTCCTCCTTTAACACTGCCCACCCCAATCCGCTCCTGTTTCCAGCAGGTCTCTTTTTGCCACAGTTTTGTCCCTATTTGGTATCAACATTTCCCACTCATTCAGCAAGTGCTCTCAATGCTTTGCCAGTATTAATTACTTTACAAGTGTAAAGTGTATTTGCCTTCCCATGCTAAAAGCACAAATTCACGGGTGTTTGGCTGAATGTATTATTATGCATTATTGGGAATTACTTTGCTGAACTGGTACATCTATATGCCCCGGTACTGGTAAAACCTCTCTACATACCTTTGCAGGCGCGTCTGTGTGAGATGGGCTTAGTCATGTCTCTGTAGTAGCCCTCTTTGCAGTAGTGACAGTGGCGTCCGGCTGTGTTGTGTCTGCAGTTGAGGCAAACTCCTCCGCTCCTGCGTCCTGACAGCTTATACAGCTCCATGTTGAACCGACAGCGGCGTGCGTGTAGGTTACAGTGACAAGCTAAAGAACAGAGAAAGGACAAAAAGTTTAAAAAAAGAGGACATATTAAAGTGATATCAGCTGATGCATATGTAAATAAAGAAAAGAAAGAAAGAAAGAAAGAAAGAAAGAAAGAAAATCTCTCCACAAATACGAGGTACAAAGCTACACTGAATGAATTATAACAGCTACTGAATGAGAAAAGTTTACGAACATCAAGGATTTACAACCCTAAATAGTACAGCTAGCCAAAAAGACATAATTCCTGCTAGGCTTCACATGAATCGCACCTCTCAACGTATGTTTCAGTGAGCTGAGCTGGTCTGAGAAAAGTTCCTACTGGCTCCACAGGTCCCAATAAAGAGTAGAACAACAGGAGAGAGTAGAAAGAATAGAGACGTATCTCGGTTTCCTGAGAAAGCTCTGTTATTTTTCATGACTTCACTGCATCTTTGGGATTTCGTCCATTCCAGCAATTTATTAAAAGACAAATGCTTCATAAAATGAATGGGCAATACTACAAGAAGCAAGTATATTACTTTCTCTGTCTCTTGCTCTCTCTCTCTCTCTCTCTCTCTCTCACACACACACACACACACACACACACAGACACCTGCTCATGGATTTGACCCTTGAACTTTCCCAGCCACTGACGTCAGACATGAAATTGAGATTTTTTCCCCTAGAGATCTCAATCTTTTATGGAAGCTGTAATGAAAGTTTCTGATATCCTTTAAGTAAAGCCATATTCCAGTAACCTAGTACATCACTGCTTCATATAATACACGCTTAATAAATATGACTTAATAAACTATAACACTTGGTGAATATTCTACGTTTTGAACATGTTTCATTCGAGAATATTCCTACTTTGTAACTAAAAGTCTTGTGCTGTGATGCAATCGGATTAGCGAGATGTTTTTGTAAAATTGGAGAAATGTCTGAGCAGAATATTTTCCCTCAAAAGAAAAAGTCGAGTGAAACGTGGCGTATGGCGCATAGACAGCGAGCATGTGTTCTACTAGGAAACCATTCATCGGATGGAAATATGGCCAGTTTTTATAATTCAGTGCATGGCCCGTAAATGGAAATTCGTTCAAAAGTATTGAAATGTAATCAAAGTATGTTACACGACTGTGCAATCTTTCCGATTATGTTACGGATAACTGTTTTGGGCACATCACCAATAATATGAAACGTTTTCAAAAAGGGAAACCAGAATGACTCGGTTTCTGCAGAAAAGAATTCCACATTTTTGTAGTTCTGCTTCGGTGATTATTTATGAGGCTGTCTTTCATGCCGCAGAACCAACTCGTGTGAGTGCAGGTGCGGAGGAGAAAGGCCCTCATCATGGCTCATTCTTTTTTAACCTCTCCATCTGTGACTTTGGCTTTGAGGTTACTGCTCCAAGATGCAAGCGATAGACTAAAACGCTACATGCCACAAAAACACACTGTTCAGCCCATATAATACACAGTGCTCTGGTCCAGCTCACACCTGCTTCAGAAGGCAGGCAGCAGTTACTCACCACATGGGGGTCATTACACAAGCATAAAAACGGAGACGCACACACACACACACACATGCCCACAGGAAGAAGGTGTGAGGCAGCTGTCAAGTTTTTTTTTATCCATACACACCTCGAGCACTTGGACCACTCAGCACGTCCACAGTATACAAAATCCAGGCTTTTGTCTTACGCTCTTTGTCTCGCCCTCTGATATTAGACACCATTCAGTTCCACTCTCTGGCTTTTTGTGCAAATGAGAAAATGGCTCACTATGTACCAGAACAAAAGTAAAGTGCTGGCTTTGTTTTTACAACTGTTGGAATAAAAGAAAGCTGATGCGGGCCTTAAAAGTTGGTATAAACTTACCATCACTACACTGAAATCTCGATTCTGATCGGTCAGAATGGTTTTGTTCTATATGTGATAGTTTCTATAGTAACAACCTACACAGGGACTTGTATTGGTGACCACTCCATATGCTCCAAATAGAATTAAAATAGATTAAAAAACATGTGTAATCATTGACAGGGTCACATTTACGGTTATGGGGCGTTTATTTAGCATTTTTATAAGGAGTTGTCAGTGTCAGTGCTTTGTAACACTCATGGGAAGAGCTGCAACTTTACGGTTTCCAACATGGTAAAGTCTTGACCGAAGGCTTTGTGGTTTCTTACATGACACGCTAGATTTTCTGTCTTATTAACTTCAAGTTTGTGTTAGCCATTTTAAAATCAGAAGCTAACACACAATTTGAGTGAGCTGAACACGGGTTTTAACATATTAATATATTAATACTGTGTGTGTGTGTGAGAATACGGAAACAGTGATTATTAAAGCATTATCACAGCATCTGGCCAGAGCCTCTCGTAATGAGGACTGTGCTATCTCTCACACACTGCAACCACACTGCAATGCTGTTTATCGCCAGCTAATTGTCTCTCAGCACCGATAAGCTGCTGCTCTGATAAGCCCTATTTAGAGCAACAGGCCAAAATTGTCTCCCTCTGGGCTTTTAGCTTTGAGTCACATGGCCCTGGATGACCACAGGGGCAGAGACGGCGGATGTTTTTACTCGAGTCTGAGTAAAATATCCAGGTCAAAAAGCTTTGACTGCTGTGTCATAGTGTGTTTGTGTAAATTTTGGCAGGTTTCTGTTGCTGCTAGTGAATAAAATCAGATTACAAATAGCAAGTCTTGTATACAAATTCTGCTTTACAGTCATTTTTACTTCAACTTCAATAGGTCAATAGGTTAAACATTGTCAGTCACTTTTTAATCTGAGTTAATGCTCATATTTATACCTTCAGGCAAACCTGGTGTTTTTATGTTCAGGTTTTTTATTTATTTATATATAACTTTCATACTTTCTCAATATGTACTTTATTTCTCTCTCCATTAAATACACATATAAGGTTTATTCTATTTTTTAGTTTTTCAGGTAGTTGACCGGTGTCAGCAGATGGACAAGGACGCAAGTGCAGGTACTGAATGGTTTATGAAACGAAAGCAAACTGAACAATCCAAAATCGTGGTGAGAAAACAGGCAAGGGTCAGGCGATGAACAAACAACATATACTAGGGCAGGCAGGATCAACAACGTAAATGGCAGCAGAGGTAAAAACCAAAATATCATGCAATGAATAAACGGCTTGGTATCGGCTGGTAACGAGACACAGAGCGTATACTTCACAAAGAGTGTAAGAACTGAGAGTCTGTTTATACTGTGAGCTGCTGTGCAGGTAATTGAGACCGAGTGTGTGTAATCAGTAATCTGGTGAGTGTGAACGTGAGAGAGTCTGGTTGTTGTAGTTCTCGGCGCCGATGTCTGTGGGCCGCGCTGTGTACCGGGAAGTGTAGTTAGACGCTGATTCCGGTGTTGTCATGACAACTAGGCGTTTTTAATTCTCTCCTTATACCACAGTGCTACTGAATAATCCATTCTGACTGATCAGACGGTGCATGTACATAATTTTATGTACATAAACTGATCAGAATGTGCATGTATATAAACTAATACAAAAACTTTATTTTATTTTATTTAGATTTTCAGCAGATTAAGTTTCATTCTGACATGAGATAATGGTATGGTATAGAAAGCCAACATTCTTCCAGCTACTGGCATCAAAGTTTTTTAAACAAACAAACAAACAAACAAACAAACAAACAAACTAAAAAACCATTACCTTTGACATCATATGAAATCAGCTGGTCTGTAATATTGCATTTATAATCTAAGCATATTTTCCATTTTGCCACTTTCAATACCACTTTTAATGCTAAACCTTACAGTCATTTAAAGATCTGACTGAAATTTTCATTGGTTAACTGACATATGGTTTTACTTTTTTTTTTTTTTATAATCAGTGACTTTACCAACTACAGAAAGATCAGATTGTGCTGATCCTCATCCAGGTTATCATTATCACATGGATCAACTACTGCTGGACTGCACCCCCTACCAGCTTACAGTGTTGAACAACTTCAGGTTTCAAGGAAAATAATGCACCATATAATAAATCAAAATGTACACATTTAACAGTCTTCTTCATCTAACTCCAAAGTTGCTGCACCTGAAGTTCAAGTCCTTGTTGTTATCTTACACCAATGCAACCTCTCCCACCTCATTCATCAGGGCCTATTGTCCATCTCAACCACTAGCCTGTTCCAGTGAACAGTGCAGTAGACACCACCACCTCCAACAGGTAGTGACGGAAGTCTAAAAGTTGTCACCTGTGATTGCACAATGATACAATCAACTGCCCAGATTGTTCTGTGGATTCACTTACAGCCTTCAAGAATGTCCTGATGACTCAGAACGTACTGCAAAACCTTTGTGTACACATCCAGTGTTCTCTGTGATCTTTTTTTAAAAAGTTGAAAATAATTATTTTATTCCTGTTTACTACACTAGAATTTTTATTTATGACTGTAACATTTGTAGTTCTGCCACATGAGTAATGTTCCATGCCCTAGTGTTTACAATAACCATTGGGTTTAGTTGCTGCTCACATATGTTCATGCTACAAAAATCTTGTACTTGCCTCTTTTTTAGTTTTTCTTTCTTTTTGTACGCAACCTCCAACACCCCACTCCACCCCCTCTTCCTCTCCAATTTGGTCATCTGGCAAATCCCACCCACCAGTCAGCTCTCCCATATCACACGACAGCTACCACCCAGGGAAGGTGAAGGCTAACATATGCTTCCTCCGAAACACATGAAGTCAGCCAACAGCATCTTTTTGAACCGCTGCTCATGCTGCATCATAGGACATAGGAAAGCACTATCTCTTCCACACCCACTTGAGCTTATAGACTATTTTGTTTTTGTATCGGCTTTTGCATTTTGCATTGTATGGATTTAGTTGTTTTTTCTAAAACAGCAGCTCTAACATTTTTTTTTATCCTTGTCCTTTAGCTTTTATATATATATATATATATATATATATATATATATATATATCCACAGACCCCCAGAGCACACATTTCTTTTATAAACTATTTAAATGTGTTCAATAATATTCTATCTAATTATTGGAGCCATAGAGCTTTTTATTCCTAAATGTTCCAATAGCACGTCCATTTGTCATTATTTATAAACCTACTTGTTTTATCAGTTATAAATGTACAGTAAAATTGAAACCCATATAATTTAATTGACCAGTTAAACTGACTAATATCTGTAAGTTATTAAGCTATATGCTGATTGTGGGTTGTGATTTCCACCACTTTAACTCAATAAAAAAATCACAGAGCCCTTGGCTATGCCTCACAAAGCCCTGGTTCCCAGACCCCACTGCTCTAAAGCACTTGCATTACTATCAACTCTACAAGCAAAGCATATGATTCGATTAAATACTGGCTCAGATGCAAGTCACAAATTAATGTAAATATTTATTGCTGTCTCTGGATCCTATTACACGTACAGGTGTTCTCTGATTCAGACATAGACAGACAAAAGTCTCTCACCAAAAATTTGGGCAAAGAAAGGCATTCCTCCGAAATAGCTGTTTATCCCAGATCAATTAACCTCTCACTGCCTGAAGTCCGTAATTACCGTTGGCCCATTATGGTCGTGTGGTGAGTGCCAAGTTAAACAAAGCGCTCATCTTCTTGACACACTACGATGTGAGAGACTGACATTTCAATTCTTGCTGGATTAACACTTGTGTCAGAAACACTTTCTCGCATCCTGGAGCACACTTTCACTCTGTTGCAATGCCTAATCGCATAGCAATTTCAAAATCTGTTTGCTTTTTATCACTTTTTAGATACATTGGTGTGCTTACTGTAAGCAGTTTTAGTGCCACAAATCTCCCTTGTATTTGGAGTTCGGTTAAGGGAGGGGGGTGGGGTTTGGTTGAGACTGTGCTATGTCTGGTTCAGCTGGCAGGTGAGATCTTGTTTGGCCCTGTCTCAGTGTACCTGTCTGGGGTACATCTCTGAATTTCCCTGTTTGAATACGAATACGGTAAATTGCACGAGTGTGGCAGGCTGTCAAAAGGTTTGGTATCAGTATCCTGTGTAAAACAAATGCAGGTGCGCAGAGAAGTTAGACTTATAAACCAGCATGATTGAAGAATAAAGATAAATAAATAAATAAATGATAAAAGCAGAACTTTATTAGAAACATTTATTCTGAAGCCCACACAGGGCACTTGAATGACTTGCATAATATAACTCGAGTATGTGGGTGATGCATCTATTTAAATTCTGAGAGCGCACACATTAAATCATCAACACTTTGTGGTACTTTGGAATACACATAGGCAAGTCAACAATCATTATATTTTAAGTAGTAAGTGATGACATGCATCCTTGCACAGGCTGATTATTGTTTATTTATTTACTTATTTTTAATGGAATGACATGTAACGGCAATTCAAATAACAACCCTGAGAGTTAGTCAAATAATAATCCAAAACAACAACAACAATAACACTATTGATGTAAGATGAAAAATTTGTGCAACATTTGGATGCTCTTTTTACCTTCAGACACTGTCAACACATTTCAAAAGCAGCTGCTGCTTCTTTGGCAGCGGGAATTACAACAACAGCTTGCGCAGGGTGACATCAACACAATTAATTTTCCTTTTCTTTCTGGAATGCTTTGGATGGCATTTGTAAAAAGAAACATATTGGCTAGCTGTGAGTAGACTGATTTATTTGATTTCTTTTTTTCATGGACATGCATTTGGCGCAGCATCACCTTGGCATTTTATGAAACAATTAAAGATGAAGAGAATGTGGTAGTGATAGATGCAGGGATTTTCTTTCTGTTTATACTTGATCCACTCTTTGGAGGGATGAGTGATTAAGTAATATGGAAATACAGGAAGTGGAGGGATCACACTCAAAATGCAGATATTTTTGTCTGTGTCCACTATAAGCTGTACCTTATATTCGACTGTAACATCACTATCTACAGGTCTTTTTGATAGACATACTCATAACTAGATCACAAGCTGCCACTTACCCAGAAAGTGTTGATAATTAAACGCCTCATTAGAATTGAATAAAATGTCCTGAACTGCTGCATTTTCCAATGTGAACCTTATCCTGAATCACTCATTACTCTAGTCAGTGATGACAACAGGTTCATTAAACTCTGCCAGTGTGGTTGCTCTGTTTCAGCTTGCTGTGAAAAATCCCTGAAGGTGACAGGGATAAGAGCAAAGCTGTGAATCTCTTTAGTATAGCTAACACAAGGTATACAGTACTCCTATAGCCTTTGGGGATATACCGCAGTAGCGGTGCCTTCAAAGGTTAAATGATCAATCCCTAATCTGACTTCTAGCCTGTTTTACTACCTGTCCTGCACTAACCAGAGTGCATTTTGTGCTGGGAGACAGGATTAAAGTTTAAAAGATAAGAAGGGCTAATGAACAAGGAAACGCCTCTAACTGAATGTTTTAGCAACAAGAAGATGAAGATCTGTTTGTGTTCCTTTTGATAGATGAACACTTGAGAGCAGACAAAGCTTAGTGGCAAAAGTCCTTAAGATGCTCATGTTTCCTGATACTACAACTAGGTCATAATATTCTTTTGACATCTTTCTGAAACCAGCAATAGCAGTCTGAGAGGTTTATTCCTCGCCTGGCCCAGTGTGCCGTGATGTAATGGGGTAGAGGGGCATTGGATTTTATGAGACCCGCTCTGTGATCTCTTGCCGACACCAATTAGCTGAGCAATCAGACCTCCCTGCCTTTGTATGAGTAACCGCTCGTAAACGCCAGAGTTGCCTAGAGAAAGTGAGATGCAACGTCTCAACAAATACAATTACTCGGAAACCAGACTGAGGTTTACCCAAAGACAGGGGTGGGGGGAGACTACCTGAAGATCCCCCCCCCTTTCCCTCAAAAAATAGTTGTAAAAGTGTCATTCCTGGACATGTGCAGGCAAGTGAAACTTCTTATCCCTTTGCTTACTTTTTGCACATGGTTCAATTGGGATTATCTCAGGATCACAGTTGTGTATTCATTTCTCAACATTTCATAGGATACATAAACAAAATTAATCTTTCAAACTCTTGCCTCTGGAAAGTAACACAATGCTCGTGTTAATCACTATAATTTATCTCTCTGATGAGCTCATCTAAGATGTATTTGCGCAGGTTATAGCATTTTCTTCGCAGCTTGTTTAGTCTTACTTTAAGAATAACTGTGAATCGTAAGGAGAAACCTGATTAAGTTGCATTTTTAAGAGAACGTGAACAAAAGTAATATGCCTGGAAACCCATCATCATTAAGCATTCTGAGGTAATAGTAGGTTTAATACCACTACTCACTACTTCATTTGTCATGCCATTTAAGTTTTTAGAATGGCCCATAGAGACAGTTTAATGCCTCATTGAGTTCAGAGTCCGTGTCATTTTCCGCAGCTTCTCCAAAAGCTCTGTAGTCGTTTCCTCTTTACTTACATTACACATTTTTTTTTAGCACGATGAGTTTGTTCTGTGATATAGTGATATGCAAAAAGATTTAAATGCCTTCTGTAAGAGCAATTTGCTTTCTCTTAACTGAGGCCAATATGGAATGGTGATAGGCTATACATTTTCCAATTTAACTTTCCTTCTGAGTTCCTGTGAGGTTACCAGAAATAAACAAATCAGGTTGTGTGTAAGAAAGACCTGCCATTACATTATTATTTTCTGATCCTTAACAGAAAAAACTCAAATGTATATATATATATATATATGTGTGTGTGTGTGTGTGTGTGTGTGTATTTTGGCCTCTCCAGTTCTTTCTCTAGAAACACTTTTTGATTCAGATCACAAGAGGATTGATAATAAGCTGGATCAGGTGCATTGAACGTAGAAAGGACATAGGCTTTACAGGGTGTGATTATAAAGAGCTGGACTGAGGGTCCCCCTAAAAATATTTATATACAGAGAGGTTTTGAAATTACAAAAAAAAAAGAAAAAAAAAGTTAACTCTAGAATTGGGTTCTTCAGCATCCCCCTCTGGTAGAACTTTTAAACATTCTAGGATAAAACAGTGCCCCACAACAGTATGTTTTCCCAATCAAAGATGCTTTCAGCTAAAATCATTTTACTGTTAATTATACAAAGGTCTCTTGAGGAACCCTTGTTTCTAAGTGTGTACAAACTCCTCTTAAATGTTTCCTTTCACAAGATACTCAGATACAAAAGAGCTGAGCTTGGATCAGTAAAATTCTTAATAAGATGTTGAAGCTGATCGTGAATCTACTCTTGTTTTTTTACGCTAAATTTGAACCTTAGTGTAAATGACCTTTCTTCTGTCAGTGGACACTGTACAACATGATGTTCAAGGTAATATCAAAAATATTTGCTTCAAAATGGTCACATCTGCACACATTATTTAAATGACCTTATACAATACTTAATGCACTGTGTAAATTCAGATGCTGCAGAATTTTGTATGAAAGGACAGGTCATAAATAATATCTGGACCTGAGGAGGGGTGCAGGGGCACAGCAAAGGCTCTTCCTTTCCCAGCCTGCATTCCTGCTTCTCTACGGCCCGGAGTAAATCAGTCCTTTGACAGGCCAGTCTGCAGATGTGTGGCCCATAAGCTCCATTTTCTACAGCCAGACTACATCACCATGTTCAGAGCTCAGCACTGCAATGATCTGTAAATAGAAATTTCCCTCTATTTCGCCTACGCCATAAGTGACGCATTATAGAGGCATACTGGGGGCTAGTGGACATGGCGGTGGACTGACTTGTCTCTGCTGCAGGTGTCATTAGTCCATGACATCTCCAGCCTTGTTCTCTCACTCTAGAAGAGATTTACAACCCCCGAAGGGCAATAAGAAGCCTCATTGATGCTGCTTTATTGGAACGTGACCTTTGCAGCTGGGAAAGACTTCTTTAGTAAGGTTTACTAGACATGAATTTGACTTGGGTGGTTGCAGGGGCTGGTTTGGTGCAGAGGGCCTTATATGCTTCAGCTACACTTCGGAATGAAGTGTGAGGCTCTTCTGCATATTAGAAGCTAGTGGGAATTCAGAGGTTAAATTGAACCATTTGCTTTTATTGGCAGAGTTAAGCCAGAGGCAATTCAATTAAGAACCACACTGGACCAGTAAGGGCTGGAAGAGAGGAAATGGTGATGTGCCACAGAGTTATTTTCTTGGGCTAGTGTGTTCATTTTGCACTTCATTTTGGCTTGCAAGTTACCTCAGAAAATTTTTGTTCTCCATCCCCGGATAAGACTAATCTGAGACTAAATTGTACTGTCAGTGAGAGGTTCTTTCAAAAAACATTTTCTTGTTCAAGTTCTGGACTAAAAATATTGTTGAATACTGACAGAACTTTTAACCTTACAATTGTGCATTCCATCTTAAATCTTGTCACGTTGTGTATATACTGAAAGTTAAAGTTTGGAAAAAGACCAGATTATGTTTTTCCAACCTTTACCTGTCTAGCTTCGGTGCCCATTGTAGCCTCAAATTCCTGTTCTTGGCTGACAGTATTATAACTCGAGGCAATCTTTTGCGGATGCAGTCCGTCTGACTAAAGGTTTGACATCTTGCGCATTCTGAGATGCTTTTCTACTCACCACGGCCGTAAAGAGTGATTATTTGAGCTACCATAGCCTTCCTGTCAGTTCAGAATAGTCTAGCCATTTTCCTCTTACCTCTCTCATCAACAAGGCATTTCCACAGACAGAACTGCCACTCACTGGAAGTGTTTGAAATGAATATTAAATAAAGCTCTTAACCTGTATCTACATTATTTTATGCATTGTGCTCCTGACACATGATTGGCTGAATGGATAATTGCATGAATGAGCAGGAGAATCTATTTCTATTAAAGTAGCCAGTGAATGTGCATATATTATTTAACCCTGCACTGTATTATGACAAGAAAACTTACTGGACATTATTGCTAGTTCTGAAAGCTTCTCGAAATACAGAAACCAGTAGTTCTTGTGGGTCTCCATCATGTTTACTAGACTAACAGTGAGTAAGCACTTAGCCTGGCTGGAGGTGTTTTTCTGACGCTCAGCATGAGGAGCGACAGTGGGCTAAGTTCCAGCATTTCCCCGCTGATGTGCCACACGCACTGGCTGCAGTCTAGCCTACAGCGGACGCGGAGTGCAACAGGACGCGGACGAGTTGTAAATTACTAACACCAGGTGACCATCCATCCTCAGTGTGGCGTCTTTATTGTACCTTTTCGCCAAGCTTGTCACAGGAATGTCATATATAACCGAGTTAAATCCCTCCTCATGATATGAATCTTCTCTGCAACAGTGAGGAGGAGAGCAAGTTTCCTCTGAAGTTTCAAAGGCAATGTAAGTCATTTTTATGGCAAATTAAAAAATGACTAATTGGTAGATGAAAGTACGTGCAGATGAAAGGATGAAAGTGTGGAAGGAGAATTGTATAAAGAAAGCAAGGGGACTATTGTATAACTCCATATATGTGTTCTTTTTTCCTTTTTGCCACATACCTCCCATAACAGTCCCAAACAGCCTTGTAGCTAGGTGGCTTTCAGCAACTGGTAGTACAGGAAGAGGGTGAGAACTTCCTGTTGCGGGCCAAAACTGAGTTGTGCCTGGAAACAGCTTTAAGCTAACTACTACCTTAGTCAATGAGCACAAATTATTGGACCTATAATACAACTGATATAGACACTCCAATTAGTAAATAAACTCCACATTTCACTTTTTCAACATATTCTGAAAATAGTTCTGGACATTTCAAGGTGTTCTGTATTATTTCTTAGCTAACTATTGTACAATGCAGCATTGCAAGCTTTGATCTTTGAATAGTTAAGGGTTCTTAGCTTCATAAATTTTACTCGGAACCCTGTCTGATAGGTAAACACTTCTATATAAGACCGTTGATGGGTTACCCCCAAAGGGACAAACTAACAAGGGTGCTAGATTTTAGTTTTTTTTTTTTTTTTTTTAAGAATGCAACAAACTGATCAGAGCTCAATAAATACCCTAAACACCATCCAACAGAAGACCTGGCTTCTTATTTTGAGCCACTTATGTTAACGGAGTAATTTATTTCACACAAACACTTGCGATTGATCTAAATTTTTGAGTTTCTAATATAATGTGTTTCTGAGAACAGATCGTCCCTGCACCTATGATTTTATTGATTTGACATATTAGTAAATGGTAAATGTGCACTTATATAGCGCTTTTATCCAAAGCGGTTTACACTGTGTCTCATTCACCCATTCACACACACACACCAACAGTAGCAGAGCCGTCATGCAAGGTGCTAGCTTGCCATCGGGAGCAACTTGGGGTTCAGTGTCTTGCCCAAGGACACTTCGGCATGTGGAGTCACCCAGGCCGGGAATCGAACCTCCAACCCTACGATTAGTGGAGGTTATAACGCTGAAGAAACACAAAAATAGAACTCTGGGCTAAATGCTGGTATAAGCCTGTGTAGGATTGTCAACAGGTCATACTTATACATTATGCAAATAAAAAAAAAAAAAAAAAATCTCTGTGCACTGGTTTCCAAGGAAGCTTGGCATCCAGACAACAAAAGCTCTCATTATATAAGAGTGAAGTCTTCAATAAGGTTTATTTACTGGTGTTCTACCCATCACACCACTTACATCATTTTTGGTGCACATACACACAAGAAAACACAATTAAATACACTATGTAAAGAATCTAATGCTCCACTTGGCAAAGGTTTGTTGAAACTGGCCAGTTGCATATTGGAAAAATGTCACCTGGTCTTTTTCCAATCTTCAACAGTTCGATGAGCCTGTTCCCACTGTAGCCTGATTCCTGTACTTGGCTGAAAGGAGTGGAACCTGGTGTGGGCTTCTGCTGCTGTAGCCTATTCACCTCAACATGGTTCAGCATGTTGTGTGTTCTGAGATGCTTCTCTGCACACCACGATTATAAAGAGTGGTTATTTGAGTTACCGTAGCTTTCCTGTCAGCTCAAACAAGTCAGCCCATTCTCCTGTGATCTCTCTAATCATGAATTTGGAGGTTTTTTTCACCACTGTGTGAACTCTAGAGACTGTTATGCATGAAAATGCCAAGAGCTCAGCAGTTTCTGAAATACTCAAAGCAGCCGATATTTCCACCAACAAGCATGCCCTTGTCAAAGTTACTGAGATCACATTTTTCCACATTCTGTGTTTGATGTGAACTTTAACCGAAGCTCTTCACCTGTATCTGTATGATTTTGTCTATTCTGTTGCCACCACATGATCGGCTAACCGAACATGGCATGAATACGCAAGTTTACAGGTGTTCCTAATATAATGGATGTTGAATATATAATCATACGTATGATTTGTTGTTGGTGCATTGGTTAGAATGAAAAGGTTTTATTGCTAAATTTGATGAGCAAAGTTCATGGCATTGGCTAAGAATTCACAGCAGCCCAGCCGATGACTTGCTGTGTCTAGACTTTATCAGAGTGAGCCAGGATTAAAGTCCACACACACACACACACACACACACACACACACACACACACACACACACACCATACTGCCAGCCATATTGCCTTCAGGAGATGAATGGATCCCCTGCTTCGAAAACCGACACAGGCAGTGATATTTACAAGTCTTCTGGGAACAAAGTGAAGTTTTCTCTCTCTTCCTCATGGACCTCCTCTCAAGCAGTCCTGCTGACTTCTCTCCAAAATCAAACCCATCAAGTGTCTCTGGACTTTCTGGTAGACTAATTAGTTACCAGATACTGATTGAGTTCTTCAGTGAAGCAATTTTATGAAAATTATGACAAGAGATTAGGGAATAATGTCTGTATCAGTGTTAGCTGCGTTTTCCATTGTAAAGATAAATTTTTTTATTGATCATCAGTAAACACTTCGTCCTGGTCAGATCTGGAGCCTATGGAAACACTGGCTGTGAGACAGAAATACACCCTGGATGGAATGCCAGTCCATCACAAACTCATTCACACCTAGGGGCAATTTAGTGTAGCCAAAGAATGAGGTGAGGTGTCAATGCTACTTGTTGTGCCACTGTAACACTCACATTTGCAAGATCAGTTACAGAGCTGTTCAATTAAAGGTAATGCACTACATAGTAAAGATTTATGTATATATCATGGATGCAGAAAATCCCATGCATGTATATAGTGTATGAAAGAAATGTAAATGCAAAGCAAGCACATTAAGTTAAGAATTAAACTTGATTTTTCATTGACCCATTATATCTATTATGATTTTTAAGACAACGGAATTGCATTATTTACTCATAATATTATGCAATGTAAATAATATCACTTCCTTCATTTGAGGATGCTTCTATTTGCAGGTGTGAGTGCATATAAACTACAGACGGAAGATGACAAGAGCTGAAAAACAAACGCATTTATTTATTTCTTTTTATTCATGAAAATTGAGTTGGAAAAATCATTTTTACTATCTTTTCTACTTTTGATTTAAATGGAACATTTTGATTTAAATGGAAAATAAGCGCTATGAGGCAAAGACCGTAACCTGACTTACTGTATATACACACTCTTAGAGAATGTAGAACCTTATAACAGTGTTTCCAAATCAGAAATGGTTCCAAGTAGAACCCTTTATTTTAGCAGCCCAGAACCATTAATTATCCAATGAACCCTTTAAAGAACCTTTTTTTTTTTTTTTTTTTTTTTACAACAGTGTACATATACAAGCTGAAATAACCTTTGACCAAATGTTTCCATCTAAAAGGAAAACTCAGATATGGGACAGGATTTACATTCTATGATGCATGGAAGAGTCACTGTCTCTTAATCATCTCCTCCACAGCCAGTAAAACTGTCAGTAAATAGAGATGTGCAGGAACACCCACTGGACTCACTGCTCATGCTTCACTGATCTCCCACCATCGGTTTGGCTCATGCACACTTGGTGGAGTTTTCTGCGCTGAGCAACAGGAATGAAGAAATTCTCAAGATGATAACATCTACTGTCTTTCACTGTACTCTAGTGAGAGACAAATTTCAAACCCTAATATATCTACTGCTTGAAATCTGTGTGTGGGCTATATTCAGAGCTGGATTAAAAATAAATAAATAAATACAACCATGTTTAATATAGCAAGTGTGATTCCCCTCACCATGGTTAAAGTATGCGAGATGAACGTAGAAGTGGCAAATCAACTGTTCTCTTGTTTCTCCCCACCCCAACAATAAACAAAGCCTCCATACAGTAATCATAGGGAAGTGTGAGTCCTGCCCCAATGGGCCTGTAAGCACTTGTTCCCATTACTGAGCTAAAAGGTGTACAGCATTCGCTGCCCCATAATTGCACAACATCTAGAAACGCGAGCAAATCAATGAAACATCTGCTAATATCTGTCAAATAGCAACATTTTTAATGGTTGCTCTCTCAAAATATATGGAGTTCTGCATGAAGATGCATATGGTTGTGCCCTGACACACATGCCTCTCTGGACGAGTGGCCATCATTCAAATGGCAATTCACAGTTTATTGTGTGCATTTATTGCATACAGCCCTGTGTTTATAAAATTCCTAATGGTGCTCTAGCGCTGTTTCAGTCAATTCAGATAACAATTCATATTATGTGAAGTTTCATTTATGTTTCGATTTTGTGTCCACTTGTTAACTCTATTTTTAACTGTCACAACTGTTACCCAATACCCACATTTTTTTTTACTGTATTCAAGGCCCTGAGCTGATGGCATTAATATAGAAATTTCAGTATATACACTATGTGCATGTTCTGTGCTGTGTATGGATATGTGTGTATATTGTCTCTGGCAAAAGCGGTTGGGAACACAGCAGGAGACCCAGCAAGAGGTCCGTGGTGTTGAGGAGAGTGATGAAGTGTGTACTATGTGTGTGTGTGCTCAAGCTTGTGTGTGTGATTGTGCATGTGCGTGCATGAAATATGTCAGCTCACTTAACCATTAATCATTTCCCAGTCTTCTTTTTGCACTAGCAGGCACACAAACCCACACTCACACAGGGTGGTCCTATCAGCAGCCATACGACTATCACTAACACACACACACACACACACACACACACACACACACACACACACACACACACACACACACACAGAGAGAGAGAGAGACAGAGAAACAGCACCATATCACCATATACAATAAATACATTTCTGAGCACAGAAGTGAGTGTGAATCATCTCTTTCATTTTTCTCAAGTAAACCTATTTACCACAAAACCCCACTGTTGTGGTTATCTTATGAGCCCAAAGGAAATGTGTCACTTAACTCCACTTATACCACCGGAAGTGTGCGTAATATATAATCTTGGAAAGTCCAACAAGCACTTTTATATATAGAACCACATATCAGCACATATCATGGAAAAATACTGACAGGATTGTCATTTCTGTTCCCTGCGTGTCCACGCCGTTCAAGTGGTTGCTTGGGAAAACCCTTCTCATGGTCAAATTTTGATATATTCTTCTAGTTATAGTTCTGAACTGACACATTTTCAGTAAAAGACATATAATTATGTTTTCATAAAATAGAGAGTGAAAGTATTTTATTGACAGAAAAATCTTAAGGAATGATTTTCATCATTTTTTAGTTGGTTCCAAGAATTCAGCCTCACAGACATCCGAAGGGTTTTCCCAGAACACCACACCAAATTCATGACTGGCTGCCGTTTCCCTAATTTGCGTTATTTAATCTGTCTTCACAATCAACCAAATATGTCACAAAATATGTCATGCTCATACCTTTTTTTGCTGGTAGGATTTTACATGTTCAAAAATATAAACAACTTATCACAACTGATATCTGACAAAGGACAAGCAACACAATACTTTTTCACGAGAAGAATCTGCTGAATGCAGGACACCGTGACCAGCCAGATAAAGTTCCTGAAAAATCTCACACACAATACAAAATACAGACTGATCGCAAGGATTTCACAGCTAAACAACTTCAAGCGTAAAAGTGTCAAACTTGTACATCACTCCAGAAAGACATGGACCATCCCTCCTGACCGCACTTAAAAAAGCAGGATTGCTCTTAAAGACACAGCACAGACGTTTGGCTTACTTTGGCTTGTAAGTCATGTCTGTGTTGAATTATAAGCTCAGCAAAACAAAATCGCAAAAACACGCAGCTTTTTGCCCAGAGGACTGTCCGTTCCACCTGGGTTTAGATTTGGAAATCCCGAAATACATCTCTTTTGCATTTTTCCCCCTCCTTATATTTTCCCTGCGTGTTCTCAGGCTCAGAGCCTGAGTGATGGTAAACAGCTCCTTCTAAATCAATATTATGGCGATGCAGAATTGTAAAACAAAGCCTGTGGTTAGCCTAGAAATACAGACTTTTTTTTTGTTTACATTTAAAAACACAGTCCAATGCGCTTTATTCAGTGCCCCATTTGCAACAAAATAGAAACACAGAGAAACGTCCTCGCTGAAAACCTTGTAGCTGTCTTGTATATTTAAGTGTCAGCTTGCAGTATTATAGCTGTCTCAGCCATTGAAGCTCTCAGTACCCCAAACTCTGAGTACATGTTTTCTCCCTTAGCCTGCTAATGTGCTCATGTTCTCCAGTGGCTGGATCACTCGCCCTGTGCCCCTCTGCCAGGAAGTCAGTGAACAGTCTTTGCTGGCAGTGAAGGCCTGATGGGGTATTAGTAGGTGTCTAAATATCCATGTGGCCAAGAATCGCCAAACCTGTGTCAGAATTTACTCCCAAAACGCTGACCAGAAAGCCACCTGTTTCCGATTAACAACTCAAAGTGTTTGACTCTCTCTCTCTCTCTCTTTCTCTCTCTCGCTGACTCTCTCTTCCTCTCATTCCTCCTACTTACCCTTTTTTCTCTGCTCCGTGTTTGTTTTCATTTTTGTGCCCCCCCCTTCATATGGGCCCATTTTCTTTTCATGTCGAGACAGTGTTCAAGGATGACAGGGAGGCATTTTTCTGTCAATTTGCTAAATTTCATTTCCTGTTTTTATGCAATGCTGAAAGATTTTTTTTTTGAGCCACGTTGTCGGGCAGAAAATACACTTCTACTGCAGGTCTTTACGAAATGAACTTTCAGTCTCGTTGAGCATATTGCGATTACACCATAGAACTACAGGCAGCAGCTTTAGGATAAAAAAAGAAAATAAAAGAGAAGATTTGCTGTTGTAATGCATGCAATTTGTGAATATGCCATAATACATCTGTAAATTTAATACTGATAGCTTTCTGTCCACGTGCAAATACACACAGAAACACACAAAAGACTGCACTAAATTTAATGTCTGGCAGTGCAAAGCTGCTTTGCTGGAGAGTTTCGGATCAACGTGGTCCTGATGTCATCTTTTTGCAAAATTCTTTCAGCCGCCTTGCGATCCAATATCAGCACGTTGAAACCCACAGATGCTCTGCAGACCCACAATTCCCAACGTGCCGATCCAGATTTAGTAGAAACCCCTCACGTTTCAGTTACTTCAATAAATTAAATGCACTGGTTCAGTTTACATCCACACAAACTGCAGTTTCTGAACGTCTGAGAAATGAATAGGTTGTATTCCCCCAAATGCATTCATTTTCATTTATGTAAGCATCATTTGTGCATTTTTTCCTTTTACAAAACAGTGGTGTACTTCACTATAACTGTGGTCTACAAGCAGAACAACTGTGGATTAATGCCAATTAAGAGTTTACAATGGCAAAAAAAAGACAAAATCTGAAGACCACCATGCCTGGTGTCTATTTTTAGGCCTCTGCACTGAGCACAATGCTGGTTTGACTGGGAGAAAAGCCAATTTGCTACTGATATAATCACGGGTCCTTCAAAACTCCACTGCTTGCTGTGGATAAGTTTGTGCACATGGAGGGAGACTTCTGTTTAAGTTGATGGTAACCAAACGTCCTCTCAAATAAACATGACGATAAGGATGCTCAGGCCCAGAGTTTTTCTGAGAGAACGGGTTCAGAAAATCTTATATCATGCTTATATCATTACAAATTAGTGCTATTTTCCTCCTCTCTGATCTCATATGGAGGCTGACAGATATGGTCTCTATATGGGATAAATGATTTTCCTTTGTGCAAGACCGAGGGACAAATTTATCAGGCACAAAGGCGCCTGCAGGTCTATTTACCCCAGGGTGGTAAGCTAAGAAAGCATACAGGTTGAGCCAGGCATTTGTGTGATGTACTTGGCTGATTGTCCCTCAATCTGGCGCTGATAGTGTGTATACAGACAGAGTGCCATTCACTGAATGACCTGTCTCTGGCTCAGAAGCCTACAAACATGTCTATGAGATGGTGAGCTACGCTGGTGGTATTTGCTCTACTGACTGCTAAGACTGTAATATCAAATATAACAGCACAAAGAACAGATTCCAAAGAGGTCAATTTCATCATGGATATCAATTCGGGTATAGTTGCAGGTGGGAAAAACTCTATAGGTAATAAAAAGCTAAAAGTTATACTCTTACAGTCCATCTTTAAAATCAACTTTAGGATAATAATAATCATAATGGCTATCATAGGTATGCTCCAAAAAATCCAATTATAGTTTATATAAGGAACAAAACACTACAGGGCATACTGTTATATGAAAATAATCCACGACAAGCTGGGGTAGTGGTGAATGAGTTGTTTGCTATAACAAATTAGACAGCACACATTAATATAAACCTAATTCGAATTACAACTGTCAATATTGTTACAGCTGGCAACATACTGCTACAGAAAATGAACACCTTCTGATGAATCAGATACGATAATTTAAGAGTGCTCTGGGATAAACACTTATAAAAACCTATAAACTCTAAAAACCAAGCAAACTACATTTTATAGCTTATATGGCTAATAATATGAGCTTTTAAGAACACAGGGAAACAGTCTGCTAGATGAAAACACAGTCCGTATGTTTGGAGAAAAGTATGTAATTGATACGTTTTTATAGATTTATGTGTCCCAAAGGAACATACTGTGCCGTGCAGGTTCTTTCCCAATGCTACAACTCTGCAAGTTAAAGATGAGTCAAGTATTTGGGAATAATTTCCAGACTAAATTGATATTTTACAAGATGTTCACACTATGGCCAAATTACCTTTCATTGACCAATACACTCTGTTGGAGTTTACAACATTGCGTGCAAAAACCAGGTTGGAATGTTGGTCACCACACCGTTCTGCAAATAAAGGTGCCCCCATATGCCAGTTCACGGGAATCTTACTTTGTTATCCTCACGCTCATACCTGCAGCTCTCCCGATGAGAGACACTGACACATTTCCCTCCAGTGCAGACCAGGAACCCATTCACTCTTTTGTATCTAATCACTGGACTGTAGCAGCAGCTTCAGTCTTACAACTAGGTCTGACTCTCTCTCTCTCTCTCTCTCTCTCTCGATCACACACACACACACACACGGTTACAAGATCATCCGTGATAGCAAACCTGATTCTAGATGGCACAAGACCAAGATACATTGTAGATCCTAATGATGACAAGATAAAGTAGGAAAGGTTCAGAGACTGATGGACAAGAACAGATACCAGTCTTAGTTGAATAGTCTCAAGGCTGGCTTGAGAACAACTTGCTCAGTACTGTTGTGAGCAATGTAACTTCTCAGTAATGTAACTAGTGAAAACCTCAAACCGTTCAACAGTGCACAATAGTAAATCTATTAACAGTCCATGCCACCCCCTTGCTTAGAACATATTGTACATTTGATTAGGAGAATCAACAAGCCTTCATTAATTCCTCTCCTTCACAGATATTATCTCACATCTTTTCAGGAAACACAGACACCCCCAGTGTAATTTATCTGGCAGAACGTAGCAGTTTATTCCTTCCATGCCAAAAATGTCAGCAAAACTGATATAATCTCGGCTTCAATCTGATAAAGCCACCTGCCACGGAATAACATAGCACGCATGAATCCCAGTTAAAACCTCTGTGGTGTGAAGGGTTCCTTCATTAAGAAAAGGCGCAGACTAAACTTACAGTCTTACAGCAGCTGACAGCGTTGGGTGAAATAACTTCCTGTGTTTTTAATCCACCACCTTTGTGTCACTCAGTATTTAACCCTGTAAGCCAACAATAACAGCAGGATAATGACAATATGAAATGTATAGGGTCATCAGCGATTACTCAGTCACCTTTACATACCTGTACACCCGGTACAAACAATGTTACACCACAATGTTAAACCCCATGTAATATTCATTCACTATCAACTTCAATCTTTGATATCTGAAACTACAGGGTGCCCCAAAAGTCTCCATACATAACAGAAATAATACCTTTTTGCAAAACGTCTTCCAAATTTTTCATACTTAATTCATATTATTATTTTATTCAGACAGCTTTTAAGAATGCCTTGTCACAAGGTTGTGATGGACTTGAAAAGTAAAGATGAAAAGCACATCACACACGGCAATGTTGCCAAACTTATAAGTTTGGCAACATTGATGTGGACCAACCGAGAAGTGGGATGAAAGCACAACCCATGTGGTGCTGCTATACATAGTCCCCTATGTATGGAGACTTCTGGGACACCCCGTAGAATGGACTATACATTAATGACTAACCCATTTAGTTTGTTTCAACTGAACATGAAAAGTGATTTCAGCAGCCCACATGGATTTACAGTGATTTTTTTTTTTTTTTACAGCATTGTTATCAAATTCATACAAGGAAATGGACTGAGATTTTGTGTTTTGTTTGTCTGGTTGTTGTTTTGTTTTTGCAAATAGGGTATGAATTTCTGTTTTTTTTAATGAATAAGAAACTATTTAGATTTTTTTTATATAAAAGATTACATGCCTTTTATATAAACTTAGCCATTCTGTTATTCTTTTCAGTGAGTTAATTTAATTTGGTTTACACAGGTATTGGTTTTGGCAGTCTAAATCCTGCTGTCTCGCTTCTTGACACTTTGTTTGGACCAGAATGTTCCCTCATAAGGATAGGATATGAGAATGCGTTACATATGCTTATTCGTCTCATTTCTGTGCCTCTCTATAAAAAAAAATTAATAAATAAAATAATAAATCTTGTTCAATCTGTGCTCTACAAGACTCGCATTCTAGTGTGAGTTGAGACAAACGAGCCCTGTAACATTTTTCAAAGATCGTAGATTTATATAAATCTACGATCTTTGAAAAATGTTGTGTTATATATATATATATATATATATATATATATATATATATATATATATATATATAAATCCATGATGAGAGTAAGGTGGACTTATTATAAAATGTTGTATGTATATATATATATATATATATATATATATATATATATATATATATATATATATATATATATATATATAAATAAAATCCATGATAAGAGTAAGGTGGACTTACCGACGCACTCATTGGCCTCTCTGGCTGTTGCGCGCTGCCATGGCCGGTCATAGTGGAAGGGTTTGCACCTGTCGCACTCGGGTCCCGCAGTGTTGTGTTTGCACTCACACACCAGGTTGCCGTCGCGGTCGCGCACACACTTCGACGCGTGCCCGTTACACTTGCAGCGGCCACCCACCTGCAGATCAGACACGGAGTAGAAGTACGAGTCCCGGGCCAGCTCCGAGTCGTCCTCGTTCTCGTCGCCGAACGTGTGTAAGCGGCTGAACGTCACCTTGATATCAGTGGCCGTGACCCAGTCCTGCAGCACGGGGGAGTTATCGAAGTCGTGCGCCGACGGCCTGCCGTCCAGAGTGCTGAACGCGATGAGGCCGCCTGCGAGCGGCTGCATGTCCGTGTGCGAGTCCGTGCAGATGGCCTCCTGCTCGTTCTGCTTGGTGATGGCCGCGCGACTCGGTCGGTTGTACATCTTCTTGCACTGCGTCGAGTAGAACTGGAACGGCGTCCATGTCTTGCCGTAGTCCATCGACTTGTAGATGGCCATGGACTCAGGCCGCGGCGAGCAGAACTGCAGGCTCACGTAGGTCACCTCGAACTTTTTGCCCAGCGAGAGTGTGAGGGTAACGTTCTGCGGGTGCTGTACGTAGCTCTCGGACTGCCAGCACGTGAGGTTGTGCGGGTTGTTGAGGTCGGTGAGGTACGCGGCCGGATGCGCTTTCTTCGGGTCTGTCGCGTCGCACGTGTGGCAGTCGCGCGTCCTCTCGTCGGCCTTCTCGCTCACCACGCAGTAGCGCGCCGCCGGTGTGCCGCACGTGCTGGACGCGCGCACGTCCTTACCGAAAGCCGCGTTCACGAAGTCAGGGATGCAGCGGCGGGGGTTGCCGTTTTCGTCGTAGCACGGGTCGGGCGGTGAGGACTGCGCGGCGAACATGCTCATACCGTAACCACCGCCGCCGCCGCGCGCTCCCTCCACCATCACGCACAGCGCCACCAGAGTGCTCCAAGCCACGAACAGCCGCAGCATCGTCCCGCAGGAGTCCGGTTAGCTCAGGAATGCACGGAGTCCCGCAGGAGTCCGGTGTGCTCCGAAATGCACGGAAGAAAGAGAGAAGGTTTTGCTTCTCCGCGCGCGCTTTCAAACTCCAGACGGCTCGGATTCTTTGCGCGCGTGCATACAATCAGGAGATGAGAGCAGACTTGTCACTTTAATGCACGTGTTTACTACATTAAAAGCAGACCACCAAGACGTCTTATAAGAGCGTAAGAAGTTAGTCCAAATCAAATTGGAGTCTTAGTTCTCGGAGAACTAAAACTTGCCAAGTGCACCCGATGGCACGAAGCCTACGTGGAAAAGTGCCCACGAGTGCTGTGTGCTAACAAGCGACCGAAACCTTACGAGTCGAGCGACGAAATGTGCACGCGGAGAAACAGCTTTAACCGGGCTGAAGAGTATGGCCAACGGTTTAAAGAAATTACAGGGTGCGCTCCCTTTTCTTTTCCCTCTCTTACTCACTTTCTCCCGGATATGTTGTAATCTTGCACTCTTTCCCCCTTCAACCTAACGCCAACGATATGAAAAAGAAAACCTGCTATTACTTTTGCTATAGCTTTCTCTCGTTCACTCCCCCCCCCACTCATTCACACCACTGTGTCTCTGAGTGTGTCTCTGAGTGTGTGTCTCACTCTCGCTGCTGCCGCTGTGTGAACAGAATCTAGTCATTCCTCGGAGTTTGAGCTCAGAGAATAGGCTTCACGCCAAAGGGGGCATCCACGGGCAGGTGATTAGTAACACTCAACCCAGTGATATCACTAATCCTTGTCCGGTTTATGTAGATTTTGATTGTGATTACTGAAATGAGTTTTGTAAACTCCAGCAACACCCCTTGTTTATCTGCGGAGTGTATCCCTCGACTAAGCCCCTTCTCCTCTATTTAACAAAATATATATAGGCTACTTTCACAAAACTTTATATTTTCTCTTGTCACTGTGGTACCCTCACGTGATGAAACGTACCTTTAAATCTTTACTTTTTCAATATTCAAGTCAAATTTGACAGATTGTTCTTTCGGAGAAATGACTTACACATTGGAGCATAAGCTTTTCACGTGTGATTATGTGCACGTCTGAAGGAGTGTGTGAATGTGTGTATGTGTGCATGACTTACATCTAGTCTTATATCTGAATGAGTGTGTGAATGTGTGGATGACTTACATCTAGCCTTACATGAGCATGTGACGAAGTTGTAAGGTTGTTTATTTTTTTTTTAATTATCCAGGTAAAAGGTACATATTTAAGATACAAAAGGTATACCTTGAGGAGACTACCTCAGTGACAGTTCGTTTTTTTCTTTTATGCCTATTTGTCTTTCGTCTGTGAAGGTAATTATACCTTTACTTTTAGAACTAATTCAAGGTACAACACTTGTCCTCACAGCCCAATTTTGTACCTGAAATAATTATTAAAGATACAATACACTCACTTTTCCTGGTAAAACATACAATGTATAATTGTACGACAGATGTATCCACCCAATTGAAAAGAAATGGTACACTACAGCACTATTGTCCCCTGAAAGTGATGGCTGCTTGGTGAAATATGATGAGAATTATAACTCCAATCAGACTGAGTTGTCTATAAAGTATTGCAAATTATTATAAAGTAGAATTACTTGTACAAAACTACCAAGAACCAAATCTCAGAACTTTAGTTTCGGGGTTGTTTTGTCGGTGGGATGGCCTATGAATCAATAAATAGAATAAAGTATAACATTAGTAAGCTGCAGTTAAACTTAGAAGTATTTAAAAAAAACACAAAAAAAAACAAAAAAAAAAAACAAATGCGACGTAAGTAAAGGTGTTTTCATTTGAAATTGACAGAACACTTGTTGACCACCCACTGCATAAATGATCCATGTCCACCTGTGTGTTCTCAGAGCCCCACACGGAAATGCGACGGCGACATCATGTGGTGAGAGACAGAACAGTCCAACAGAGGACATGGATGTGTATCAGGACATGGCCGATAGCTCATCAAACACCAATTTCAAAATGAAGCATCACAGATCAGAGAAGAGCATGTCAAATGGCCCAGTCATCATCAGTATTTCAAGTGCTCAGCACAAAAATGTAGCTGAAATGAGTAATCAATACTCAAATGTGTTTACAGGTCATATTACAGGTCCTTCATCCCGATAGCAGTCAGATTCTTTAATAGATAAAATAACATAATGTAGCACGGCTAGCTGTTTTCCATCATCAACCTATACAATGATCCATGTATCAGTTGTCTGTATATAAATGAGGGGTTAATCATACTCATCTATATTCATATTTATATTTTTCTGTAAATACATTGAGGTGTTCATAGTGTACACATTACCATTATTGTTATTTTTTACTACTTTTATTCTTATTTTTCTATTCCTATTGTATATATTTTTTAGAATTTTTTTCAATTAAATTCCTATTTAATGTGTATTGTTTCTTTTCTGTTTTTTGTGTAATTGAGCTGCTGTTACAAGGGAATTTCCCCAGTATGGCGATAAGATAAGTTTATCTTATGTAAACACAACTTACATGACTCAAGTTACACAAATCTTTTTGGTATGTTTCACTTAACTGAAATTGAGTGCCATCCATCTATCTTCTATACCGCTTATCCTTTTCAGGGTCACGGGGAATCCTGGAGCCTATCCCAGGCTCTGTACATCGGGCACTCAGCCGTGCACCCTTAAAATTTAGTTATTTAACAAATAGTAAATGGTATAAGGCAGAGGGATTAAAAAGATCCAGTTTCATAAAATTCTTTATAACGTTCCAGATAAGTGACTAATGACTGAATGGTGACAACAGTTATGTTTAATGCTTACCCTTTAATGATTAGTTCATGGTTCATATAAGACACAACAAATACATTATACGGCCAAAAATTATGTGGTCACCTAACTACTACTCCTACCAAACTCTTTTTATGTTGGCAGAGAGAAGCTGCCAGCTGTAGTAAATCATGATCACTAGCAGGAAATTAAGAGGCCTTGGTCTTGGGAAATTAAAGGACATTTGGAACTTTCAGCACCATTGAATTAATAATCTAAGTGTTTGTATGTATATTTTTGACCCTGTATGTATAATTTTGACCTAATTACAGAAAACCCCAAATAAATGAAAACTTATTAGCCAAATTCTTTTCTTTCTTTTTTCCTTTTTTTTTTTTTTTTTTTTTTTACATTTTTTATTGAAGATGTATGTTGTACAATCATTCTGCCCCAGAAAAAAAAAAGTTCAAAGAAATTATTGAAAGCCCAATATTGCCATGCCATTCATGTCCATGATGAGTGTATGTAAACTTGTATGTAAATGCAAATGTACAGTATCTCACAAAAGTGAGTTTGGTCCTCCACTCTTCAGGGAAGGCTTTACACTAGATTTTGGAACGTGGCTGCAGGGATTTGTGCTCAATCAGGCATAAGAGCATTAGGTCTAACGTTTATATCAGATGAGAAAGTGTTCAGTGGGATTTAAGTCAGGGCTCTGTGTAGGCTATTTGAGTTCTTCCATCTTTATGGACCTCACTTTGTGCACAGGGGCATTGTCATACTGGAACAGGTTGGGGCCCCAAGTTCTGGGGAAGGGAAAGCTTAATGTTAAAGTATGCAGACATTCTACACAATTGTGTTCTTCTAAGTTTCTTGGAACACACATAACATACATATTTTTGGCCTTATAGTGTATATTTTACATCTGTTTTATTTACTCAGGGCAGTAGTAACTAGTTCTAAACATTACTTTGTTTACACCCTGGATGGCACCACGCATACACACACATTCACACACTCATTCACACCTAGGGCTATTAAGTATAGCAAAGTTGAGAGGGGGAAAAAAAACTCAATTAAAGGCAAGTCAGCTTGTCCATAATATGCAGTAAATAAAATATACTTTAAAAATGGAAAACAGTCCTAAAGGTTATGCAATCAAAATATTTCCTTTCCTTACAACTATAAGCTTAAGTTATTAAAACACATTTGATTTTTCCTAAAGCATTGCAGCACATAGATCATCATTAAATAGTAGCACAAGCACTACATTGAACACTCTCTGCCATTTAAGAAAGCTCCATGGTAGGTGGAAGACCTCCTTTCCTCTTTTTCATAATGAATGGTGTTTACTATGTTTTCCTCTTGAACCACAAGTGTCTATACACAGCTGACATGCAACGGAAATTTCTTACCTCTGCACCCACCAACAGCACTTATAAGTTCCTGGAAGAGTGGTAAAAGATGTGTGGACTAAGGTTCCCCTTTCACAAAATGACTGGGTTTGTGTTGCTTTTTTCTAAAATGCTTAATGCGTTTGAACTACAAATAATATAACATCATCACATCCTATATGTCAGCTAAATGTTTGCGCACTGCTTTCTGTACTAATTGACCTATTTAAATAGCTCTAATATGGAAATGTTATTGTCATTATTATTGTAATTACCTATCAATCTCTCACTCTCTTTACCTCCCTCTACCCCTCTGCTTCTTTCGAGCCACACATGATTTTATCGATGCAGTGATCCTGACACTTTCTGCTCTCCTGACCTGCCTGATCCATCCTGATGCCCTACCTCTGGAGGGAGCTCTCATCAACTGGAGGCTACTTTCTGCAGATTGCTGAAGATGGTACCGCTTGAAGTACCATGGAAATGGTTTTGGACCTCAATTCCACATGAACATTCTCACTGTGGTTGCTGGAACTATGGTTGCTGCAATGGCCTTAGGACTGCAATTACCACATACAATTTTGCACTCAAGTCTCCTTTGGTGAACAGTGGACTAGTTCAACAAAAAGACTTCATATAAAAACCACAGTGAACATTCTTTTACTTTCACACTATCCGTTGTTACCCAGATGAGGATGGGTTCCCTTTGGAGTCTGGTTCCTCTTAAGGTTTCTTCATTTCATCTTAGGGAGTTTTTCCTTGCCACCATCACCACCGGCTTGTGCAATGGGGATAAATTCACACACTGAAAATCTGTATCCTGTGTTTATATGTTTCTGTAAAGCTGCTTTGAGACAATGTCCATTGTTAAAAGCGCTATACAAATAAAACTGAATTGAATTGAATTCATCCAGCTTCTGCAAATACACAACACTGAAACTGGACGATCAACTGTTTCTACTGTAGAAATGTAAAATTATTCACATACCCTATATTGCCACACCGTTCCATTAATGACATACATTTCTCAAATATTTCTTTCTTGTGTCTTCTAGTTAACAGGAAACTACCCTTTCAATAGTAGAGGAAGTTGAAGTTATCAGTTAAATAAAAGGTAGCACTGGTGTTTATTTTAGAAAAGGGGAAGTCCAGAACAAGCCATTCAAAGTGCACAAAACTAATAAATGGTCTACACTTATATAGCGCTTTTGTCCAAAGCGCTTTACACTGTGTCTCATTCACCCAAGCACACACACACTCACAAACCAATGGTAGCAGAGCTGCCATGCAAGGTGCTAACTTGCCCTCGGGAGCAAATTGTGGTTCAGTGTCTTGCCCAAGGACACTTCGGTATGTGGAGTCATGTAGTCCGGGAATCAAACAGCCAACCCTACGATTAGTGGACAACCCACTCTACCACAGCCACAGTCGCAGGTCAATTGTTTATCAAGAGCCATTTTGTATTCAACCGATGTTTAAATCTCCTACAGTAAATCCTATCCTACCTTGTATAGTGATGATAAGTTGAGTATATGAGCCCTTCAGGGCCGAGATGTTCAAACATTTTTTTTCCGGAGTCAATAATGGTAGTGTGTGCATAATTATTAATTAATAATATCTAAGGATCATTGAATTATTGCTATTGTTCTTGCCTTGTTTAGATAGTAAGTCTATTAGTGGACTCTTGAAAGAAAGGAAAAGACATCAAGACATGTCTTTAATTTTTTAACAGTTTTTAATAGTTAGCCAAACAGTTGTAGAGTTACCATATTCTTTGTTTAACATACATGTTAATGATTGTCTGATGGTATGAGGCTCAAGAGTAGCAGCTGGGCTAGGATTTTTATAAATCTTCTCACTGTCACAAGAAGAATGATTCATCAAGCATAAATATCCAACCCGCAATTGCTGTGGTCAGAAACCTAATACTGGTGATGGGCTAGAGGAAGCGCCTAACGAAACTTTACATATAAAGTTGCAATCAAATTAACATAACCCCCATTGCAGATTAGGTTTATTATTTAGTGTTTATTGTTTATTGTTTATTGAACCCAGTCATTAACCCAGTGGTTGGGTTACACAAATCTACCCAAAAACTGTCTAGAGACTGAAAAAATAATCCAATTAAATGACACAAAAGGCTCAATGTTTGGCTAGAAAAAAGCATTTTCTAGAGTGTTCTAATTACTGAATACCCAAAACACCCCACCCAGTCATCTAGCCATCACAATTTGACCCATGTCAAAGTCACTCCTTATGCTTGGCCATTTTTCCTGCTTCCAACTAATCAACTTTGAGAACTGACTGTTCACTTGCTGCTTAATATATTCCACCTTTTGACAGGTGCCAATATTCACTTCACTTGCCAGTGGTTTTAATGTTATGGCTGATCGGTGTATGTACACAGAATTGAGCCATGGTGGCAGGTTGTGGGTTTTCCCAGAACACATCACATACTATAACTTCCTCATTATTCTCATAAAGGTAATCCTTTTCATACTTTTGGTAAAATAGATTATGTTTAGAATGTTGTCTTTTCCATGTTCCTATGTTAGATGTTACATCATTTACACCAATCTAGTTATAATTTAAATAATATCACGTGAGAGAAATGTGTCTTGTGACCGTGTTTGGTTTTGAAAAGTGGAAATAGCGATTACCAGCATTGTACAGTCTTTATCCACATCCTCAAATATAAGTGAATTCAACTCAGCTCATACAGTTCACCCTTGCTTACTCAATGGAACTGAAAACCCCCAGGTGAAACTTCCGCCTACCTGCATTACTGAATAACCCAGTGTAGATTTGCTACAGCTCTGACCACCATCAATTTTATAGTTTGCCTCTCCTAAAAGCTTGAATTCTTCTTAATGTTCTGTACTTCCTATTTTCTCATGTATTCATGGATCTTCTCTCTGAAACCAACTAAGTCAGTGAAGCCTTGAGCTCGCAGAGTTGTCTCACAGCATTTTAAAGATTTAAATTCAGACTAAAAATATGTCATGTCAACCCATGTACACCCACACATTCAGAAGACAGGAAACCCAATCTTGCAAGTCTATAAGAGAATCGGAAGTGGGGACGAGCATTTCTGACTTTGTTTGAGAGTTTGTGTGTTTGGCCTTTGGCAGCCACTAGCTACATGTCCGCCTCCCTGCCTGGCCTCATCTCTAGCAATACTCACGCAAGTTTCACACATGCTAATATTATGAGGAACAGAAACTAACTGACAATGAGCACAATGTACATTTTTGCTTACTGGCAGCTGAACTAAGGAAGGTATCTAAGGCATGCTGGATATGGATCAGACATTGCTGTTTCATCCAGGGTATGTGATACTCTACACTTCTCATTTGTACCTCATGCTTGAACAACTTTTGTAGCAATAATGGCTCACTTCAAAACTTTCAGCCTCACCGTAGTAGCTTTTTGTCAAAGTACAGGCAGTTTATGTGTTTGAGTATGTTTTTTTTTATTTCACTTTAAATTACATTAATAGGTAGTACTGCAGTACTATGACTGCACCGATCTTACAACAATCCTTAATTCCTGATCAATATCATAATCACAGCTACATGTGTATAACTTTGTTAGCGTTATTTCTCTTCTGTGTGGTTTGTTTTCAGTTTTATATGAACATGTTTGTGTGCTTTGTATGCATATTGTAAAGACAAAGACATTTCTTAGTTCCATGTCGGATCGGGAACTTTGATTATGAATTAAATTTGGAAATTGAAGATGTTAAAGTTGAAATTTAAGGGGGAAGATAATGATTTACAACCTCTTGCTGTGTGTCTGGACTATGGGACTGATGATACACTGTGCTGGAATTCAAATGACTTACCACTTCTACATTTCTATTTGATTAATATTTAATAAAATGTTTAATTAGGTTTTCAAGACAAGGAAACTACCAACATTTCTTACTGTGCCCGTTTTATCATTATACAATAACAACACCGCATTGTACAGTACTGCATATAATAAAAACTGTGCGAATCTTCCATAAATTCAGTATTCCTTCATATTACACTTAAAAAGTTTTTTTTTTGCCTCTAATTAGGTTAATATTATAATAGCTTTGTATATAATATAATATGCTAACCTATAGGTTTGTTTGTTGGTTGCTATAATGCAATAAGATTGGAAAATGATTTATATGATTTATTACAAAAAAGTTCCACTGTGGAAATATTGAAATGGTCATGACGTAGGTTTGCTAACCATCGTCTCCTGAGCTCACACAGCAGTGTCCATGATATTTCTTCATTTGTCTTTGAAAACATTTGGTCTTAAATACCTTATAGCAGACTCATTCTGAGGGTGATATGAAGGACAATCTACCGGTAATGCTACCGGAAATGTTTGCAAATGGCCATTTAGACTAGCACTGTGTCCGAACTTCATAGTACATTCTGGTAGCTTGCCCAGTGAATTTTTCAAATTTTTCTCAATGTAACAAACTCCAAAACTGATCAAATATTATTAGATGGCTATTGCTGTCAAACTATAAACAACAGTTCCATGATTTGGGAAAGATATTGTTGTTTTGCATCGTAGTTAGCTTACTTACTCAGTCCCATTAGACAGAAAATAGAAAGCTTGGCAGAAAGTTCCACAAGGCTTCTGGTTCAGAAAAATATTTTTATTCTGTATATTGCTATTAATATGCGTTTCTATATTATAATTTTAGGGTTCACATAACAAAAAGACCCTTACGGTATAGACTACACTAAATAAATTCAAATACAAATACAGTGGCATTGTGTTAGACCCCTAATGCATGCTTAGTATGTTTGTTATGTTGCATGTTTATGCATGTGCAGATTTCTCACATTTGCTCATATTTGTACCACACTTGGCAAATGAAACTGATTCTGATTCAGAAAATACCCCCTACCCTCTGTATACTGAACATTTATAGATATTTTGATAGATAGATAGATAGATAGATAGATAGATAGATAGATAGATAGATAGATAGATAGATAGATAGATAGATAGATAGATAGATAGATAGATAGATAGATAGATAGATAGATAGATAAATAGATAGCTAGATAGATAGAGGGGTGTGGTAGCTTCATGGTTAGCACTGTTGCCTCGCACCTCAGGGGCTGGGAGTTGGAATCTTGCCTCTGCCCTGTGTGCGTGGAGATTGCATATTCTCCCCATGCAGCCAATCATGCAGAAACAAATCAATAGCTTCACATAATGTTAATGTTCACATAAAAAAGTGCTCTCTGTGACTTTAACTGTGGTATGTTGTTTGGTGCTGCTGCTGACCTCCTGGAATTTTCACAGACAATAGTCTCTAGATTTTACATTGGTGGATTGGTGGGAAAACAAAAAACACTGAGTGAGCAACAGTTCTGTCAGTGCAAATACCTTGCTGATAGGACAGAGGATAATGGCTATATTTGTTGAAGCTGCCAGGAAGTATATAGTGACCCATATGAGCACTCGGTACAACCATGGTGAGCAGAAAAACATCTCAGCATGCACAAAACATCAAACCTAGAAGTTTACTCTCCTGTCTGGCAAGAATAAGAATCTGAGGCTATTATGGGCACAAACTCAGCCAAACTGGACAGTTTAAGATTTGCCTGGTCTTTTTCCAGTCTTCACCTGTTCAGTTTGTATTGAAAACATTGCCTATGTAGCAAATTATTACGGATAAATGCATTATGATCAACAATCGCAGCTGTTGTGCACAGAATGAATACACTCCTCCTACTGATGACTAATAGTGATCTAGGGCCGAGATTCTCAACCTTTTGTAACTAAAGCCCTGCCAAGTCTCCCCTATCATGTGGCATTCCCCCCCTCCCCTCCACCCAATATTGGAGAAGACCAGGTACAATGATTATCTATTTTATATGAAATCTCTCTCTCTCTCTCTCTCTCTCTCTCTCTCTCTCTCTCTCTATATATATATATATATATATATATATATATATATATATACCTCCACCTCTCCCCAGCAAAAAGGAAATACAGAGGGAGAGGGAGCGTAGGGTTTTTCATTTGTACATTCTAGTTGAAAAGCAATAAAATACCCAAAATGTACCCAAAATGATGCCCTCTCTGTGTTTTTTTTTTCTTCTTGAAAACAATTTGAGCTCCGCTTTCGATCTCTCTGCACTCCCCGGGTTGAGAACCAGTAATCTAGGAGAACCCCAGCTGCAAATAGCAACGATTTATAGCACTACCATCATGTTTTATTGTTAAAATACAGGTCTTGCAATAGGTACTACAATATCTTCTGCAATATTAAAATTCTGTAAATGGACATATTTTACACCAGGTAATAGAAAAATACAGATGTACACAATGTGTCCCCATCCTGGTTCCTGGTATTCACAACCCTGATTAGTGTATTCTGTGTCAAGATTTAAAGTAACATTATATCATATAGTGACAACTTTATTTTTGCCAACTATACCATTACTTACTTGCTTTGTTACACATTTCTATGAGTGTATATGAAACCAAAAGTTATTTCTGTTTGCAGGTTGGAAGATTTTGAGTTGCAGTATGACTCATAACTTTCATGTTGTGTGGTGCCACAGCTAAGTGTCAGAACTCTGATGGAGAAAACAGGTGTTTACTCCTAATGACCCACAACAGAGTACATTTAAAAAGTTTTGTGAATTCTAAAGGAATATACTATATTATGTGTTGAAAAGACTGTCTGAACTCACTTTGCAGCAGGTGGTGTATCTTCAGATGTAGAGTCGAGCCTCTACCAACGTGTTCATGCCATGCTCAGAGAACTGGATACACACGCACAAGTCTCAGCATGCAATAAAGGTACATGAGTACTCTTTCAATGAAGTTAAAATAATATGAATTGAGAATATACATAATTTTAATTTAGACTAGCAATAATCGAAGTGCTATTATCCTATGATTGAAGCAACCGAAACTTCCTGTTTCATTGTCAGCACTGAATTTCAACATAAAAACATTAAAACAATAACTTTTTAAACTCTTGCCTATCAAGGTATGCTAAGATGGACCCTGCATAAAAAGGTGGAGATTAATCCCTCGACTAGCATCTTTCTACTGAGGGTTCTTATTAAGGAGCTTGAAAAGGTTAGTCTTTAAAAAAAAATTATTATGTAAAACAAATGGTAAACATGCTAAGACAATTCAGTTTCCTGAACTGTCTTAGAGATAAATGAATAATCCTTCATTAACACTTAATCACTAGTAACATCTATCAAGGAACAATGGCTAATAACTCAAGGCATAGTGATTAAAGTAATACATTATTAATTAAACAATAATAATTTACATTTCTCCAAAAAGCTACTTGCTATCTATTTATAGTAATGATTGATTATTGACTAAAATATCAATGTTAATTTCCAAATTCTGGGCTATACCTTCTTTCCTGTTGTAAGGGTAATTACTAACAACTTAATTTGTTACTGTGTCCTTCTTCTGGAATTAACATTGATCTGTGTTTGGTACTGTGGAGTGAATCAGAAGTACTGAGGTCTTACTGTGTTATGGCTTAAAAATTCAAATTGCAAATTGAGCCACTGAATGTGAGAGGATTTACAACAAAATATTGCTTTGATATAAAATATTTTTTTGCAAACCTCTCTCTGCATTGATCTCTCTGGCACGATATCCTAAAATCAAGGAATTGTATATATCCAACAGCTTTATTAAGTAAACTGGGGGCATCCTTATTACATCATTGCTTAATTACAAACATTT
Organism: Ameiurus melas; assembly: GCA_012411365.1. Lineage (NCBI taxonomy): Eukaryota > Metazoa > Chordata > Actinopteri > Siluriformes > Ictaluridae > Ameiurus > Ameiurus melas. Next base: position 27,563,685 of record CM022753.1, on the reverse strand, counting down.
TCGTTTGAAGGTTACTGTTGTCAGTTTGTCCTTTTCAAACCTTACTGATCACATCAATGATGTCCCTCCTAGACATTTACATTTTAGACAATGAACTGGAATTAGCTACATTACTAGATCTTCAGAGCTCCAGTAGGTTCTGCAGTTGGGAATTAATGTTAATGTAATCAATAACAGCTCTTTAGTATAAGAGAAATCAGTAAATAGTTGTAATAAATAGTGAGTATTCATTTATTTGTTTATTTGTTTGTTTGTTAGATACTGACATGTAAAATATTAATTGTGCAATATAATAATTACTCCAATCAATCCATCAATCAATCAAATCTCTCTTTCTTTCTTTCTTTCTTTCTTTCTTTCTTTCTTTCTTTCTTTCTTTCTTTCTTTCTTTCTTTCCTGATATGTAAGAGACAGTAATTAAAGGTCCGTTATTATAGTGAACTACACCAGCCACTTAGTATGTATGTATGTATGTATGTATGTATGTATGAATTTTTTTTTAATGTATATATATTTTTTCCTTTTTGCATGATACTGGTATGTAAGTAATTAATCAGTAATTAATGCTTAGATAATCGTCATTATTTGTTTGTTTGTTTGTTTGTTATTTCATTCATTTTATTGATACTGAAGTTAGAATATAGATATTGGTTATCATTACATCAAACTTTCATTGTTTGAAACATTCATTGTGTATATTATTGTAACTTTACAGATAAGGGGAGACTGATCGTATAAATGTATTTTTTCCACAGGCAGAGAAGATTGACTGCAAAATTCGCATCATTCCTTTGCTGCACACTCTGGCCTATGTAGTAATACAGGTCTGTATTCTCACTTGGGGATTAAAGCTTATCAAAATGACATTTCCCAGTTAACCATCTTAGGTAGTATAAACCATATTACTACAATCTCTCTCTTTGTTGTTCATAACAAGAAATTTCAAGTTCTCATAAACATTCAGTTGATCTGTTCTGTGTTCTGCTTGGCAGTCTGCTTACATTCCAGACGAACTTTGTGAAAGGATATATGTATGTCTAAAACGTCTGGTTACACTACCGGAGCCTTACAGCACTGTGGGCCTTAACTATGCTAAACACATGAAAATAGAACAGAACATTCCAGGTAATCATGTCTGAAATTTTATATAGCCTAACCGCATGCGTTTCATTATAATATTAGATATACCTTAACTACTTCCTTTTTGTTAGAGATGCTCTTTGACTTATTGAGCTATTTCTGAACATGAAGTGTTTCCTTGAAATATGTTTCCGTTTTCTTGAGATATAAATCATGATCTATAATATACTATAGCTAGTAGCCTGACAAGTGTGCTGTGTTCTCTGATTGGTTCCAGGTGTGCTGTATCAAAGAAGAGTCATTGCTGAGCACAGCCTAAAGAATGAACATTATCCTCTTCATGAGAGGTAGCACTTAAACTACTCACTGAATTTAATTTTTGTTAACTTCACATGCATTTTTATTTTCATGAAATCTCCTAATGTGATAGATCAGCCATTTTATTTGTGCAACAAAAAAAATCCTGCCTTGCTACTGCAAGACAACACATTAAATAGTTTATTTTAGGTGATATTTTGCTGCTTCTTAATAGTTCATGAGTCACAAGTAAATTTCCAGTGGTATTGTGATGTAAATATTCTATTTTGGAGGTGAAAATAAAGTGATTACTGAGAAACACAGTAGATAATGACAGACTGAATGAACTGATGATTGATGATGCACAACAGTTGTGTGAATGAGGAAACATGTCTCATTTTTTGGTATTCATTGGTGATAAAAATTAAACAAATTTGTTTTCTGTCCCCCATTTTCAAGTTTGATCTTATTATGCAGTAGGCATTGTGAGCAGATTTACAGGATTGTCAGTAGAGGACAAATGCGAGCTTTCGTGAATCATTCCGTACAGGATGTCACTGAGTTTTCTTTGTGATTGTTGCGGCCAAAACTGCTTGATTTTTCTGTGGCTCTTTTCAAAATTGGTGATCCAATTTGCTGAGTTTTTTTGTGGAAAACTACTTGAATTGCACAAAATATTTTTTCATTGTTGAAATTGCCTTTCACAGTGATGTTTGTTAGTAAATGAGACCTTTTAGCTGTTCGACGCACATGAATCAAAGAGGGCTTAGGCTGAATGCATGTTGTGATGATGTCACATTACTCATCCTGGCCAAAATTTGTGGAAAATTTGCAATAATTTTGAAAAATTGCAAGCACCTCCGAATATTGTGGCATTTCCAGGATTTTGCATTAATTTATGCTATCGCCAAATCCTGGAAGGACTGTTTAAAACTTAAAATCATGCCTTCCAAATGTAACATTATACAATTGGTATAATGTTCAGCCACCATACCCATACAATGTCTTTAGCTTCATCAGCACTAATTTATTCTGTATTCAAATCATCAAAATCTTGCTGAACATCTACTTTTTTTCTATGTCCTGTTAAGGCACTAGCAGTGAAAAAAGTTTGTGTCATACTATATGAAAAGTTTGAAAGTTTCAAATGTTACTAAATATTATAGGGCAAATTTGAGTTCTTAATTCTGATTGGTCTGATGCCGTTAATTGGTTTTCTGTAACAGCAGCTCTGACAGTAGTTCTGGCTGCAAGACAAATCACAGGTTTATATTAACGCTCTTTTCGTACATTATTCGTTTCTTTAGTAACAGCTAATTCACTGAGACTCCTACGGAAAATGCTCCACATAAAAATTAACAGACTAAAACCATGTTGTTACTGAAAAAAGGAAACATTTAGGGAACATCCATAAGGAAACATTTATGGAAGTAGTCTCCAGTGACAGCATGTTGTAGCAGTCACACATAAAGCTGTACTTTAATATTTCCACCACAGGAGAATGTAGTTTTTATTTTGGATGCATTTTTTAAAATCTTATTAACTTCAAGAGAAAGTGAAAGGCTGACTAGTTACAGATAATGTAATATACTGTAGGTGATAAGACCTAATTTGCGTCACTGGACATTTCACAACATTGTGAAATTGACAAATTGTTGTTGTGTAAGAGAAATCAAACAGTTCATGATGTGATGTTATAAGAGTAATCAAGTAATCTTTTGGGTGGTAAACTTTGAGTCAGTCTGCATCACAACACCATTATTAACCCCCCTTCCCCCCATTAGTTTGTCTCGAAATGCTTTATGTCAGGCGGTAAGGTTGAGGCAGAAGCATTCGCAGATTTTCAAACATTTAATATAAACCAAAGACAACTAGACAAACACTAAGACAACTTGACAAGATACTCAGGCATGAAACAGAAACCAAACCGACATGAAAGACGTGAGTCTCAGACGATGAAAGACAAACAGAGAGTGCAGACAAAGACTATATATACACATGAGTGCTCATTGAGAATAACGTGAATCAGGTGCAGTTGTGGTGCATGTGGTCATGTGGTGCAGTGCAATGGCTGATGGGAAATGGAGTCCAGATCTCCCAGATCCCTGACAGAACCCTCCCCAAAGGCGCCACTACTACAGAGCGCCCAAACCGTTGGCCCCCCACCGGCGCGGACAAAAGGTCACACACAACAGCCAATAGAGAGCGGCTCCCCTAACAGCACAGGGAGGCAAAAGGCAGTCCTTGGCCGGGGCATGGAAGCAGGGCGATCCCCCTCCTGGGGCGAGAAGCGAGGTCCCCCACGAGGCTTAAAGGGGGGGCGGGGTCTCCTGCGAGGCTCCGGGGGAGGCGAGGGTCTCCCGGGCTCCCGGGGGAGGCGAGGGTTCTCCGCGAGGCTTAAGGGAGGAACGACGCTCTCGAAGGAGCATGAGAGGGGAACGGGGTCCTCTGAGGAGCATGAGGGGGGAATGGCGTCCTCTGAGGAGCAGGAAGGGGGAGCGACGCCCTGAGCACAGCGAAGGCCTGGAGCGACGTCTTCAGCGAGGCAGGATGGCAGAGAGACGTCTTCAGCGAGGCAAGATGGCCGAGCGACGACCTCAGCCGAGCAGGAAGGCCGAGCGACATCCACAGCCGAGCAGGAAGGCCGAGCGACGTCCACAGCCGAGCAGGAAGGCCGAGCGACGTCCACAGCCGAGCAGGGAAGCTGAGCGACGTCCACAGCCGAGCAGGTATGCTGAGCGGCATCACACGCCGAATAGGAAGGCTGTGCGATGACCTCAGCTGAACAGGAAGGCTGTGCGATGACCTCAGCTGAACAGGACGGCTGTGCGATGACCTCAGCTGAACAGGACGGCTGTGCGATGACCTCAGCTGAACAGGAAGGCTGTGGGATGACCTCAGCTGAACAGGACGGCAGCGTGACGATCTCGGCCGAACGGGAAGGCAGAGTGACATCCAGAAGAGGGGCGGGAGGGCGGGACTCAGTCTCCTCTCTGAGCACATGCTCCAACCCGTGAAACTTGGCATAGTTTACAATAAACGTCGGGTGTTGTAAGGTGCGTGCGCTGTACGACGTTGGTATCCCGAGTCCGCGGTTGATCTCAGCCAACTGTTCCCTCCACCTTTTTTCCCGCTCCATGACCTTGAGATACTCCTCCGCATAGCTGTCGTACCAGGCGTCCATCGAAAAAAAAAAAAGAAAAAATATATCTGCTGCTTCTAATTCACGGTCTTTCGTTCTGTCAGGCGGTAAGGTTGAGGCAGAAGCATTCGCAGATTTTCAAACATTTAATATAAACCAAAGACAACTAGACAAACACTAAGACAACTTGACAAGATACTCAGGCATGAAACAGAAACCAAACCGACATGAAAGACGTGAGTCTCAGACGACGAAAGACAAACAGAGAGTGCAGACAAAGACTATATATACACATGAGTGCTCATTGACAATAACATGAATCAGGTGCAGTTGTGGTGCATGTGGTCATGTGGTGCAGTGCAGTGGCTGATGGGAAATGGAGTCCAGATCTCCCAGATACCTGACAGATTACAGTATATAAAAGAAGATGTACAGTTAAATTGAGGTTTTAATGTCTTAATGTTTTCCCCTTTTTTGCTTCATTTGAAAAAAAAAACCCTTAAATAACTTATCCTTCTTTGGTTCTTTGGTATTGTACAGAGTGTTGGTGTTTGCGGATCCAGCCGTGTTTCCTGAGACACTGTTAAATGCAGTGAGGGCTGATGTTGAGTGTGGGGCTTTGGACTGGGACACACTGACCCCTCAGCGCCGGGTTATACTACACACACTACAAGCTGGACTGGGGAAAGTGTGCTACGGGAGACAACTTAAACAAGCCCTGGAGGTCTGTATCTGTGTGTTTGTGCTGTGTGTTTAAACATGATTTGTCTGACGGAGATGATGAAACACGACTGAGATTCAATGCATAAAAAAACAACAAGGCAGAAGTAATAAAAGATCTCAATGTAGCTCTTGAGTTACAAAATATTTCAATTTGCAAAATATATGCAAATACCCAAAAAACATACAAGCTAACAGGGTCTCACTGAGCTTATGTCTTTCATATTCACAAATCATCATGACTTGTCTATTTTGTGCGTTAATGAATTTGGAAATTGGGGCCATTTCTACCTGAAAGATGCAAAATTCATTTAATGTCCGCAGTGTGATTTAAGAACTGGAATAAAGATTTAGTGTGTAAATTAATACAACCAAAAGACAGGCGAATGCTTGTTTCCACCATACAATAAAACCATTTAAAAAGTCTTAATAATGAGAAAGTTTTGTGAAAGTTACTCTGGGTTGTTATTAACAATTGGTATACTATTTAATTATTGCTGCACATCTGCCATTTTGCATGGTCACCTGCCAGTTCCCATCCACCAGCCAGTTCTCCTCTATCATACTGTATTACAACTTACTTTCCTCAAATGAGACACATGAAGCCAGTACTACATCTTTTTCAAACTGCTGCTCATGCTGTGTCACAGTGCACTATAACACACTAACATGCTATCTACTATCCTCTGCATACATGAGCTCACACATGTCCACAATTGGCTAGCATTGCTGTGATTAATAGCACAGAGAGAGTATGTCATGGGAGGCTGTGGCAGCTTCAGTATTCGACAATAGGGCGAATACTTTTCTTTTGCTCACTCTGGATCCCATATCTACACTTCTAAAGCCAACAGAAGGCACATTCAACACTTTTTATTTTGCTTATCTATTGTATTTGTGGTTTTAACATGTTTCGCTACTTCACCATCTTTGCATGTGACATCATATATGCAATATAAAATACCCACAACATACAATGATTTACACACAGACTTGATCAGGCATCAGACTCAAATAAGATTTTTTTTATTTGAGATTTGGTAAACCAGGGAATCAGATTCTTTTAGACATACAGTAGTTAGGTTGAAGCGTGAAGATATTTACTCATTTATTAAATATGGTGGTTACAGGATTTAGGTGAAGACATGGAAAAATACTTCCAGGATGTTGTTGCCACTGTAGAGGAAAGAATAATGGATGGAGGTTCCGAATGTGACCAGTACAACACAAGATTACAGCAACTCTATGATGAAATCATTTGCTCTGCTAGCACAGGTAGAAACATTTTTGGATGCAACATTTCAGTAAGACATTTACCAGGTTTGTGCATTCTAAGCTTGTTGTGTGATTTCTCTTTTTAGAGCAATCATGTCCTGCCAGTCTGGTTGGAACTCCACTGCCCAGTCCGGAGGTTAGCTTCCATGTCTGGACAAAAGAAGATGAGATATGTGAGCATTGAGATATGTGACCTAACTTTCATGATCGTATCTTTGTTGGTTCAAATCTTTTAAAACTTTTAATTTTTTCTTTCATTTTCAAACAGGGAACGAGATGATAAACTTCACTCTAATGCTGAGCTCTTCGAATCGGAACTCTGCATGTCTTGAAGAAGATAAAGACACCAAGCATGCTTCCTTCATCTCCACCATATCCATAGACAGTGGTATAGAGGGAGATTTGCCTTTAAACGAGTTCTCCTTTCTGATGGTTGAGCCCTCTGGTGGGCTGGAGGTCCAGGAACAGCAGAAGAGTTTACCGTTTTCCAGGAAGCCATGCGTGAGGTGGCCAAAGGCTGGGAACAGAACAACATTAATGATGGATGCCATTAAGGAAAGTGGAGGAACAGGGGGAAGTGGAAGTTCTATTCTTAAAGATGAGAGGAACTTTACTGCTCGTGTTGTGATCATGGGTGATGACAGCACTCTGGGTAGGCTGGCTAAGGCTTATCACAGTATACGGTATGAAGGCTTGGTATTTTCTAAATTTTGAGTACTTTCTACCTCATGGGAAAAGTCCTCCATATTCAAAATGAATATACTCTTTGCTTTTGATAATGTGTGCAGGAAAAAGGAGATGCGGAATTTATTTCTGACAAAGAGAGTCAACATGGAAATATACTATATTCCTGTCACTAGCCAGACCAATACAGCTTCATCAGTCCAGGTGACTATTCACTGATCTCTTTGTTTTGTTTATTTCCATGTTCCTATGTGAAGCACTTACATACAATGGATATAAAAAGTCTACATACCCCTGTTAAAATGATAGGTTTTTTTGATGAAGAAAACGGAAACCAAGATAAAACATGTCAGATGTTTTTCAGCTTTAATGTGATATAGCAACCATCGAAATTCAAGTGAAAAACAAATAGAAATGTTTTAGGGAAAAAAAGAAAGAGAAAAAACCAACAATAACCTGGTTGCACAATTGTGCACACCATACTACGTTGGGGCATGTGACTGTGCTCAGAATGAACCAATGACATTTAAACTCATGTTCAAAATTAATTATCATACACCTGTCATCAATGAAGTGATTTTGAATAACCCTAAATAAAGATCAGCTTTCACTGCAGGATTTTCCCCTTCATGGTTTTATCTGACTTCTGAAGCCATGGTCCACAAAGAACTCAAAGAGCATGCACAGGATTTCATTGTCAAAAGGCATCAATCAGGAGAGGGGTACAAAAGCCCCCCCCCAAAAAAAAAATAAAAAAAATACATAAATAAATAAATAAATAAACTTTAGATGTACCATGGAACAATGTAAAAGCCATCATTAATGTTCTCAAGTACATTAACAAGAACAGGAAGTTCCAACAAAATTGACAAAAAATAGACAACACCCTTATTGTTAACGAGGTTGCCAAGAGACCTATGGTAACATAGGCAACATATCCGTCAAGTACTAGTCGTTCACTGCATGGGACAACAATCTCTCATATTTTTCACATGTCTGGGCTATGGGGTAAGGTGGCTAGAATGAAAACAAATCCTAAAAATTTTGCCAAAATATACATAGAATCACTTTGACTCATGTGGCAAAATTATATATCATCTGATGAGCCTAAGGTAGAAATTTTGTGTCATAAATGTATGTTTATGTTTGGTAAAAAAAAAAAAACAGCTTAGCATCATACAAGTACACCATAGACAAATTGAATTATTTGAATACAGTATAACCGTGGCAGCATCATGATACTTGGTTGCTTCTCTTCAGCTGGGACTGAGGCTCTATTGAATATAGAGGAAATCATAGATAGCTCCAAATACATTTACATTTATTCACTTGGCAGGTGCTTTTATCCAAAGCGACTTACAAATAAGCAAAGCGATATATCAAGCAGGGAACAATACAAGTAGTGCTACTATACAAGATCCATTAACTGAATACCAGAGGAAGTAAAGTGCACAGAGTAGAGGTGTAAGTGCGTTGTGTGTGGGTTTTGTTTTTTCTCTATGAGTTGGTTAGGTGTTCACAGAAGAGGTGGGTCTTTAGCTGTTTTTTGAAGATAGTGAGAGATTCTGCAGTCTGGATTGAGATCGGTTTATTTACCAGTTCATTTTGATACAAAATCTGCAGGCATCTGTTAGACAGCTAAAGATGAAGAAAAATTTCACATTCTAGCACGCTAATGAGTGAAAATACAAATCCAAGTCAACAAAGGAATAGCTTCAGAAGAAGAAGAATATCAACGTTGGGCCCATTCATAGCCCAGATCCAAATTGTATTGAAAACCTGTCGAATGACTTGAAGAGAGCTGTGTGCAGGAAAAAAAAAAATATCCCGTCGTAATTTAATAGACACTAGATATGAGAGGGGTATAAATAAGACAGGTTCCGCCTGCACTCCCTAAGCAGGTTCTAATCAGTGGCACACAATCTTGAACAATTGATTCAAATTTTATTGATTTAAAGCTGTGATAAATGTAGAGGTGTACTTACTTTTTCCATGTGACTGATCTGTTTTTGTTCATTTAAATTGTGAAAATTATTACAAAATATCAATATTATGTGTCATTTGATCATTTGATAATAGGAACTGTTTCAAAGAGGATCAAATATATGCTTGTCGAAATATGTAAAATTATTTAAAATTTCTATAATGTATATATATATATACACACACACACACACACACACACACACACACACACACATACAGTGGTGTGAAAAAGTGTTTGCCCCCTTCTTCATTTCCTGTTCCTTTGCATGTTTGTCACACTTAAGTGTTTCGGAACATCAAACCAATTTAAACAATAGTCAAGGACAACACAAGTAAACGTAAAATGCAATTTGTAAATGAAGGTGTTTATTATTAAAGGTGAAAAAAAATCCAAACCATCATGGCCCTGTGTGAAAAAGTGATTGCCCCCTAAACCTAATAACTGGTTGGGCCACCCTTAGCAGCAACAACTGCATCCAAGCGTTTGCGATAACGTGCAATGAGGCTTTTACAGCGTCCTGGAGGAATTTTGGCCCACTCATCTTTGCAGAATTGTCCTAATTCAGTTACATTAGATGGTTTTCGAGCATGAACGGCCTTTTTAAGGTCATACCACAACATCTCAATAGGATTCAGGTCAGGACGTTGGCTAGGCCACTCCAAAGTCTTCATTTTGTTTTTCTTCAGCCATTCGGTGGTGGACTTGCTGGTGTGTTTAGGATCATTGTCCTGCTGCAGAACCCAAGTTCGTTTCAGCTTGAGTACACGAACAGATGGTCGGACATTCTCCTTCAGGATCTCTTGGTAGACAGCAGAATTCATAGTTCCTTTTATCACGGCAAGTCTTCCAGGTCCTGAAGCAGCAAAACAGCCCCAGACCATCACACTACCACCACCATATTTTACTGTTGGTATAATGTTCTTTTTATGAAATGCAGTGTTCCTTCTACGCCAGATATACTTGGACACACACCTTCCAAAGAGTTCCACTTTTGTCTCATCGGTCCACAGAATGTTGTCCCAAAAGTCTTGGGGATCATCAAGATGTGTTGTGGAGAAATTGAGACGAGCTTTGATGTTCTTTTTGCTCAGCAGTGGTTTTCTCCTTGGAACTCTGCCATGCAGGCCATTTTTGCCCAGTCTTTTCCTGATGGTGGAGGCATGAACGCTGACCTTAACTGAGGCAAGTGAGGCCTGCAGTTCTTTGGACATTGTTGTGGGGTCTTTTGTGACCTCTTGGATGAGTCGTCGCTGCGCTCTTGGGGTAATTTTGGGCGGCTGGCCACTCCTGGGAAGGTTCACCACTGTTCCATGTCTTCGCCATTTGTGGATAATGGCTCTCACGGTGGTTCACTGGTTTCCCAAAGCTTTTGGAAATGGCTTTATAACCCTTTTTCCAGACTGATAGATCTCAATTACTTTCTTTCTCAATTGTTCCTGAATTTCTTTGGGTCTCGGCATGATGTGTAGCTTTTAAGGATCTTCTGGTGGACCTTACTGTGTCAAGCAGCTCCTATTTAAGTGATGCCTTGATTGTGAACAGGTGTGGCAAGAATCAGGCCTGGGTGTGGCTAGAGAAATTGAACTCAGGTGTGGACAACTACAGTTATAGTATGTTTTAACAAGGGGGCACTTGTGTTGTGTTTACTTGTGTTGTCCTTGACTATTGTTTAAATTGGTTTGATGTTCCGAAACACTTAAGTGTGACAAACATGCAAAGGAACAGGAAATGAGGAAGGGGGCAAACACTTTTTCACACCACTGTATATATATATAAATATATATATATATATATATATATATATATATATATATATATATATATATATATATATATATATATATATAAAATAATTATTATTATTATTTATTACAAATTTTTTTTACATATTTTTACACATGCACAGTGGATTTGTCAGTCAGGTTAAGTGTGTGTCTGTTCTGTGTGCGTGTTTTTGAAGTTTGTGTATGTTATGAAGGCCCCCAGTGTAAGTTCCCTTTAAATGAAGTGTTACCAGTTGATTAAATATTGGCAAAACATTGTCAATATTGGCAAATGTAAAATGTTGATTTATAATATTCATCCTGTAGGATGTTTCCATTCAGGAAAACGCTACAGCAGATGTAGACAGGCTTACAGTTGCAGCGTCCTTGGGTGGTGTGGATCCGTGGTATGACTCCAACATTAACAGTCTGGGAGCCATGATCCTGAAACTAGCTGAAACGGTAACTATTCCTTCACCTCTTTTCATCTTGATAGTGCATAATGTACTAGGTTCTACTGCTCACTATTATTACAGTAAAACAAACCATGTATTTGTGATGTGTAATTTGCAGTGAAAAGAAACATATGGACAAAATGTCCTGTTACTTGGTGAAACAGCTTTTTAAAATATGTGTCTGGTTTGGATTACAGCACTCCAGTGTGGTTGGGTCTTCAGAGCCCAACTCCTTTCTTTTGGACATCATCTCATACTACACACGCACAGCACAGCAGCCTGTCCACATCCCCATCTACTCTGTTAAGGTCTGATAGCACATTCAACATTTCACAAGTTGTAGAGCTTTGGTTAAATAAATTCAGTTTTTTCCTTGTATTAGATGCATGCTCAATGGTCCAGAGAAAAAACAATAAGACATCTATGGGTTGTTTTTTATTAATATGAGCAATGTTAATGTCCTGTTGTATATACTGTATACACTCAGCATCCACTTTATTATTAATACCTGTACACTTGCATGTTTGTGCAATTATCCAATCAGCTAATAATGTGGCAGCAGTGTAATGCATCAAATCATGTAGATACAGGTAATGTTCACAGTGAACATCAGAATGGAAATAATACAATACACAACGTACTGTACTGAACCTTGAGGCAGATGTGCTACAACAGTAGAAGTCTACAGCGGGCAAAGTCTCACTTAAACTGGACAGTTAAATTTTGGGAATTTATTTTCCCAATAAATTGGGAAAATAATTTTCCCCAATTATCCCCCCACCGCCCCGTCCCCACCCCCCGTATATCAGGTATCATATATACCTGATATTATATACCATTGTATATATATAATGGCTAAATGCGCCCAATTTGGACATTTTCACTTAGGGGTGTACTCACTTTTGTTGCCAGTGGTTTAGACATTAATGGCTGTGTGTTGAGTTATTTTGAGGGGTCAGTAAATTTACACTGTTACACAAGCTGTACACTCACTACTTTACATTGTACCAAAGTGTCATTTCTTCAGTGCTGTCACATTAAAAGAGATAATCAAATATTTACAAAAATGTGAGGGGTGTACTCACTTTTGTGAGATACTGTATGTTTATAGACCTTCAACACAGTGTTATGTATCTGAAAGGTTACTTCACTCTTCTTGTATCTAGATTTCCTTCTGTGGTTTAGATTCTAAAGTTGTGGAGGAGGTGTTTGTATGTCAGCTTGACATGGACTTTCCTGGGCTCAAACCTCTGAGAGTTACATTTAAAGATACAATCAGGGGTGAGCATACAATTGAACAGCAGCATATAATAGATAATTGATTCACTGTCTATAAAGATTGTGAATGTTTGTCTCATTTAAATAACACCAATGATTAATCAGTATTTTTAAAAATTGTTTTTTGCTGCAGGATCAGTACGGTATAAGAATAACATGCAAGACGACTATGGTGTAGTTGTGGCTGTCAACTACAGAAAGGTGCCTATTGTCCCTAAATGCTACCTAAAAAATACTCTAGCCTTATTAGCCCTAAAGCTGATTATTTCTAACATTTTTGTAATAGTTTACTATTCTGAAGGTTTGTGTTGACATAGAGGATGCTTTTGTGCTGCTTTAACTTTTAGGCCTCCATAAGCAACCGAGAAGTGGACAGAGGAATGTCTTTAATAATGTGTGGAATGTCCATCCGTGCATCTCCGCCCAGTGGAACCAAAAGTACATCCTTAAAGAAAAACATTGAAACTATTTTTATTCCTGCTGTGATGACCATTTGTTTGGCATGTGGGGTTTTCATTGTAATCAAGATTCATGTGTAAGCATGACATTTTCTTTTTTTCTTCACAGGTCTTGAAAGTCTCAGTGTAGATTTTCGTGATGCAAATCCTACCAGAGCACCTATGGTAAGAATGAGAAGAGTTTTATATGAATATGATCTAAAAATATTTGTCAAATGGTTGGGAGGTTTATTAATTCATTGTCTTACTAAAGATTGAGCAATAATTTCTTCAGGTAGAACTTTTCTGGATTAACACCCCTTTGTAGTTCTTGGATCAACATTGTATTTCAGTTACTGTCATCAGTGTGCGCCGTCTTATTTTCCCACCCCAGAGAAACACTAGTTGATAGTGTTGCCTGGTCCAAGGTTTTCCAGTATAATTAGCCTTCATGTGATGTGCTGGAACTGGATGGCTTTGTTTTGTCTGCATATTGGTGGTTGAACATTTTGTACACACACACACACACACACACATACACTAAAAAAAAAGTCTATTGGCCATTTAAAACTTTGGAAAACACTGATATATATATATATATATATATGTATATATATCAGTGTTTTGCAGTTTTAAATGGCCAATAGACTTTTTTTTTCATGTTAGACCTTGCCAGATAAGAACGCTTATCTGTAGCTCTGCCTGACAAGACAGCTATTAAAACTCACCAATAACTAGCTGATATTAGCCTCACATTTTCAAAAATTACTTTTTTCCAAGGAAGGAAAGCATTCTGTAGCTAAAACTAAAAATTTCTCAGTTTTCTTTTAATTGTAATATTTGATTAGTAAAATGATCAAATTAGAGTTTTAGCTATTCTTTGTTCGTAGTCATCAAGAAGTTTGGAAGTTTTCCCATTCCTATCTTTCTCATGTACACATGTCTGACCAGTCACACACACCACACACACACACACACACACACACACACACACACACACACACAACCTCTTATGGCCCTACTTGTGATCACAGATCTGTTTAGTGCTTTATGTTTTGTATGCACAGTGAACACCAGATACAGAATTGTGTGGGTTTAAAAAAAAATACAATAGGGCTAAGTATCGATAAATGTTATTTTATATAACCACTTCTTCTGATCCACTAATTTGATTGGATTGGATAAGCAGTGTGAAAGAGTGCTGATATTCAGTATAACAGCACTGGTACATTTTTCTGTTTGTATCATACTTGTAAGGAAACAGGTATGGACACAAGAGCAGGTACTGAATGGTTTTATTTAATGTAGTAAACAAGACAGAGACGTAATCCAAAAGTGACTTAAAAATGGTCCATTCATGCAGTAGTCTTGAAACCTCACAGGAACTTTCACTACCCGACCCCTTCTGATACTAGTTTTACAGTCTTTACGTGCAGGTTGACCTGGCACCTCATGCACAACTTGATTTGCCACTTCCTGCACATCTTCGTTGTTATTGTGTGTACTGTCTTTAGACTCATCTGCAGGAACAAAGGTGTCTGTGTTCTTATGAGTTGTTTTTCTCAGATTGCACCTGTTATGTCAGTACTGCTGACATGCTGGTGTGACCACATTGTATGATCTTGGCTCATTGTATTTTAAAATTACGACGAGACCTGATTGCCATCCTTTTCCACTTTCAATGTGGATTGTGCTTCCTGCTTGCAACTCTGGCAGAGCTTTTGCTCCTTCATTGTAGTAACATTCTTGTTTTCTCTGCTGAGCTGTCAGTGCCTGATGAACATCTCTCTGAGTAGTTGGTCTCAAGACTTCACTGGCTGCTGGTAAGGTACTCCTCAGAACTCTTCCCATAAGAACCTGTGCTGGTGAATACACCATACCTGTGATGGGAGTGTTTCTCAACGAGAGCAGAGCAAGGTGATGATCCAACCCCGATTGTTCTGCTTTTTCAGGACATGTTTGACAGTTTTGATTGTTCTTTCTGCTGGCCCATTTGATTGAGGGTAGGCTGGACTTGTTAACGTAATGCTCCACTCTGCTGCAAATCTGCTCATCTCGTAGTTGGCAAATGGCACATGATCACACACTAGTTCTTTCGAGGATGCCTTGCCTTGTGTACACTGCTTTCATCTTTTCAATGACTGTGCATGCTGTCTTGAATCTGATATTTATTACCTCAGGAAACTTTGACATGTAATCAACAATCAGAGGAAATGACTGACCTCTGATTTCGAAAATGTCTGCAGCTACTTTTAACCAGGGAATCTCTGGGATTTCATGAGGGATGAGAGGCGCTCTCTGGTTTGTAGGCTGAAACTGTTGGCATGTTGGATTTCTCTCAACCATCTGTTCTATGTGTTTGTTCATACCAGGCCAATACAGAAACTTTCTAGTATGCGCTTTTGTGCGTTGGATTCCTTGATGTGCAATATGTAGTTCCTACAGCATCAATGATCTCATCAACTCAGAAATTAAGATTCTGTCTAATAGTAATATGTCACCAGTAATATGCCACCTTGTATAGCCACTGAGTGTGTAAAAGGCCAGTTCTGTTGGATTGAGCAATTGAGCTGTTTTCTATGTGTCGGCCATTCAGACTTTTGTGGTTTCATGAGCATCTGGAGTGTACAATATCTGGCAGTAGCTTCTGTGAGCCGTTTCAGCATTTCCTCTCTGAGAGCTTCTATTGCTTCAAGTGCATATATAATTCTTTCATCACTGATATCATGATATCATCTACAGACGAGTGCTGACCTTCGGGAACAGTGTGTGACAGTGCATTTGAAGCCTCCAATGGCTTGAGGTTCGACTGTTCATTAACATTATGCCCATATACGTATTGATGGAATTTTTTGGCAGAAAAAACAATTGCTAATAGCTCTTTCTCAATCTGAGCATAGTTCTTTTCTGTGTCTGTTAAAGCTGTGGACACATACGCTATTGGCTGCCCCTGCTGCAGCAAACATGATCCTAAGCCATCTTTTTTTGCATCACTTTGTATAGTTAGTGTTCCATTGGGGTCATAATACCTGAGACCTGTTGTGTTGGTCAGAACCGTTTTAAGTGCAGACAGTGCCCCGTTGTGTCCTGGTTGCCAGTGGAATGCTATGTCCTTTCTCAATAGTTGTCTAAGAGGAGCTGTGAGTGATGCTTTACCTCGGATGAACGGAGCTAGATATCTTATCATACTTAGCAGGCATTGCAGTGCTTATCTGTCTGTGGGTTACAGCATGCTCACTACAGCCTGTATCTTGCCTTCATCTGTTGCCTTCATCACATCAGGCTGTTAACCCATGGAGTGGGTTGGGTGACAGGATCTATGACGTCTGCCTGTAATAGCTGGTCTTTGCCTTAGCAGTACCTTAGCAGCAAACTGAAAAGCACGGCGGACCAGCTAGTACAGGCAGACGTATCATCTGTCACCCACCCACTCGATGGGTTAACAGCCTCATGTGATGAAGGCAACAGATGAAGGCAAGAATACAGGCTGTAGTGAGATGCTGTGACTGAAACAGATAAGCAAACTATATATATATATATATATATATATATATATATATATTATATATATGTGGTGTGTGCAGTTCCCCCGGAAACTGACCCAGACCTTCAAAAACTGTGGGGTATTGAGCTATCAGGACCTCTTTAGAGACAGGATGTTTGGTTACCACAGCCTCAATTCTTTTCAGTAAATGCATCTGTTCACTTCCTTCTTATCGAGTATTGGTGTAGACAAGTGGCTAGTGATGTAGGGGAAATGGAGTTGCATTTTGAGTGTGGCACACTGCAGTTTTGCTATACAATCTGGCTTTAGTTTTGTCTCTCTGTATGCCACCAGTATGGTTGAGGTAGGTTGCAACTGCACTGGTTCTTGTAAAATTTTATAAATAGCCAAAAACAGAATATTTGCTTCAGCCCCTGAATCCAAATTGAATTTCACTTTAAAACTTTCACTGTCTGCGATGGACTGGCACCCTGTCCAGGGTGTACCCCGCCTTGTGCCCGATGCTTCCTGGGATAGGCTCCAGGTTCCCCGCGACCCTGAAGCAGGAATAAGCGGTTGAAGATGGATGGATGGATGGAACTTTCACTGTCTATATCCGTGTACCATGCTTTGCATATAGAACTGTGCATCTGGTTTACTTCTACTGCTCTGATGAACAATGAATCCACAGTGACATTTATTTTGTGCTTTGGCTGGGCTTCTTTTTGTTCTGATTTACACAAAGTGATTATGTTTCCCACAGGCATGACATGTAGCTCCAAAGGCAGGGCACTGACGTAGGAGGTGCAATTTTCCACACTTTTTGTACATAAATGAGTCAACATTTGCTTTATTCTGTTGAGATGTTTTTTCATATCTCTTGTTTGGTTTTGTATCTCTTGTCCTCTTTTTTTATGGTGTGAACTGTTATATTTTGCTCTCCCATTGCTTGTATCAGTTTCTTTCCTACCTCTGCTGCTCTACAAATGTCCATGGTTTTTCTCTAGAGTTAGGTTGACTTCCCTTAAAAGTCTTTGCTTTAGATGCTGGTCATTGATTGCGGAACACAATCTTGTCTCTTATTATGTCGGCCTCTGCTGAGCCAAACTCACAGTCTTTGCTTTTTTGTTTGATCGTAGTCATACTTATCAATACTAACTGATTCAGGCATGGGGTAGGTCCAGAACTCATGTCTCTCAAATACAACTTTTTTTTTGGCAAGCAGTACTTCTCTAATGCGGTTATTATATCCTGCATTATTTCATTCTCTCCTTGTGGCTCAATAGAAAGCGAGTTGTACACCTCTAAGGCTTCTTCTCCTAATGCATGGAGTAGAATCTCTATTTTTACCTTTTCACCTTTTGAGTCTGATCTGGTCTCGGACATGTAAATGTTGAACCGCTGTATCCATCTTCTCCAGTTTTCACCAATGTTCTCCGATAGAACTATTGGAGGTGGTAGTCTGAACCGATCCATGACAATCAGTGTTTTTATGCTGCTTTCTGTAGACTTTATTTGTAGACTTGTTACACTATAGCAAACTCACTTCAGTCCAGATGTGCCGATAGTCTCATTTGGGGTCTTTTTTCTCCCCAATGCTTTTCCCATCATGTCTACCAAATTCAAGCTCAAGTCCGTCAAAACAACTCTTTCTGACACCATGTAGTATTCCTCTTCAGTTGTACATTGAATGATGTGCATACACAATATACTGCATAAACAATAAGAACTGGACTAGGCAAAATCACAAAATGAAAAAACCAGAACTAGTCAAAGGGAGACATACAGTAATCAAAAGGCTTGGTATTGACAGGTAGAAAATTTCACAGAGAGGATAATTCACAATGTATGTGTGAACTGAGAGTTCTCATGTATTGTGACAGTGATTGTGTAATTGAATCCAGGTGTGTGTGATCAGAATAACGGTGCACTTGAATATGAGAGAGTTTGGGTGTTTTGTGGTGGATTCAAATCCTCCATGGAAGTTCGTATATATAAGTTGGGAAGTTGTACTTAAGACGTCTGATGTGTTGTAATTTTGTAATTTTCATGTAATTTTGGTCGGAGCAAGATGGCAGTTTACCGTCTCTTAATTAACTACAAAAAAAAAATAAAGTAAGGTGTTTAACACTCAACTCCTAAAAAATGACAACTATACTTCAACACTCATACCTGATCAGAAGCTAATGTAAAAAATGTTTTTAAATGCTTCTTAAGTTCATTACTAACAGTGTATTTTCTCATAGCCTACCCTTAGAGTGACCAACATTAGCATCAGAGTCCTGCAAGAGAAAACATTTACTGTATGCCTGGACAAAGACTCGTGTAGGACCTTCAAACATGTCCAGAGGTAAATAAAGACAGGTAGCCACATTGTACCATAGATATAATAAATCTAGTTGCTGCATTAGCTGCTATTGCTTACTATCATGCATCAGCGTTGCTTACTTTTATACATCAACACTCAGGCACATTAGGAAGGGTAAGAATCCCTTGCTTTAACATTGTTTACAAAATCAGATTTTTAGCAACATCATAGATTTCTACATATTGCATTATACTGCTACTGATAACATTTTAATCTACGTATACCTATTAAAATCACAGTAATAAGAGGCTACTAATAAACTTTGGAATTCCAGAAGGCAATAACCCGACTACATACAGTAAACTATTGAAATATGAACATCATGTAGAAATCCACAGATCAGTGATAACATAAAAAATGAGCATCAAAACTGGACCATGGAGCAATAGAAGTAGGTGGCCTGGTCTGATGAATCACATTGTCTTTTACATCATGTGGACGGCCAGGTGTGTGCGCATCGCTTACCTAGGGTATTCCGGAGATCTCCACCTTTCCACCAGGCACCAACTTACAGGACTTAAAGGATCTGCTGCCAACATCCTGGTGCCAGATACCACAGCACACCTTAGGAGGTCTTGTTGAGTCCATGCCTTGAGGGGTCAGAGCTGTTTTGGCAACAGAAGGGGCACCTACACAATATTAAGCAGGTGGTTTTAATGTTATGGCCGATCAGAGTAGCTTAACAGCAACATATTCATAGTAATTTTATCAAGTAACATAAAGAAATCTGAAGGTAAAGTGACACCTGTAGCTAGCTTAGTTACGACATGATATACACAGCCTGCATGATTAACTCAGATAATGATGCTCAATCACAAATCCAACTGCATTTAATCACATCATTTCACAACTACAGCTAATCACAAATTCAACAACCAAATTGCAAAAATTTATCTTACTGAATGCTACATATCGGATATTAGCCAAGAACTGAAGTTATTTTAATGAGAAGTAAAAATAGCAATAAACTACATGTCCCTCATAAAATAAAAGCACAATTTCTCCTGAGAAAAATGATACTTTCTTCTAAATGCCATTTTCACAAACAGCTTCATGGACTCTCTGAATTCTGTTCAATCAATGGTGACATTTGATGCCTTTGATGCATCAATCTAAGCTCAAAGCAGCATCTAGGTTTCTTATATTTGTGTATTGTGTATATCAGAACATTGGTGTAGTATATTTGATGATTTAATTATTTGTTTAATATGATTAACAGTGCTAAGGTAGATATATAATTTAGTTTCTCTGTTATGTAGCATAGAGGTGTCTCCGTGCACAGACCCTGGATACTCTCTTCAGAAGAACAAGTCTAAACACAGTCTGATGGAGGACGACTCGGGACTGAGCAAATTTCTGAGCAAGACTTTTTCTTTACCCATCAACACCTTCTCTGGAGCTTCTCAGTGACAATAATGCAACAATCATGAGCACTCCTGCTATTGATCATGAACTCTACAGATTGAAATGACATACCTCTGTGCATGTGTCTATGTCTGTGCATTTGGGATCTCACCCAATACAGGCAGGAAAAAACACAAGTAATGTACAACAGTTTTTTAGTTGTTTTTTTTGCTATCTGTGTCAGATTGTGAATACCTCTGTATGATGTCTTTTTGATTATTTAAAGTCTTAACATTCCAATATGGTTTTGTGTCAATCACTTCTATACATACTCCAGATACAGCCTTTAATTTACTAATATTTTCTGCGATAAAAGTATATCTAAATACTTCCTTTTTAGAAGATAGTAGGTATTCGCAGTAAGTTGGTATTAGGGTGCATCTTTACTCAGTTCCTATTCTCCTTCATCTAATTCACAAAATAGACAAGGAAGAGAAAGAAAGAAAACAAGCACCATGTGCATGAAATCACTGAGATAAAAGAACACACAAATAAATATTTATATAAAAGAAATATTTAGACACTTCAGGTGTAAGTAAAACTCACATGAGTGATATACACACAATTTTTATTTATTAGTCAGTTTGATGTAGGGTAGATTTGCTAATACATGTGGAAATATTTATTTTTCATAACCAAAAATAGATTTATACATGTAAATAGACATTTACATCTTACACTCTGATGCCATTCTGTTGATATAATATCAGATGGGTGACGAGTCAGATGGAAAAACTTCATCTTTATAAGCGGCTGGCCCCCCACGAATCACTGAAACAGCTTCAGTGTGCCTTGGTATACATTTTACATGTCTTTGGAACTGTCCTGGAGGGATGAACACAATTTTTCCAAAATATATTCCTTCAGTTTTAATGATAGTGGAGAACAGCTCTCCGTAACACATCAATGCAAAATCCCCAATATGTAGTTTAAATGGGTACAGAACTGGCAACTGTGATACAGTATATGGAGGTTACTCTTATTTTTGCACAAAATAAGAATTTTGTCTGTGCATGAAAATGGCTGCATATGATGTCCTCTCTGTAAGCCGTCATGTCTTGCATGTCTACTTCTTGCCCCGTAATGGAGGATAAGACAGATGCGATTGCAGATAAGAGTTTTAATGAAGGTTATTATATGCAGAGGGTAAGGCAAAAGACAAACAAAGACAGGCAGTGGTCAGGCATACAGGCTGAAGCAGGTAAGGGAGAAATCAAGGTCAAAGGAGAAAAAAAAACAAAAAAACAGGCTAACAAACACTAGCTTAATGCTTGGTATACACAGAGAAAAGACCAACTTAGGGTTGCAAAAACGTTGTGTATGAGATGTGTGATTGTGAGTGTAATTGGGAACAGGTGTCTAATTAATCCTCATTCTGTGTGTAGTTTTGGGAGTTGTAGATGTTGGCCATGTTTGTAGTTTGTGGTGCATTCTGGGAAATGGAGTCATGAGTTTGCCATGACATGACACTTCTAGTAATCTGAATTATGATCTTCATAACTGCTTCAAGTCTTTCCAAGTTATTTCTCTAATAATAACTTAAAATAAGTGCAACAAACAAACACGAGATGCAGTTGATAACTGTACCTGCTCCATACAAATTACATTTAAACACTATCGGCATCTTGACCTAAATATGACATTTTAACACCATAGAATGTCTTTATTTTCTTAGCAGATCTTGATGCACCTCTTAGCCATGATGTGTTGTGCTTGTTCAAAACCTTTCTACAACAGTCTACATTTACTGTCTAGTAAAACTGTTAATGAATGATCTCAGTATTGGTTTACACTTGAAATACACAAGTTTCAGGGACATTGTCCCCCTCGTGGCCTAAACACATAGTGGACAGATCCACAGATATCACAGTGTTTAACATGAGAACATTTTATTATGCATGCCACACATTATTGTATTATTTTATCATTTTCTCACAATTTTTTTTTTGTTATTCCATTATGTTTTTGTTATTCCGTTGCTGAACTGATATGAAAATGGTGTGCATCTCAAGCATGTACTGAAGGCAGTACTTTAGATCAGTGGTTCTCAAAGTGTTATCCAGGGTCTGTAGAATATCAAGGACGTCTTTTTTTGTTTTTGCAATGGTGGAATTCACAACCCATAATTTATTAATCTTCAGTAACCACTGTATTCTGATCAGGGTCACCGTAAATCTGGAGCCTATTGCCGTAATACTTGGCGCAAGGTGGGAGAATTCATCCTGGATGGGAAGCCAATCCATTGTAGGGCACCATTTACACACATACACACACCCTTAAGTATACCTAACTGCAATAGGCAGTGGAAGGAAACCGCGGAACCTGGAGAAAACCCATGTAAACATATGAAGTACAATATAAAATGCTGCACAGACAGTCATCCAAGCTCGGGATTGAACCCAGGATACTGGAGCTGTGGGTTTAATCCAAACTTTAATCATTCAAAGCCAAGTAGGTTTATAAGTAATATCAAAATGGTGGAAAATTCATGGATAAAATACAACCACTGCATCCACAAAGCCACCAGTATTGTGCATGATCCTACTCACCCCTCTCACAGACTCCTCACCCTCCTGCCATCTGGAAGAAGGTACATGAGCATCTGTGCCACCACCAGCAGTCTCTGCAACAGTTTCTTCCCTGAGGCAGTCAGATTACTCATCACCCTGCTTCCTCCCAATACTCACCTGGCCTAGTCAAACACCTAACCCAGTAAGACTCAGTATCACTGCACACACATAGCTGCATCAGTCATTTTACATAGCTGCATCAGTCACTTTGTACATTGCTGCTATATTACACAATAGTTTACAGTTTACAGCCCATGTTCTGTGTATATGTGTCCTGTATATTCACTTTCCTGTTGTTCTGTTTTGTGTATTTATTGTCCTGTACTCGTCTCACACTGTTATGTAGTGCACTTTATGAAGTCTTGCGTACTGTTCTGTGTAGCACCATGGTCCTGGAGAAAGACATTTCCCTGGTGAAAAACAACAATAGAAACCATCACAGAAATTCTCATTTTTCCACTACAAAGACGAATACAAGCATCAGCTAACCATTACAACTATTACCACTGCCATTATTGGTCCTTAATGGTATCTACTAGACATAACATGCCCCTCAAATTGATGCTTTCTCGTTTCCTCAAAAATCCGCCCTCCAGCCTGTGACCCAGAAATAGAGCGAAGTCAACCATCTTGAAGGACATATCAGTTCTCTATTTACATTGCAAGGAGGCAAGGAGTGATGAAGCTTTCAGAGGAGCTAGGAGTGAGGATACACAGTTGTTTCCCATGCAGAAATGTGTCTTTTCGAAAAACTTTATGCACCTTCACATCTGCCACAATCTCAAACAAAACATCCTTTGTTGATGTGATGGAATTTTATGTGAAATATAATTAAATAATAATATGCTTACAATGAGTATTGTAATTATTTGATCCTTGCATGTTTGGATATGCAAAGCTGCACAAAAGACTCGACAAATTTAGTTTTATTCATTAATTCATTGCTGAATAACCCAGACATTTCACATACTATCAGTGCATTTTGCTTTATTAAGAATGTTGTTATTAACCAAGCTCAAACATAAGAGGCAGATCCCTGAAGTACAGTGAGTTCATCCACCTGAGCAAGTGGTGCTGATGCTTAAGTGATGCCACTTTGAAGTGATACTTGAGAGAGTGAGAATATTCCATTTGACTTGCTTCGGATCTTTCCTCGCATCTTACTGAAGCTTGGATCATTTTACTGACTTGGATCTTTGAATCTCATTCAGCAAAATGAACAAATCTTTTTTTGACCATCCCATAGGCTGAATGGAGTGGGGCTGTGACGTGATGAACGAACGACTCGAACCCTAAGACTCGAGAGGTGAACTAATAATTTCTGTTTCCGGTACTGCATGGTGCATTGCCTATGGGGCGGTCACGTGACGAACGAACAACTCGAACCCAAAGACTCGGGAGGTGAACTAGTCATTTCTGTTTCCTGTACAGAACCTATGGGTATGTTGCAGCGCATGCGCGGTCAACACAAAATGAACGAATCACTCTCTCAGACAACTCGTTGTTCCTGAGTCATATTAAAGATCCGTTCCAAATGAATGGACCGTTCATAAACGACACATCACTAACGCGTCTCATCCTTGCATCCGTCATAGCATCCTAAAGGAGTAGAGCTAAGACGCAAGGAAAGGAAGCGAGGAAACGAAACAAGGACGCACAAATAAGAAATGAGTAGCACCCATACCCTTTATATACGACACTCCTTTCCGCCATGCTGAGCTGTGATATTAGTGACCGAAGACAGGCGGCGCTAGTGAGTAAAAACGCCCCGAAAGGTAAGCAACTCTAGCTCTAGCCGTATGCAACACAGTCTCTCACTCGCTTTCAGACGGATTGCGTCAACTTTCACACAAAACGGATACAGAGGGTTTTCTGTTTCTTTTTTCCACAGTCAAACAGCATGACTTCACTGCGCTGTTAAGAGACAGTCGGTAAAGGTAAATAATGCCATTTTTTTTCGCAGCATGACGTGTACAAACCCACTGGAACAGGTGTACAGGGAACAGCGCGCGACACAAATCCGGGTCTTTTCCAAATAGTCTACATTGCGAAAGTTCCGTCTTTATAAGACATTTGATACAGTGGATATTTTCTATATTTTTGCTTTGTCCACTTCCTGGTCAGGCAGTCTAACTTGTAAATAATGTTTGCCATTTTAAACAGTTGTAGATTACACCTGATCTACCTGAACCGGAATGTAAATTCAGTTCCTGCTACAAGTTCCGTCAACTCACGCACTTTCCTTCCAGATGGTGTAAACTCACTCCTCCTGTCTGGATGTATGAGCCCAGGTTCCATAAAGCCTATGCAAATGTCTCCAAATGAACATTCCTTTACATCTCTACCTTTCTGCTAAGCCTATCTAAATCGCCTTTTCTGTTCTGTCCTCCCCACCCTTTCCCAAAAATAAAAACAAATTGAGCAACAGCAGTAAATATCACAGGTTTTTTTTTTCTTTTTATACAAAGGAAAATAAAATTGAACCCACAACCCACCCCTCCGGCTCATCATGGCTACTCATTAACTGTCGCTGGTTATAAAGATATTATAAAATTCAACAACAGACATCAACCTTTAAGTGTGTAGTGTCTGTAACTCCATAAAGTAGGCAATAAAGGGATGCCATTTATGAAAAAACTTATCTGTACAACCATTCATCGTATATCTTATTTTCTCGAGTTTCAGAAAAAACATCACATCCTTTATCCACTGGGAGATAGATGGGTATTTTGCAGACTTTCAATGTAACAGTAGGGAGTTTCTTTGCATCTCGATACAGTCGAAGGTGCTTAAAGTTCAAATGGAGCACATAGATCAACAGTGTAAAAACACCAAACAGTATAGCATAACGTGATGAACTCCATCAGCACACAAGAATGCACACAGTGGGGGAAATAAGTATTGGACGCGTCAACATTTTATTGAATAAATATATTTCCAATGAGGCTATTCACATGAAATTTTCACCAGACGTCAGTATGAACTGAAGAAATCTGGAAATATTAAGAATTCACAACATTAAAGTCCATAAATAAAGTTGTGTAATAAAGAGGAATGACACTGGGGGGTATTGAACACGCTAACCGGAATGTGTTTATGCCTTTGTTTGTAATGACAGCTTCAAGACACTTCCTGTATAAAGAAATTAATATGCCGCAGTATTCAGGTGTGATTTTTGGCCCATTCTTCTAAACATTTTGTCTTTAAATCTTGTTCAATTGGATTCAAGTCAGGGGATGTACTGGGCCATTCGAACATTCGCCTTGATTTTTTTTTCTCTGAAACCAATTGAGAGTTTCCATTGCCGTGAGCAGTGGAGTGCATTGCCTATTGTTTTTTCTGTGACAATGGTATTTGCTGCCTCCAAGTGTTTCTGGTGCTCTTTCTGAGTGGTCCTTGCTACTCTTTGGACTATTCTTCTGACTCCCTGGTCAGAAATCTTGCGAGGAGCTCCTCTGATTGGCCGTTTGATGACGGAGTGATGTTGCTTCCACTTGGGGATAATGGCCACAGTGTTGCTTACTGGAGGATTCAGAAGTTTCAAATACGTCTGTATCTGATTCCATCAATATGTTTTGCAACAACAAGGTTGCGAAGGTCTTGGGAGAACTCTTTGCTTTTACCCATCATGAGATGTTTCTTGTGTGACACCTTGGTAACGAAAAGCCTTTTTACAGACCATCAATTTAATAATTTAGCTGATATTAATTTGCACAGATAGGAGGTACAATTACTTACAGATTTCAGCTGGTTCCTTGCCTTACCTTGCCCTGGAGAACTACTTTTTCTTAGCATGTTCAATATTTTTTTTTCCTGTCATTGGACTTTATTACACATAACTTTGTTTATGGACTTTAATGTTGTGAATTCTTTTAGATTTCCAAATTTCTTGAGTTAATACTGATGTCTGGTGAAAATTTCATGTGAATAGCCTCATTGGAAATATATTTACTGAAAGAAATGTTCAATACTTATTTCAATATGCGTTCAATACTTATTTCCCCCACTATACATTACCAATCAAAAGTACTCATCCTGCTCATTTAAGGGTTTTCATAATTTTCCTTATTATTTTAGGGTAATAACACACTGTAGTTACACAATGCCTAAGGGAAGTGTTAAATTCTTAACAGTGTTCTAGATGAAGCTCTTTCTATTTTCTTAACCAGCTTCACCCAGGAGGCTTTTCCCAAATAGGCAGAGTTCCTCAATGCTTCTCCTAAGCACTAAATGAACTTGAAGAACTACTTGTTTTTAGTAAAAAACCTATTAAAAATGCTGTTTGATTCGGAAAAACCTTTTATACAGGGCATTAACTTCATTATTAACTTAGTCTCAGGAAAAAAAAACATTCAGTCTTACATCTTCAAATCAAAAATGTCTTTAAGGGCATTAATTATATTTAATCTTATGGGCTCAAAGTTGTGTACAAAAAAAAACAACAACACTTTTGTTAACAGGGAAATCTGAGACAAACTGATTATATTAAAGGCTGCTTGGCTTGGGTAAAGCTAGCCATATAACGAAGCAAAAACAAAACAATCATAGTTTAGTAGTAGTTTATTGTATATAAACATACAACAAAAAGACAACAGGTCTTTGTGTTGAAACAAAGCAATGGAATGTTAAACATGTGCACAGTACTCATCAAAATGAGCAAATAATTGAAGATGGATGTATTTACCCAGCTGTGAGTTAGACTGCGTAACACACTGCTCTGTTTCATGATATGCTATCGAAGTGTAACACTATAAATATAATGTAAAAAAAAAAAAAAAAAGTTAGTTACTTACCCTACTATTAACTTACTTATTTATTAATTCATCCACAGAGGTCTTATGACTGTTTGGTGTAACAGAGGGAGCAGCCATGAAAAGGAACAAGCAATGGGATGTCAGAGGAGCAGTAGGCTTTGCAGCTTTCTTCCATTTCCTCTATTCCTGTGCCAGAGGCTGCCTTTTGCCCTTTCTCACCATTTACTTCCGGCACCTTGGCCTCACTGCTGTCATGACAGGCACCATCATGGCTGTCAAACACGTTGTTGCGCTGGTGTGGACGCCTCTCTCCTGCGTCCTGGCCAGGCGCCATAATAAACGGCGCATGGTCATAACAGGGTCTCTCGTTTGCTCAGCAGCAGTTGCATTAGTGCTTCTGCTGTTCCCACCCACAGGAAAGAGCACGGAGAGTAGAAGTTGTAATATTAGTCAGCTGAATGCAGTACATGAGCTTAGCACAACTACTCTGAAACCCAAGACAACGCTACAAAAATTCTCTGCACCTGTTTTGTTCTCAACAGAACATGATATGACGCCTACCCAAGAGTACAATAACACCGAATACATACCTACAATGCCAGTCAGAATCTCAGAATTACATAACAACCAGACTACCACTGTGAATACAACAAACAGTCAAAGTGACTGGAAACAATCTTTGGAAACAAAAAGTTTTCAGATGCCTTCACCAGATAAGGGGAGCAAATCTTTAACCAAGCGTGAACAAAAGCAGGAGGAGATAAACAAGATTCAATATGAATTCCTTGGGAGCTTGAAAGTAATGGACACGCAACATCAAATGTTTTTCTTGGTCATGATCATCATAATCCTATGGGAAATTCTGGCTGCTCCGTTGATATGGACAGCTGATGATGGGCTCCATGAGTACCTTGATTTTGTGGATGCCACAGAACGTCACAAGGCTGTTAAACCATGGAGATTGTTAGGGGCTGCCGGTGGTATGGGATGCTCTGGTATTCTAGTAAGCCTCCTTTACTGTTTAATTGGAACAGTGTTGCATTTTTACACCTACTCTCTGCTCATGGTTCTAGCAGTGCCTCTTGCTGCTTTGTTACCACTTTACCGGCACAAACGTGAACATGTTCCTGGGGCTGGCTTGAAGGCACTGCACCTAGTGCGAGGAGACTTGCAGGCACTGCTCTATGCCGTCACTGCTGTCCTTACTGGCATGGCAGGCTCTGCTGTGTCTGACTTCCTTCTGTGGCAGATGCAAGATCACAATGCTACAGAGCTTCAAATGGGTATTACTTTGGCTGTTGTGCCTCTGTGCCAGGCTGCCTTTGCCCCACTGAATGAATGTTTAACTCGTCTTCTGAAATCCCATGGCCGGTTACTACCTCTTGGTATCATGGGTCTGTCTCTGCAGTGCCTTTCCTATTCTTTCATGTGGACTCCATGGACAGTACTTCCTTCTCAGGTGCTGGCTGGAATCAGCATTGGTGCCCTCTGGTGGTCATTAGAGGCTCAATCTGTGGACATAGCCTCTCCAGGGACAGAGCTGGCAGTGAAGCGAGTGTTTGAAGCCCTTTATCGAGATCTTGGTGCTGGACTAGGCAGTGTAGCAGGTGGGTTTGTGGTACAGAAGTTTGGGATTAAGATCCTCTTCCAGGGTACAGCAGCAATGCTCGGAGTGTGGTGTATTTCTTTAGCCATGCTGCAGTGGAGAATTCCTCGCCAGCGCAGGATAAATTACTCACGCCTGCTGGCGGCTGACGCCAGTGAAATGAGCGAGTCGGAGTCAGAGCAGGACAATGACTGGTTGGAGAAAGCCATGGAAGATGACAAGGGGAACAATAATTGGAGGAGGCTTGATTAATCAGGATTATAAACATTCTTCCACAAAAATATGATGCCAGAAAACCAGCTGAGTGACCGTTAAAGTCAAAGACGTTGCAATGTGGAGGGCTTAAAAGTCAGTATGTTGAAATATTATACTTTGTTCCAGATTGGCCTTAATGGCTTTAAGAACATTACAGAAGATCATTAAATCACAGTTGCTTTGCTTCTATTGCTCAGCCTGTCACAGCTGGATGCTGCATGAGCTGCAATTTGTTTCGGCTGCAATAAAGCCAATATGATTGTCATAAATTACATATTGTTAAGTATGCTAATCTTATAAAGAAATGTAAAGCTTACATAACTGTTTCTTGTTTATTGCCTCTTAAAGCTCAAAAATGCTTGGGACCATATTACATTTAAAAAGCAATGAAATTCAGTATCTTTTATGGCTTTCTTAAACTAATTATATCAACACCACAGAGCATCAGACGAGATATACAATTATTTCACTGCACTGTTAAATTCTTTCTTTTGATTCATTCGAAGGTGTTCATTAAATTTTGATTATCTATAGCTCGGACAGTAGTCCTGCTGGCAAGTTTTTTTTTTTTTATATTTCATTAATTCACTCATTTTAGTGTTATAGTTTCTATCGTAACAATGTACACACTGGGGTGTGTGTAAGCTTAGGCAATTGTTCATATGGTGAAGTTTTCTGGTCCAGTTTCTTGAAAGACAAAAGGAGAGGCTGGTGAGAGGATGGCTGTTTTTGACTGTTCTAATCTAAGTGTTAAGGCATGCACAACAGTCCACGACATTAAATGTGGCTATAAATGTATAAAATTCTGACATGTTCTCTAATAGATAAAAATTGTTAGTGCAGCTTATACTGTGGTATGAGAGGGATAAATAACTTTGGGACATGTTGTTATAGGAAAATAATCAACAAGGGTATTGTCTGATGTTGTCATTGAGTGGGCCATCATGATTTGTTTGTTACTTGACTCTGATACTGTCACAGAATATAGACAATTTAATAGAGTATCTATACTAAGAACTTACATTACTATCCCTATAATTACTGCCTGTTGTGTTTCTCTTCTCTATAAGGCCCCTTAGGTATGTTTGCGATCCACATTTGCTTCTACAGTATAAACACAGCTCCTCATAAAGCAAACAGAAAGTAATACTTACATATTTATAAAGTATACTGTAGAATTTAACATCTCACTATATCTTCTTTCATTTAGAGAACTTGTATGGCCATAAAGCACCCTTTGTCTGACTCGTGCACAATGGTAATAGTTTACTTAAGTTAATTAGTTTATTACAGTTTAGTCATTCATTAGTACTTCTTATTTTAATGCTATTGACTATAAAGTGATTGTTAAGTAAAATGAGTTAAGCATGTGTGGTAGCCTGGGAAAGCCCTTCACATGGTCAAATGGTTCTACTATATATATAGTTCTGAAACCTACAAGCTTCCCTAAACTGAAATAATGTTCAAATTCTGCTTGTCCACCAAAAGTGAAATTTGAAAAGGTTTGTTCCAATTTTGTTGAAGATACCTCATCTACTTCTACATTTAAAACATAATCTCCTTATTAAAAATATTATTGACAGATTTCACAATGGGAAATTACACTCAACAGCCAAATGTTTGTTGACACCTGACCATCACACCCATGTGTGCTTTTTGAACATCCCAATTTCCCATTGCTATTATAATAACTGCCACTGTTTTGAGAAGGCTGAGGAGATTTTGTAATGTTGCTCTG
Organism: Ameiurus melas; assembly: GCA_012411365.1. NCBI lineage: Eukaryota > Metazoa > Chordata > Actinopteri > Siluriformes > Ictaluridae > Ameiurus > Ameiurus melas. The sequence goes on along the minus strand of CM022753.1, from coordinate 27,532,388 downwards.
AGCATTCGTACCCATTCAGCTACAAGAGCATTAGTGACCAAAGTTTGAACAAAGATTGAACTCTTTGGCCTGAATGGCAAGCGTCATGTCTGGAGGAAACCAGGCACGAGTCATCACCTGCCAAATACCATCCCTACAGTGAAGTATGGTGGTAGCAGCATCATGCTGTGGGGATGTTTTTCAGTGACAGGAACTGGGATTTTTTTTTTATTCAGGATTGAGGAAAAGATGAATGCAGCAATGTACAGATCCTTGATGAAAACCTACTCCAGAGCGCTCTGGACCTCAGATTGGGGCGAAGATTCATCTTCCAACAGGACAATGACCTTGAGTACACAGCCAAGATAACAAAGGAGTGGCTACAGGACAACTCTGTGAATGTCCTTGAGTGGCCCAGCCAGAGCCCAGACTTGAACCCGATCTGAGAGATCTGAAAATGGCTGTGCACCGACACTCCCCATCCAACCTGATGAAGCTTGAGAGGTCCTGCAAAGAAGAATGGGAGAAACTGCCCAAAAAGAAGTGTGCCAAGCTTGTAACATCATGTAGATGTGTTTTTTTTTTTTTTAAATAAATTTGCAGAGATTTCAAAAAATCTATTTCCTGTTGTCAGTATGTGTTATTGTTTGTAGATTTTTGAGGAAAATAATTAATTTAATACATTTTGGAATAAGGCTGTAACATAACAAAAATGTGGAAAAGTGAAGTGCTGTGAATACTTTCTGGATGCACTGTAGATACTTAGTATATATTAGTTTATATTTTATATAAACTACAGTCTATCTAAATAATATCTACAGTCCTAGCTGTCCCTGGTTGATTGATAGAACCTGTCGTTCCCCATGGATTGGTTCAAATACCAGGTTAAACTTAATTTTATTGTTGGTGTGAGATTTAATTTATCTCTCTGAATTATCTTTTGTTTATTTTATCCATCAATGCGACACTTGAATTTGTCTATCACTCATAGGTATTTTGCAAATTACCATTTTATTTGTGCATTTTTTAAAAAATCCATCAATAAACAGTCGTCAGCTCAGCTAATGTGATATTTGTGAATGCAAACGAATAACACAATAAAATTTATTAATTTTAAAACATCCCATTCAAATATATTGATACATTTAACAAAAAAATTATAATATTATTTAAACATATTTATAACTTTCCTACGGGCCCCTTGCAATTACACCACTGACCACTAGGGGTCCGCGGAAACGCTGCACGGGACGGTCGAGGTCATGGTGTATAGTATAAGTGTACAGTACGTCGTTTGGGACACAACTTTAGTATTCACTCTCTGTGGCATGTTTTCAGAACAGAAGTAACATAATGAGTAAATGTACCATTCGCAGACCAAATAATCCAGGGGTTCCCAAACTTTTCCAGGGCAAGGTCCCTCAAATGGCACTAACATTTGACCGAGGCCACCCTTTTGCAAGATGCCTTTAAAACAATTTAAAATACAGACTTCTGAATATATCCCCCCTTTTTTTATTAAAAAAAATCTTAGATCTTTACATTACACTAGGAATTGATTGTGTGTGTGTGTGTGTGTGTGTGTGTGTGTGTGTGTGTGTGTGTGTGTGTGTGTGTGGTTGTCTGAGAGTGAGAAAGAAAAAATCATGTATTTATTTATTTTTCAGACCAAATTGTCGAGGCCCCCCTGGCGGCCCCACTGTGAAAACCACTGAAATAGAGATTCGTTGACAATAATTTTTATAATTGATTATTATCGGTTTTTGGGTGATGGACTGGCCAAGCATGTCTCCAGACCTAAACCCTATTGAACATCTGTGGGGCATCAAATGGAAGGTGGAGGAGCACAAGGTCTCTAACATCCACCAGCTCCATGATGTCATCATGGAGGAGTGGAAGAGGACTCCAGTGGCAACCTGTGAAGCTCTGGTGAACTCCATACCCAAGAGGGTTAAGGTAGTGCTGGAAAATAATGGTGGCCACACAAAATACTGACACTTTGGGCCCAATTTTAACATTTTCACTTAGGGGTGTACTCACTTTTGTTGCCAGTGGTTTAGACATTAATGGCTGTGTGTTGAGTTATTTTGAGGGGTCAGTAAATTCACACTGTTACACAAGCTGTACGCTCACTACTTTACATTGTAGCAAAGTGTCATTTCTTCAGTGCTGTCACATTAAAAGAGATAATCAAATATTTACAAAAATGTGAGGGGTGTACTCACTTTTGTGAGATACTGTATGTTTATAGACCTTCAACACAGTGTTATGTATCTGAAAGGTTACTTCACTCTTCTTGTATCTAGATTTCCTTCTGTAGTTTAGATTCTAAAGTTGTGGAGGAGGAGTTTGTATGTCAGCTTGACATAGACTTTCCTGGATACTCACTTTTGTGAGATACTGTATATCACTAACTATGAACAATTTTGGAAGACCATTTGCTAAAAAGTGTTCATTTCCCCTATGTAAGGAGACTTTTGGGTCATACTGTGTTACTGGCACACACTTTTTTTTGTTTCTTTGTTTTTAATAATGTTTTCCAAAATGTAGCTGAAGAGACATTTAACCTTCACACAATTACATTTACACAGCTTTTTCAGATGTTAATTTGAAGGATTATGTGACTTTAACTATTTCTACAAAGCTACTTTCTAAATTTTAGGCACTACTTTTGTTTCACATTAGATTGATCCTCTATACTCCTTTAAGTTGGTTATGAAAAATGACACATAGAAGTACAAAGTCAAATGAAAATTTTTTGTTGCTTACTTCCAATGTTTTGAAAATGCTTGATTTTTTTAAATAAATTTGATATGCAATTTGCAGAGGTTTTATTTGCTTTTATGTGGAAAACTACTAATGGGTGAAATTGCATCTGCACAAAATTGTTTTGCAAGGTCTTTCGAAGCAATGTTTGTTGGTAAATGAGACCTTTTAGCTGTAATCATGATGTGAATCACCAACGCATGTGAATCACAGGTAGCTTTAGTTGAATTTGTGATTTGTGAAGTTGTGATGATGCCATGTGACTTTCTTGGCCCAAATTTGTGTTAATTGAAAGCTCCTTCAAATATTACACAATATGCATGATTTTGCATTCATTTCTGTGATCACAAAATCCTGGAGGGACTAATTATTGTTTCTTCTTTCGTGCCATATACTTCAAAATGGACATAAAATAAGCACAGCAAAACCAAATTATAAACATAAATTCATCCATCCATCCATCCATCCTCTACCGCTTATTCCTTTTCAGGGTCGTGGGGAACCTGGAGCCTATTCTAGGAAGCATCGGGCGGGATACACCCTGGACAGGGTGCCAGTCCAACATCAATTTAATTCAGTTCATAATATGTCCAAACTCATCGACATTAGTCTTATCAATGAGCAGCACATCTGTTTAAGGCCATTTGAATACATTATATCCCACATTAAAAATTATATTTTATTCATCTTATCTTTTGTATTGCATGTTATTCACCAATAATGATCATGAACAGATTAGGAGGTCTGCACACAGGAAGTGCTGAATCAATAACACTGTATGTCATGGCATCATATGAGAACAGGCCAGGGTTCTTCCTGTTGATCCCTGGCATCAATGTTGGAACAGGCTGGCACTACCACTTTAGTTAAAGATAAGGGAGCTATCAGCAGGCAAGGACACTGTAATAATATTTGCTCTCAGGGTACTGGGGCATGGCAAATATCCATAAATGATATTTACACACACTGTGCTTGCCCAAGTATTAAGTTCCCGTCTAGTTCACTAACTTACATTCAATAGGCTTTATTACATTTAATTTTAAGGTAATGAATCTTAACCACTAAAACTAAAACCACTAAGAGCAGTGATGGTATGCTTGTACTATTGGTGTATATATTAAAAAAATGTAATTGATAGAGACCATGCTAATATGGCGAATGAACATTATAACAAGACATTGTTCATCCAGTTCCTTTAGAGAAAGGGAAGTAAATAAGGGATTTCAATTAAAGCTTGGACAGAAATTCAAGAAATCATTTTAGCACCCAGCTGCAGACTTATGATAGAATTGTAATTTTAATGAGACTTTTTGCAGACTGTTGTTGCTGACAATCTCCATACTATGCTGTGACCTCTGCAATGCCTTCAAACAATAGGTCACGTTTTGGAAAAAACTATATTCAATGTCCCTTTGCTTTCTGTGCTCAGCTAATTGCATTGTTCTCAGTGGACATGAGGACAAATGACTGGCAGAACCCAAGAAAGAGGATAACGAATGTATTTATTTTACATTTGGATACAATGTAATCAATTATTTCCACACCATTATGCACAATGAAATGCTTAATTTCTTTCACGTCTTTATTTATTTATCACGCTTGACACACAGAAGAATGGTAAAGGTGGTAGAGGGTCTGTTTTATCGAAGCGCAAATGAAGTTTTCAAAATCTTAAGGCAAAATGCTGTTAGGTGTGTGTGTGTGTGTGTGTGTGTGTGTGTTTACTCCATCATTTCTGGTTAACAGCAGGAAGTTGACTTGGCGCTCTGGTTGCTTGCATTAAACTCATGATTCACAGCACTAGTCAAGTCAAGATGGACTGCCACTGTTGAATCTGGGTTATTTTTAACCTGCTTTTTCTTTAGCTTAATTTCTTGGAGATTTTCCTTGGCCTTTGACCTGCTCATTTACAACTGAGGCACTGATATCGGTGTTGAAAAATGGGCTATAAAAATAAAATTATCTTATTATTCTCTGAAAGAAGACCAACATGGAACAGTTGCTAAATAACCATTAGATCTGGTAGACTCTTAAGCTTAAGCTTCTACCATAAGCTTCTAATTACATTTACATTTATTCACTTGGCAGACGCTTTTATCCAAAGCGACTTACAAATAAGTAAAGCGATATATCAAGCAGGGAACAATACAAGTAGTGCTACTATACAAGATCCATTAATTGAATACCGGAGGAATTTTTTTTTTTTAAGGAGTTGGTTAGGTGTTCACGGAAAAGGTGGGTCTTTAGCTGTTTTTTGAAGATAGTGAGAGATTCTGCAGTCCAGATTGAGATCGGAAGAGTATTCCACCACTGGGGAACAGTATGCGTGAAGGTTCTGGAAAGGGACCTTACACCTCACTGAGTGGGAACTACTAAACGTCGGTCGCTAGTCGATCGCAGATTGCGAGAGGGAATGTATGCCTTCAGGAGAGAGTTGAGGTAGGAGGGTGCTGTTCCTGACAAGGTCTTGTAGGTGAGCATCAAGGCCTTGAACTTGATGCGGGCAGCTACAGGAAGCCAGTGGAGGGAGATGAAGAGGGGTGTGACATGAGTAGTCTTGGGCTGGTTGAAGACAAGGCGCGCTGCAGCATTCTGAATCATTTGAAGGGGTTTGATGGAGCTGGCTGGGAGGCCTGAAAGCAGTGAGTTGCAGTAGTCCAGTTTAGAGATGACAAGAGCCTGGACTAGTATCTGTGTAGCCTGTTTGGTGAGGAATGGTCGGATTTTCTTGAATTGGAATGCTTTGTTGTTTAGGCAATACTGCTGTAAGATTTGACATACAGTAAATATTTCCCAGGACTCCCTGAGTGGAACAAGCCCAATAACCATTATGGCTTCTAGATTGAACCTTTCCCTCTCCAAAGAGTGTAGAACCAACTACACTGTTGAAGGAGACAGTGACTATGTACACATCGATAGGTGAAATATTCTGATATTAATCAGAATTTGGCAATATTCCTATTAGTATTGAGTCATGTAATCGCCACAATCTGATTGCCCAATTAGGATTAAGACAATATTCTGATTATGGCTGCAAGCCGAATATAGACCTTAAACAGAATTTTTCCATGTAAATGTAGTCAGAGTTAGAGAAACTGTATTTGATAAGAGAGTGTGTAGAGAAGTATAAAGTAGTATTGGACAGGTTCACATTGCCAAGTTTCATGTGTGTTAAATGTTTGCAGTACTCTAACGCACCTGATGGAATTCGGAAACACTATACAATGCTGAGATGTTTTAGAAATTGATCTGATACAGTTTTACCTAATGCCAGTTAGGTTTTAGAATGGCCCATAGATATTTGCAGTTGGTTGCAAATGTTTGGATCTCCCTTGTTTCCCAGGTAAAAGGGAACTTAAGTTTAAAAGAAAACAACAAAAGAACAAAATTACATGGTTTTTTTAATGTTGGAAAACCTATTACAACATGGCCTAAATATTACAACAGGTTTTCAAGCTCAAAAGTTTGTTTAACCATTGACATGCTCTTTTGAATTTAGTTGAATTTAGCCTCATTAAAGTGTCTAATGACTTAAATCCAAGGTGCATGGTGGCTTAGTGGTTAGCATGTTCACCTCACACCTCCATACAATTCACTTTCCTTGGGTACTCCGGTTTCCTCCCCCAGTCCAAAGACATGCATGGTAGGCTGACTGGTGTGTCCAAAGTGTATGAGTGGGTTTGTGGAGGTGTGTGTTTGTGATTGTGCCCTGCAATCGATTGGTACCCTGTCCAGGGTGTTCCCTGTCTTGATGCTCCCTGCCTTGATACTCCCTGGGATAGGCTCCAGGTTCCCTGCGACCCTGCACGATAAGCAGTATAGAAGATGGATGTATGATTGGATGACTTAAATCCATTAATACAGCTGTTTAAGTATTATTTAATGCATGAAAATTCCAAACAGGCATGCAACTCTCCTTGCTTATGAGCAAACCAGAGGTAACAGTGGCAAGGGAAAAACTCCTTGATGTGATCCAGAGTAAAACTGGAACCCGTGTTCTTCTGGGTGACACCAGATTTTAGGATTATAAATCATAATTCTTCCACAATTATATACTATAAAGTCAACCAGTGCTGAGAGGATGTTCAGTCCGAGCATCAGGGTCTTGAGGCTTGATGATTGTACTCGAAGCAAGAGCGACACATGGACAAGGACTGTTTTGGGAGGTGCAATGTTTAGGCCCATGTGGTACCACAGTGGGTAACTATTAATAACTATTAATATCATCACAGAGACACTCTGTAAAACTCGTTTTTAAACTGTTAAGGGTGCACACATTTGCACTCTTAACACTCAGTTGTATCATTTCCAGCCAGTAGTCACCATTTGGTCACAAGGTGGCGTTTTTCAGTATTTTGAGTCCATTCAGTAGTTGTATTTTACACAAGCCGTTCTCTCACTCCCTCTCTAACACACACATACCCGCGCACGCGCGCGCACGCGTTCACTTACATGCATGCAAGCGAGTGTGATGCGCGTATCACAGAGTGACAATTGAATGCATTAACGCTATTTTCTAGAAAGTCGTGCTTTTAAGCGGAAGCGCTCTGGCAGAATGCAGAAAGAGCGCAGATGTGGGCAGCTGTACGGCTCTGTGTCGAGAGTGGAGCCGGGAGAGGACGCGCACAGAACAGGTGAGCATCTGAAACTGTGTATCATGGCATGTGTGTGAGGAAGATCACTGATGACGTCCCAGTACAGACTGTACAACGAGCTGTGGTAAGTTGCAACCTAATGATGAGGCATCTGTCAGTCTTGACTGCCTTCAAGTATAGTAGACGATTTGTTCTTGTTATTATAGTCTAAACTGTGTCAGCAAACTGGATTATTAGCCTTACAAACACACACACACACACACACACACACACCGATCAGCCATAACATTAAAATCCCAGAGAGGTGACATAAATAATTATAATGAGTCTTTATTACTCACATATACATTACAGCACAGTAAAAGCATTTTCATTGCATACCCCATCATGTCACGAAGCTGGGGTCAGAGATGATCCAGCGCCCCTGGAGCAGAGAGGGTTAAGGTTAACTCAAGGGCCCAGCAGTGGCAGCTTGGTAGTACTGGAGCTTGAACCTCCGACCCGCCGATCAGTAACCCTTAACCGTCAAGCCACCACTGCACCATAATAAAAATAATCGATTATCTCGTTACAGTGGCACCTGTCAAGGTGTAGGATATATTAGGCAGCAAGTCAACTGTCAGTTCGCAAAGTTGATGTGTTGGATGCAGGAAAAATGGGCAAGCGTAAGGATCTGAGCGACTTTGACAAGGGCCACATTGTGATGGCTAGACAGCTAGGTCAGAGCGTTCCTGGTATACAGTGGTTTGTACCTACCAAAAATGGTCCAAGGAAGGACAACCGGTGAAACAGCAACAGGGTCATAGGTGCCCAAGGCTCAATGATGCGCATGGGAAGAAGTCTAGCTTGTCTGGTCCAATCCCACAGAAGAGCTCCTGCAGCAAACATTGCTGAAAAATTCATTCTGACTATTACAGAAACATGTCAGAACACACAGTGCTTGACAGCTTGCTGCGTATGGGACTGCAAAACAGTCAGAGTGCCCATGGTGAGCCCTGTCCATGGCCGAAAGCACCTACAATGGGCACGTGAGCATCAGAACTGGACCATGGAGTAATGGAAGAAGGTGGCCTGGTCTGATGAATCACGTTTACCTTTACATCATGTGGACGGCCGAGTGCGTGTGCATCGTTTACCTGAGCAAGAAATGTCAACAGGATGCACTATGGAAGAATTGTGCTGGATCAACATCATATTTTCATGACAATTTCTATTCTGTATAGTTTAGCAATTTCAGTAAATTTGTTTGTGTTTATTATTATTATTATTATTATTATTATTATTATTATTATTATTATTTTGTATCCAATTAGAGCCACAGTAGAAACACATTGTAATCAAATGTCGTCTTTCTTCCAAGGCATGAAAATCAAAAGCTTACCACAAGAAGAGAATGCATAATTGTGTCTGACTTTATTTTGTAAATATGTAAATAGCTTGTGGTGCATTGACCAAATAAGACTTCTTTCTATAAGAAGCAACTCATACTCCATTATTTTCTATGCTGATTTAAAAAAAATAAAAACTCTATTCTATTTGAAAACAATAACTGAAAACTAAATTATAGTCTATGATCAGGAAATAGTCAAATGATCAGGATCAAAGACTTATTATCAGGATCAAAGACATAAATTATTTTGTTTTCTTCTAGGGACTTTTTCATTATGTATTAACTATTTTCCCCTAAAAAAAGATTTGGTAACACTGCCAAAGAGACTAGTTACTGGTCTAGAGACAGAGGTCAGGAAGGGGAGCATTTAATAGATTTTCATTTTATTTACTCTCTCTCTCTCTGGCCTGATTTGTATATTGACAGCATGGCTTGTTTAAAGAGAAGCCAGCGATGAAAACACAATGTTTAAAGATGAAAGAACAAAGTCATGTTATTCTGCCTGTGATCGATTCAAAACAGATGTGTCTCATCCAAACATTTACATTTATTTACATTTATTTACATTTATTAATTTAGCAGACGCTTTTATCCAAAACGACTTACAATTGAGGAACATGGCTATGGCTCTAGTCTAAAGTGGTCGTAAGAGCCACTATAACACAAAGTATAACCACTTCACACTGTCTGATTTCATAAAAATAAACTAATCATTAATGGTTAAGCATTAAAAGGTAACTGTTGTCACCATTTGGTCATGATAGTTACTTATCCAGTCCTTTATAAGCAAGGAATTTCATATAACTTATTAACCTTGGTCTGGATGTTACTCATTTGAACAGAAGATAATAAAGATAATAATAAATTCATCCCCTGTGTGATTGTTGGAAGCAATAATATGAATGATGTGTTTATTAAAAGTAGTTCACTTAATTTTAGTATAAGTATAGGTTAATTAGCTTAACAATTATATTACAATACAGAGTACCAGTCATTCCTTTCTTCAAATATGAATGAAGACAATAAAGAAATACATTTTAATTTATACCATTAAACCAGGCAATTAAAGCTGTATTTAAGTCAATTTATTGTAGTGTAAATCTGCCCTAAGCTATAATTCACCATTGCAGGGAATGTTGGCCAAAAATTGACACAAACATTGTGTTGGCATCATTACTGTACACATAAACAAACACATTTATATTAGTCACAAGCCAACAGCACTAAGAAAATGCAATGATTTAAAGAACATAGCATAAGCCTATGATTTTTTTTTTAACATGACCTCATGTGTGCAGATACTCAAGAATTCATATGATAATGAACGATTTGGTGTCAACTTGGGTTAGGGTCAGGTCTGAGGCGAGCAGTCAGGGCTTTCCTGACTTCATTTGAAATGATTTCCTCCGGGTCCCCAGTTCAAAGACATGCATGGTAGGCTGATTGGCATGTCCAAAGTGTCCATAGTGTATGAATGGGTGTGTTAGTGTGTATGTGATTGTGCCCTGTGATGGACTGGCACCCTGCCTTGTGCCTGATGATTCCTGGGATAGGCTCCAGGTTCCCCGTGACCCTGAAAAGGAGTAAGCGGTAGAAGATGGATGGATGGATGCGTGGTTAGGCAGCTGTGGCTCAGGTGGTAGAGCGGGTTGTCCGCTAATTGTAAGGTTGGTGGTTCGATTCCCATGTGACTGCACATGCTGAAGTGTCTTTAGGCAAGACACTGAACCCCAGGTTGCTCGGAATGGCAAGCTAGCACCTTGCATGGCAGCTCTGTTACCATTGGTGAATGGATGAATGAGAACGAGTGTAAAGGGCTTTGGGACTGCTAAGGTTAAAAAAGAGCTATATAAGTTAAGACCATTTGTCAGAATACCAGGGGAATTCAAATAGTCAAGAGCGATTTCAATGTGGGGTAGTGAATTTAAATGAGCAGAGATTTAAAAATAAATAAATAAATAAACAAAATATCAGCTCAGAGGAAAAACTTCAGTGTTTGTGGCTCCATAGGTGCTTTAAACTGGCAACAAAATCGCCACATGGCATCCAGCTGAGCAGAACAAGTAGATGTCTCTACTTGCCTGTCAATCATTATAACCTTTTAATTCATAAAGTTCTCCACCTTGCAGTAGTGTTAAGGTGTTCCAGCTTATGCAGGCGTTTAGATGGGCTGGATTTAGGCTCCACTCATGGAAGGGAAGGGCTGGTAACCCAACCTAATAATAAACATGTACAAACACAAGTGCAATTAAAAGACACACACACACAAATAAACCGCATAGTGAATAATGAATGATGAAATTTTATGTGAACAGGCTGGTCTCAGATGTTATACCTCATGTCATGTTGTGGCCAGTTAACGAGGCAGCACGCAAGCCTATAGCAGTTTGTTCGCTTTGATAAGGCTCCGCGCAACAGGACGTGTAAGCTTTAACTGTAAATTATCTTTGAAAACTGGAGGCGGTGAGCAAAAGGTCAATTCTGTTCTAAGAGGAAGGGTAAAAGAAAATGAAGCAAACATATGTCAGCTCCAGAATCAAACAATATTAGAAAATAAACAGGAAATAAACAGAGCTTAATAACTATTACCAAATACCTGACAAATATATGACAAGACGAAAACATCTATACATTTCCTACACATCTACAGTATACAGCTATACAGCCTTAAGATCAGGATACATTTTAAGGTAGGATATTTACTCTTTATGCTAATGTAGCAGGAAAAGCTGCATGACAACTGCATCAGTTTATCCTTCAAACACACGTCTTCCTTATATTCTCTACATCGCATCTTGAGCCACAATCCTTTATTAATGTAAGTTATGGAAAAGAAAAACATGAGGGACCAGTGTAAAGGAAATGGTTTGGCATCGTTGGTTATCCTTGTTCACGTTGTTTGCATTCCTCTCCTTTTCCTATTATATATAAATGAGGCACTCATGAAGTGAGTACATATGGCTTGAAATAAGTTTATTAATCTCATATTTGGTTTATTGTAATCTAATAAGAAGAAATAAATACTAGATACATTTGACTATATTCACGTTATTTCCTTCTTGTGTTTCTGTGTGTGTGTGTGTGTGTGTGTGTGTGTTCGAAGTGAATGCTGCTGTGACGAACAGCCCACTGTGCATGTGTCTCTCAGGTACTATGACTCAGGCTGCATCGACACTGCAGCTCGGCTATGTGTGTTCACATGTGTGACTTCAGCCTTTTTGGTGTTCAGGCGATGCACATCTCGTTCATGTTCATAGTCAGAAAGTTTTCCGCCTTTTGTGCTTGTTTACCACATACGGTTCTTATGAAATCAAATTAATTAAGTGATTATGGTATTTCACCAGACTGTGGAGTGAATGTCAGGAAAAGGGCATACTGTAACCAAGGGAACAGCTTCTTAGTGTAATACCAGATGTAAGTCACTGTTTGTATATGCATAAAAACTAAGCAGCAGAGACATTTTTCTGTTTTTTTATTGCAGTATGTGTTATTCACACATTTCATCATGCTGCTATTTCTAAGGGTGTTTATTAACTGTAAAACACTTGCAAATTAGGACCATGGACTCCACAAACCATGCTCCTCTTTAATGGAGAGGGATTCTGTAATAGACAGAGGTGATGACGTGAACCAAAGTGTTGAGTGTTGAGTGAGCAGCATGGAGAATGGTTTACTCTGATAAGGAGAATGAGAGAAAGAAATCAGCCTCAAGAGTAATGAGGGCATAGAATATTAGAAACACACAAACACACACACACACACACACACACACACATACACACACACACACACACACACACACACACACACACACACGCAGTAAATACACTGACCAGTCATGGAATATGAATTGGACAGTGGTTGCTTATCCTCACCCTTATGTAATACTAATTGTGTTTGGGAAAAATGTACGAAAAGAAAAACAAGACTGCAGTGATATTGCTATAGATTAAAAAAAAAAGTGTTAATGAGAAATACATTGCAGCAGCTGTAGAAGGACTTGACGGTCTCCAGCAGAGAAGAGGCAAAAGGCAAAAAGATTCCTGTATATGTGACAATATGACTTATTATTTGCGTTTTTTCCTCATCATCTTTATATTCAGGAGCCTTTTTCTTTTGTCTCACATTTCCCAGCATGGGTTTTTAGGGAACTTTGTACAGCATGGCAACACTTTCTTTTTAATACAGGTATGATGTGTCCTGTTGCTTTCCATCACTGCTAGATTGTTCTGTATGTCATTATTAACTTTGATCAATAGCTTGAATCCTACATAAATACACCTGCACACAACACATATACACTCAAACCACATGGTTCAGTGTCATGGTTCAATGAGAAGCCTAGCGCTTGATATCTTTTCCCTCTTCACCCCCCCGGGTTCAATTATGGAGTAGTAGCGTATGGCAGAACCAGTGCTAATTTCCTTCTTGTTTCCTTGGAGATGGATTAAGGTGACATGTTGGTGGAATGTCCCTGGTCTACACCACTGGACTGACCCATAGAGCATACAGAACCAGCGACTGCAAAATGTGGTTTATTGACTGATTGTGCCTTGCGATGTGTTGGCTCCCCATCCAGGGTGTCCCCTGCTTTGTGCCCCGAGTTCCCTGGGATAGGCTCCAGGCTCCCCCACAACCCTGTGAAGGATAAGCGGTTTGTAATAATTATAGATAATGAGTCTTTATTAATCACATACACAGTACAGCACAGTGTATGAGATCTTGTTCCAGAAAATTGTGAATCAACCCTGGGTTATGGATACTAAGCCTCCTCTTTAATTGCTGTAAAATTCCCATGTAGAAATACATGTGTGAAAGGGGCCATGCATGTATACATACATGCCACCAGAGTATACCTATGTACTGTTAAAACAAAAGCATGCAATATTAGACATAGTTTTTATCTGTCAGCTTAACTTAAATTCAGAAATCTCATTTATATTTATTCATAATTTACAGGAGTTTTCAGGAAATTGATTGAAATCACTTCAGTAAAGCTCATAAACAGACTGAATTGAGCCTACTTTTTCAGGCTCTGATACTTAATGGTATAATAAAGTGGATAGATTCAGTTCTAAAGTCTGAGCAGCAATCGTCGCCATTGTAAAATCCTTAATATATGCATGTGAGCACATCACAATAATTATGAATTCTGTTTAAATCATTAAAACCATTACATATCGTCATATGCCATAGTTTGTGGATGTTTTATTGCTTAGCAAACAAAGCTTACTATTAACAGACTACATTGAGTGGCGGAACATTTTTACAGGAAATATTATTGATCATAAATTATTGATTACTGATTTATTGAACATTGAATTGGATTTCATCACATTGCTTTTCTTGACATTTTATGAAAGCAATTAGCAAGAACACCTTCACTCATGATAAAATCACTGTAACCTATGCCTGGTCATGGCTTATTGCATTATTCGAATTTGCTACTCCTAAGAACTATGAATTAGTTTATAAAGAAATGAAATATAAAACAATATCATTATTGTATAGTTTTTATGTATGGTGAAGGTCTTTTGGCTCCATGGACTTACTTATTCCCAAGTTCCTCCCTCAGATGAAGACGACGTTGTGTCCATGGCAGACTCCACCATCACTGTGGATGACATCGAGGGTGAGCTGTTCAAAATCGAGAGGATACGAGATGTGCTAGTGCGGAGAGAGTCTGAGCTGAGATACATGTGAGCTCATTTTCATTCTTCTTCATAAACAAATGCAATGAATACTCACAGGCTGATTTGATACTGACCCTAGTTTATGCATTTTTATTAAATATAGTCAACATTGTATTTCAGCTTCAGCATCTCTGACCTGACTCAGATGGCTCTTTTGTGATGATATGTTGCGGAAGGTGGAAAAATCCACTAGTCTCCTTCTGTACCTCGTAGTGTGTACACGTTCACAGAGATGAGTCATGTCTGACTTTTGAAAATAATTGACAGGTGTTCATAGGAGCACGGAGCATGAAGCACGGGGGGGGGGGGGAGGGGGGGGGCAGTCATGTAGAAGAGCATTATCTGTTAAGACAGGGTGCAGAGCCACTTTAGTACATTTAGCAGCGCAGTTATCTAGCAAAGTAGCATTGTAAGTCAAGCCTGTCTACAGCTGAACAGCAGTACACAACCTCTCAGCCATGGCACATCAAATTACATCATATTTTATTTGCATTGAATTACATAATTAAATTTCTCTGTTTTTGGAGTAGAAGATTAGATTCAAGTGAAAGTGCCTAATAACTAACCTGAAACAGAGTAATCTATGATGTTCTTTAATGTAGAATTGAAAGCAATATCCTAGGAGTTGCAAGACACATGAAAGCATGGATTATTCAGGCCTAGTTTTTATCATTCCTGAAAAGAGCCAGTGCAGTAAAGGGGCACTGGCAAGAATTAGGTGGTGGACACATTATACAAATAATACAGCTGAAAACCTGCAATTTCATTTGGCTATTTGTGGTATGTGGTAAGCACACACATGAAGAGTAAGGAGCTTTAATGTTCTAAAGTAGTAAAGTAACTTTTTTTCTTGCAAATGTAATTATTAACTGTACAAGTATTCCATTTCCATAATAAAAAAGTATAAATATGCCAAAATATTTTACACCTCTGGAGTAGGATTAAAAACACTGTCATTGAGGAATGTAAACATGTATGAAACCATATGTCACACTTAATTAACCACTGGAGTGATAAAGATGTTGCCTCCATCTGTTTCGACACGTGTCTGTACATTATGAATATATATTTACTCCAGATGTGCTTGATTCCATGTGTGATATCAGGTTATATTGTTCAACAAACATGATACTGTTACCATGGACACCACCGGTTTCATTCGGGAATTGCCACTCTAGCAGGCAACACTTTTTTGATGGCATTTTCACCCAAGGTCTGTCACATTCACAAGGCAACATAAGGACAGATGCCTTCTAACATGCCTTAATTGGTTATATTTGAAGACAACACTACGCACGTCCTTCTTGAAAAAAAAAAACTATCACAACCAAAAATTGATAATCCTGTGTTTTGCTTCCAGAAGTCACTCTCCCCTGAATACTGAAATGTTCCCATGGTTACAACCGATCATTCTCACCTGTTTGTGATTTAGCCCTCATTAGTGATATGTTCCCTTCCTCTTTAAGCCTAAATTTGTCTTTGGTTTAAGACCCTGTCTTGTTTATAGTTTGTCCAAGGAGTCCAAGGACTTCTGTGCTTGCCAGCAAACCTCCCAAGAGATCTTCCTTTCAATACCTTGCCTTCTTCTTTATAGTAGCTTTTTTAATGTAGTGCGATTGAGATGTCTAGTCCCTTTCATGAGATATGATGCAAAATCATACATTTTTACACATAACATTTAATATCTATCTATCTGTCTGTCTATCTATCTATCTATCTATCTATCTATCTATCTATCTATCTATCTATCTATATACTGCATGTGTGTATATATACACACACACACACACACACACACTCACAAATACATATATATATACATAGTTCAAAAACTGGGTCTGTATTGACTGTATTAATTGGATACAGGAGGCTGAGCACAAAATGTGCTTTCAGTTCCATATGACTTAAAATGACTTAAATGGAATTGCCAAAAGTTTGGTCCAATAAAATAAATAAATAACAGATAAAACCTAAATAGTGATAATTATCTGAAAGCATATCCTCAACAGTAGCCCATTTTCTTAGCACAGATCACAGCAACATTTTTGTGAAATTTGACATAAGTACAATAGTGAAAGTTGGTGTATGGAGGATCGTATTTATGTATTTTGGAAAGGAATACACTTTTTTGTTGATGCTTACACTTTTGTGGGATGTTGCTAAGGAACTCTAGAGATTATACAATTACACATTGTGTGTGTGTGTGTGTGTGTGTGTGTGTGTGTGTGTGTTTTGAATCTCATCCCTGACCCCTGAACTCACATGACAGGCCAAATATGAGAGTGGGAAGATGCTCAGACTTGCACTGAGTCATCATTAAAATGAGGCCACAGAAGGTTAGAGCAATTTTACCAAATACACCACGAGCCTCTGATCAGATCAGCTCATAGAATAATAATACCTGTCACACCAAAGCTTTTGAAATGGAACATTTCCCACTGTTTTCTTTTTGTTTTGATAGAATGAACAAGAGTTATAGATGACAATGCACATAATGGAAGATAAGATATGAAAAATGTAAGGCATTTTTGGAGGGCTAATATATGGGCTGGCACAGTGGGGCAGCAGGTAAGGTTGTTGCCTTAAAGCTTCAGTATAGCTGGGTTCAATATTGAGCTTGGGTTACTCTCTGTGTAGAGTTTTGCATGTTCTCCTTGTGTCAACAGGATCTCTGGTTTCCTCCCACCTCCAAAACACATACCAGTAGGTGGATTGGCTACTCTAAATACGTGTGAATGAGTGTGTGAATGTGAGTGCAGTACTCTGTGATGCACCGGCATCCCATCCAAGCTGTATTCCCACCTCACGCCCAGTGTTCCTGGGATCAGCTCTGTGTCCACTGGAACTCTGAGCAGGTTAAAGCGGGCACTGATGATCAAAGAATAAAGAATATATATTAATGGAATATGTGTGCTATTATAGGGATTGATAAACAAAGGGAATCTGTATGAAGGAAAATTAATTTGTAGTGTGTATGTAATGTGTAGAATTTTTTTGGTTGCTTTGAATTAATAATTGCTTTTATGCCTTTGTGATGATAAGAACAAAGTTGGCTAGACAAACTGACAAATTTGCCTGGTTTTTAATTCTGTAGGATTTCTAACAATGTCTCTCATTCTGTCTCCTTTTCTTTTGTATCATCTTTCTTCAGGATGGATGATATTCAGCTATGCAAAGAGATTACAAGGCTTAAAAAAGAGCTGCAGAAATTGGTATCGATCCCAGGTAGGCCCATAAAACCAACATGAATACATTAATGTACAAGTTAGGTAGCTGCTGTGTTTTTCACTGCTGCGATTAGACAAATGTTTCAACTCAAAGAGATGGGTTTATTTGTTTTACTATAATGAAATAGTCATCTCTGGAATATTTGATTAATGTATGTCTTTGAGTAATTGTGTATTTATCTTGTTCTGATTACTTTCTAAATCTATTTCTCATTATTGTCGCAAGGTAAAATTACATAACAGGTTAGCACATATATAATAAAAACGTTTTCTCCTTCTGTAATGTCTAACCAGGTAAATACAGTTCTAGAAGATCTTGATCCTTTCTCCATGCAAGGCACCTTAAACTATTATGTATAATCTTATGTTTGTGCACGTGAACATCCCTCTTCGCATCACACCACAGGTTTTCAGTGGAAAACCTGGAGACTGAGCTGCTCATCGCAAAACATTTATTTTGCTGTCCTGCAACCATTTCACTGGTTAATTAAATGAGCATTTGGGATTGGTGTCATGTTGTATCTTGTTGAAAAATTCCACTTTGGCCAAGTCTTAAGCAGAGGCAATCAGGTTTTGGGCTAAAATGTCCTGTTTTTAAAATTCATTTGCAACGTCATCAATCTTACCAAGAACCCTAGACCAATTGGCTTAAATCATCCTCAGAGCATTAGTGAATACAGTGGGCATCAGGTGCGTACTCTTTTTAAAAATGTATTTATGGTGCTTATGGTCAAATATTTTTTCTCATTTGACTGCAACATGCAATTCCAATTGTAATTCCAGTGATGTTTAGAATCAATCTGAATCAATAGAATGAATAAAATTGAGGCACTGCATTTTGCAGGTTTCTCTCCAGAAGCTTCTTCATGCAATCTTTTCAAACTACTTGTTGTTATGTAATTGGTGTCTAACAGTCGAAGAAACATGATAACCATAGCAGTTTGCTCATTGGTCGAATTCATGGCAAGTTTCCAACTGTTCCAGACATGTGAAATGTTTTATTTATAGCCCTTAATTTTGCCTTCCTATATATTTTCTGTTATTCTACTAGGAAGAAAAGAGAGCAATAAACTCAGCTACAGACAAAATATGCTAATGGCATGCAAGTCTTCCATAACAAGCTTCCAATTAAGTAAATTTCCATAATCCATAATGCTAAAAATGTTCTTTATGTAATTAAAAGTTTTTCATTACTATTTCAGTACTAGTCTTAGGCACATACAAATAAATGCTGTAGAGCAAAGATGAAATTAAATGTTTCTACATAAAAAAAAAAAATAAAAATATATATATATATATATATATATATATATATATATATATATATATATATATATATATATATATATACATACATATATTCTATAGAGCAGTAAAGAGTAATAAATGAAACAAAGCCGATATATGGTGACGACCATTTGGTTTAAAAAATTTATTAGTAGGCTCAGTTACAATGTGCGTAGTTTTATAAGGAAATGAGCTGTAAGTGTTACTGAGCATCTTACAGAACCAGCCACAGTTCTTCTGGAGACTTTGACTGTCGCACTTGCTATTTAAAAACCCAGCAGCCTTCATTATATCTTTGTCTGAAAAGTGGTCTCTTACATAAGATAATATCTTTACTGACAAATAAACATTTTTCTGTACCATTTAATTTTGTGATAGAAAACTAATGTTTGGGAATTTAAACTGTTTTTTTGTACTGACTCGATAATGTAGAAGTCATAAAAATCTATAAAAAAGTTTGTACTAAAAAAAATAGGGTGCCTAACACTTTTGCACAGTACTGTATTTTGGTAATGAATTACAGTCAGTTTATTTGTTTTGTAGATGATGTATGTTCATAAGAAATAAAAAAAATATATTTTTATTTACAAAAACAAAATGGCAGACTGCAAACGTGATTATAAGCCTGATATGTGCTTAATAATCTGTGTATGTGGTATGATTTGCAGAGAAAATCAAAACAACTGAATTCCATAACTTATATATGCAATAATACTTATGCATATTTCTGTGTCGTAATGTTTATTTAAACCTTTCCATGAATCATTACAAACAAGCCAATGTACTGCAATAATACTTGTGCATATTTCTGTGTGGTAATGTTTATTTAAACCTTTCAATGAATCATTACAAAAAAAAAAAAATTGAGTAACGTTATAAACAATGAAAATCAAAATAGTTGATGCTATGCATTTAAAAAGCAAATAGCTTTGTAAATACAAAACTACTCAAAAATACTATACGATCAAAGCTTATTCATTAACTAATTTATGGTTTGCTAGATAAAGACAAATGCAGTGAAGACCGGCAACGTGAGGAGGAGCTTTTGCAGCAGATCCATAAGCTGGTAGAGACTCGGGACTTTCTGGTGGATGATGTGGAGTTTGAGAGACTGAGGTTGGTGCTTTTATAACTGAGTTTGTTTGTGTCGGCACAAACAAGCAGTTGAGGCCAGTCCAGTTGTCTACACCTTTAGATAGCACGCATGCCTGACTTTCAGCTTAAAAGTTGAATGGAGAGATGTGCCTGAGGCATGGTCTGTGACATTTATGCCCTCTGTGCCATTGCAAGACAGTTGCTGACCAATCATTCCTAATCAGACATATCTGTTTACATTTAGATCCCACTCACATACACATTCATTTCTCATGTCTTCACTTCAAGTGCTGAGAGTGGCCCTGGGTCAGGAGAAGTACAGTGCATGTTTTGTTTTGTTTATTATCTAGCTGATATTGAGTTGTACATTCCTGTTTCCAGTGAAAATTGGCTTCCCTTCTTCCTTTTCATCCTCACCTGATGAGTTTTCATTTCCATCAGGTGAGGATGAAAAGGAAGAAGGGAAGCCAATTTCCACTGGAAACAGGAATGTACAACTCAATATAAGCTAGATAAACAAAACAAAACATTTGGCCACACTGTCTCTGAAATGGCAGTTACTTGATATTTATTTTTTGCTCGGAATCGTGCTGTTATACTGAATATTGGCTCTACTATGATTACCTACAGTACTCACTACGGCACTCACTGTAACAGCAAGAATAATAGAATAACATTTAGTATAACCACATTCTTGATCAGATTACTAGTGTTAAATGTGAGAATATTCATTGCCTTAATTAGTAAAAATAGATTGCATAAATCAAATATGCAAGCAACTGACTAAAGCTCAATTGAGTTAATATAACTTAGTTGTGCATAATTTGCATGTTCATAAAAACTAATGTTTTGATGAAAAATACACAATTTCTAGAGACATTTACCATGATGGGTCCAAAGTGCTTGTTTCTGAATTACTAAGGTTTGGATTAAACCTATTATTATGAGAGGTCAATAATAAATATGCATAATCACTGTGATTATAGTGGGTTGTGATTTCCACCATTGCAAAACATTTAGAAAATCATGACTATGGTTAAAAATATCTGGGAGGCCCCAGATCTCACTTTAAGAGCCATGGGCATTTTCTGATAAAGTTTTTGCTTACAACATATTTTTGCACACAAGTCCAACCCATAAACCATGTAGGGTTCTGTGTTGTACTATCTAGCCAACATAGCTAACAAGAGCAGCATCTGGCACAGTCATGTATAGTTTCTGTGTACTGTATATGGGCAGTGGTGGCTCAGTGAAAGGCTCTGGGTTACTGATAAAAAGTCAGGAGTTCAAGCCCCAGCACTGACAAGCTACCACTATTGGGCCCTTGGGCAAGGCCCTTAACCCTCAATTGCTCAGATGTATAAATGAGATAAATGTAAGTCACTCTGGATGAAGGTGTCTGCCAAAAATGTAATAAATGTACAGTATATTTAGGCTATTTTCTTTTAACAAAGCAAAAGGAAAATTGTACGAGGTAATTTCTGGTACAAAGAGTTTGATCATTTTGAAATGTCACAGAAACATATCATAAAAAGAGAATAAAATGCGGCAGACTGAATGAAAGTGAGCCCCCAGAAGAAAAGAGCAACAGCCCAGGGTGGGTTAAAATTGCCAGTGTCGGTTCAGCAAATCTCCTCTTATGCCAGCCAAAATTAAATTTCAGTTTTTTTACGACTGGAAATTCACAGTGCCACTTTTTCAAAGCCTTGATGCATCTGGGGACGAGCATATTACCCATAAATTAAACTTCTACCGGCAGCCTTGATAATGTTTCCTTCTGCCTACAGTGAGTTGAAAGAGATAACCAGGACCAGTGGAGCCACATGACCAGATGTCAGTTGGCTATATTTACTAAACTAATAGTACATCATTTTGCTTGCCAGCAATTAAGATCCTACCTGTCTGATTTATAGTTTCTTCTTTGTATATAGACTACACAGCCTATTTCTGACCAACTTCCATCCAGAATCTACAGTGTATAGTATGTTATGTTTAAGGCAGTAGTCAAGACCACCACTGGTCAAGTATAAGATACGTCCAAGACCAGGACACACCAAGATTGTGTTTTAATGGGGTTGAGGCCAAGTCAAGATCGAGTCCAAATGAAAGCAAGACCGAAAAACCTCAGCTTTTACTTCGACTAGATGGCTTCATTTGTGCATTGCACCAGTGATTAAGCTATGTTTTCTAGAAGAAGTAATTACTTCTTGTCAAACTTTGTGCATGAAAAAAGAAAAGACAACACAAAGGGGTTTTTTTTGTTTTGTTTTGTTTTTACAAACTAACTATATTTAGCGAGAACAATGCTCAAGACCAAGACAAGTCCAAATACAAATGCCAATAAGTCTAAAGCAAGTCCAGGTCAATGCAGAAAATGTATTGAGACCGGACTTGAGTCCTACAGCCTTAGTTATTTGACAAATGTTTTCCTCCATCTCTTTGGATGAATAGTATTATCCTCAGATTTCTCATTAATAATTTGTTAAAATGCAGGACCAAATTATATCATAATTTAAATGACATTAAACCCAAATTGTCATGTCACAGCAAACTAGCGATGCTATTTCCCAGAATGCACCGCAAACTACAAACACGACTGACGACTACAACTCCCAGTGTAACACAGAGACTAATGTCTCTGTGTTATCCTGAGGACTAATCTGACACACCTGTTCCTAATCACAATCACACCACACTATATAAGGTACATTTCAGTCACTATGGCTTTGCAAAGTAATACGCTCAGTTGCCATAGGCGCTGTCATTTACCAAGCCTTGCTATTGTGTTGTTTTTCTAGTTAGGATCCTGTTTTTGTCCTTGACCTTGATTTCTGCCTTACCTGCTCTAGCCTGTTTACCTGATCGCCTGGCAGCTGCCTGTCTTTGTTGTTATTTATGCCTTGCCCTCTTGATTATATGCTCTTCAGTAAAGCTCTTAACTGCGATTACATCTGTCACAACCTCCATGACATGACACAAATATCAAAGGAAAGGTTTTAGCTAAGACTTGCAGACATGTTTTCTTTCACAAACATTTGAATGAAATTGGAGTTTTCCATGCTGCAAGACCTGATGTAATGAGCAACGGATGCTGGAATTTTGCTGAAGGGACACACTCTGGGTTACAAAAAGCAAATAGTCTAAATCCTCGAAATGTGACAGTTGGACTGGGGAAAAAAACTTTTTTTTTCTACTACAAAATTAAATTACCCATCATTAAGTTGATAGAACCATTATAGAATTACAGTTAACACTCATATCCTAAGGCCTATGTAAAAATAAACTACATAAGCAGTGGAGCACACTCACTGAAAGTCAGATAGATAGCACCAATAGTAATTGCTAAGGAAGTGTTTCAAATCTGTAATCATGTCATCTCTGTTCTGAATAGCAAACATGGTAAACACAGTAAACCCAGACAGCAGGCTTGCCATTAGACAGCTCTTTTGTTCAAACAACTCAAAACCCTGTGACGCTGCTCATGCTGCATCACAGGGCAACGTAACACACTTGGATGAAAGCGATATCTACCATCTTCCGCATACACAAGCTCACAGATGCCCACGATTGGGTATTGTTACTGTGATTGACAGGGGAAAGAGAGTAATGCCATCTCCCATCACACAGGGAGTGCTGCTTATTTTGCCCTCTAGAACTCCTGATCTCTTGAGATCTCATGGTGAAAGGGTGAATGCTTCTCTGTTGCACAACTCAGGAGCCTGCCTTGTGGCTTTTAATCCAAACCACAGCCAAAAGCAGTGCTTTATGCCCAACTGACAGGCTACTGAAGTGTGATTTGTGATCTTGGGTCCTATATATACAGTATCCCCTTGATATGTTACAGTGAGTTTTTTTTTTTTTTTTTACAGTACTAACTGTCAAAGGATGCTGTTACGCTGAAAACCAGAAGGATACGAAACCCACAAATTAAACTGGAAATAAAATTAGCTGTTTACTCTTTTCTCCTGTCAATAAAAGCCACTGGGTGACATGGCTGTCAGCTAGTAAAGAGCTGGGTGGCACAGAAGAAAAGAGAAAGGAGCTGATAGAGATGTCAGATGTCTTTCAATCATTTAAACCTCTCCTGTCAGCTGGAAGGGAAGCACAAATGATTGCTTTGGACTTGAGTATAATTTACATATGTGAACACATGCAGGAGATAATTGTGTCTTCAGCTTCAAAATGAGTTGTATTTGTTTACCTACTTCTTTTGCCCTCTTGCAATTTGTGCACATTTGTGCATTTGTTTTCAAGACAGCTTGCTTTATTCACACACATAATTCTGCCTCCGCTCAGGGAGCAAGAGGAGGACAAAGAGATGGCTGAGTTCTTACGGGCAAAATTTCCTGCAAGCACTACCAAGAAAAGTACGTATATGATTATAATAAAAATGCTTTGTGTTCACAATGCAGAACTGAACACATGTCCTTTTAATGCTTTAACTCCAGTTTGCTCTATTATTATTATTATTATTATTATTATTATTATTATTATTATTATTATTGTTATTATTATTTAACTCTATTTTTGCTAAGTTGCTTAAACAGCATGTAGGAAACAACAGCTTCCTCTGAAACCCCTTGAGCCTTATTTAATAACTAATATCATAAAAATGCCACATTTTCCATTTATTCCATATATTCAAATATTAAGTATAATTTTTCAAAGCAAGTCACTGAAAATATATTGAATTAAATTATTTATACAGATTGGTAACAAAAAGGCAGCACACCCTGGTGTAGATTCCACAAATTTTTGGAACGGTACTGGAGAGAACACCATTATTCAAGAGATATTTCCTCAGATGGTGTTTTGATGATGGTGGTAGAGAGCACTATCTAACACTTTGGTCCAATATCTCCCATAGCGTTCAATTAGGTTGAAATCTGGTGACAGTGAGAGCCAAAGCATATGATCTACATCACTTTCATCATGATCAAACCATTTAATGATCCCTTGTGCCCTGCTGATGGAGATATTATCATCCTGGAAGTGAGGACTCCCATCAGAATAGAAATGTTTCATCATAGGACAAAAATGATCAGTCAGAATAACTTTGTATTGCTTTGCAGTGATGCCTCCTTCCTTTAATTTGTTACCTTGTTAATTAGCATTAAGAATCAAGCATTTATCGTGTGTGTGTGTGTGTGTATATATACAGTATATATATATATATATATATATATATATATATATATATATATATATATAGATAGATAGATAGATAGATAGATAGATAGATAGATAGATAGATAGATAGATAGATAGATGTGGCAACACTTTACAATAACAGTACATGCATAATCATACACTAGTCCCTGAATATACTTTCTTAAATATGAACTAATGATGGGTTAAGTTATGTACTAATCAAATACGCTCTATAAGAAAGAATATATATTAAACGTTTAATCATCATTTCAAATGGTTTATATAATTTACCATATTCAGCTGCATACACAACATAATTTTATGGCGCTGGATTACTTTCCTAATTGACATTGATCCTCCTTATCGAATGTAGAAAGACAGCAGCAATTTCATCTCAACTTGTTTACATCATTCTCCATCCATTCCTCTTAAACTCCCACTGTAGTACTAGTACGAACTCTGGGTGGCTAAGGCCCGGGTCACTGCTCCTTTGCCCACAAGGGTGAAATTAATACAGTAACATTTATTCATTTAACAGATGCAATTTTCTAAAAAGCAGTGTACACAGCTGCATATGGCAAATTATAGAATCAAACTGAAGATCAAATTGAAGATCACAGAGCGTGTTTGATTTAGTTTACCCCTACATGTTAATTAATGCATTAACCAGGAAACAAGTACTAACATGTACTTAAAGTGGTTGTTATTCACATTAATCATGATATTAGCTCGTCATTACATTGTGATTAGTACATGCCTTAACTCATCATTTGTTTATATTTGAGTAAGTATTAATTCAGTTATTGGTGCATGATTATCCATGTACTATTAGGGTAAAGAGACTTTGAAGCTAACCCTTTCCCGTGGCACATTTTGTTTCTGGGTGACACTCTACTGTAGTGATCAGAAAAGGTTGAGCCAAATTTGCATAAAATTCTATTGATAAATATATTTTCTATGCATTTCTCGGACAATATGTGGTGTAGACAGTGCTTTGCCATTTCAGTCATTTCAGTTTAAGCCTATCTGAGGAATCAAGGCATGCATGTGATTCAGAAAATGTCAAAGAAATGTAAATGTACATTCACAGGTTAATATGCAGTACTAAAATAAATGTGATTTGGTATTTTGTAGACTTCTTACAATCTTACCGTTTAGCACTATAATCACAATATTGCTTATTTATGCTATTTTTTTGTCACACAATTATAAAATGATAGAACCTAGAATGGAAATATATGACTATTAACGTTTTCTTTAAAAGGCAAATAGCTTTCTAAAGGTTTTTTTTTTTATTATCCCAAATACAGTGAAGATCCTTATTCACTATACTTATACTTGTACTGAGTGTATAATATTCCCTCTCTCTCTCTCTCTCTCTCTCTCTCTCTCTCAATCAGTTTCCACTCAGAAGAGAAGAATGACCTCTAGGGCCCAGGTCTCTTCTCCAAAAGTGACCAAGGCTGGCCTTACCATTCTTAAAGAATGCTGCGGTTTGACCTGTTCTGTCATGTAGAAAAGAAATGATACTACAAGAATGAGAGAAGTGAGATTAAAAAAAGATAGTGAAAAGTCCAACAAAAGTGCAGAAGCAGAAGAATTTATCTGTAGGCAAGATGCTTTTTACACAACAGTATATTTTATGAGGTACTGAAGATTAGTCTCATTATTGATGTACAGATTGTGGAAAGTCTTTTTAAAATCAACAATGAGATAAACATTATGCAATGTGATTCAACTGAATTTATTGCAATTATGCAGCAGTGTGTGTCTGTCTTTCTGTTGGTAAGAAGTATACAAAGGTCAATTTAAACCCTTTGGTAATCAATAGTTTCAATTAACAGTATTTTCCCTTTCTGAATTGCATCAGCTTTTAACTTCACTATATTATGTTTGGCAGTGCAAGCTTGGTGTGTTTGCAATGTTCTGACTCTGAATACAGCTCTATTTTAATTATGAGAATGAGTAACAAGAAAGAGATTGCAGTACAAACTAAACAAGTAGAATCAAAATAAATGGATGCATGGACTATACACTGCGGGGATATAAGCAGAATCAAGAACGGAAGTTAAAACAGATTTGAATATATTTGCGTGCTATTATGTACTACAATGCTTCATGTTTTTCTGATCTGAAGCAGCACTATGCTAAAAACTGGAGGTCAGGTATCACACATGCTGTTGTTTATAATGGATTCTAATAGGCTGCACAATCCATATGGTGAATAAAATATTCTGTATAGACGTTTAAAAAAAACACAAAAAAACATGCTGAATTAAATATATTAAACTTCTGCTTTGCCAGAGGCTGTGAAGTCCCACCTATTTTCATGGCTTCTTTTAAGTGTATTGTAGTCTTTTTCATACTGAATGTGAAGACAGCAATTAGCGTTTGGTTTGTATCAAAGAAGATTTGCCTGTTTTTACCTCAGCAGTTTGTAAAGTTTGATGTTTTTGGTAGTCATGTAAGTGTCACTAAATGAAAATTTTCAGTAAAGAAAATGAATGCACATTTTACTGTCCTGTAGTTTTGTATTGTGCCATAAGTTATAGGGTACTTTTTGAATTAATCTGTATAATGACCATACAGTAATTAAGGCAATAAATTAGGAATAAAGCTTGACCATTCATCCCGTGCTGTGAGGGTTTCCTTCGGGTACTCCGGTTTGCTCCCGAAGTTCAAAGACATGCATGGTAGGCTGACTGGCATGTCCAAAGTGTCCATAGTGTATTAATGGGTGTGTGAATATGTACTGTCATTGTGCCCGGAGATGGATTGGCACCCCATCCAAGGTGTACTCCGCCTTGTGCCCGATGCTCCTTGGAATAGGCTCCAGGTTCAACAAGACCCTGTCGAATAAGCGGTGTAAAAGATGGAATGGATAAAACATGACAGGTTGTGCTGTTATAGGTAACACTTTACAATAACAGTACATAAATAATCATGCACTAATGCCTGAATTAACACTTACTTAAATGATGAGTTAAGGCATGCACTAATCACGAACAAATGAAGAGCTAACCTTATCTACGAAGTCAATAACTTATGAATTCATTCGTGAATAACGGCCACCTTGAGTACATGTTAGTACATGTTTGTTAATTAATGTGTTAATTAACATGAAGGGGTAAATTTACACTGATCCTCCTTATGGAACATAGAAAGACGCACTAATAATAAACACCAATCAATAACTAATTCACTCACAGGAGAATCAAAATAAAACGTAAGGGAGAAAATTGACAATTTGTGATCAGTATCACATTATACTTTTGATGAGACTCCACATGGCAAATCCCTAGTAGTTACATTGTGTCACTGTGAATGAACGGCATATAACCTATTCCCGAAGAGAAGATAAAGTACGTAGCAACTTTTTTGACCATGTCCTCATGACTGAACTGCTGTGGATGAATGGGCAAACGTGCTGTTTCTTGCACCTTTCTGCATTCTGCTCTGAGCCACTGCACTGCGCAGCAGGATGACTCATACCCAGACTGGGGAGGTTCATTGAGATGCATGAAGGAAAGTCTGCAACGTCTTAAAAAGGTAACTGTTGGTATAATTATGTTTCAATAATTAAACATAATTATACCAACAGTTATTTGAAGGTCAATGTTGTACACTGTGCAGAATCTCATCTAAGAAAATGGAAAAACTCAGTCTATCAACTATTGAAAGATAGTTTAATTTTCATATATTGAAAAATGAAAAGAATGAAAAAAAAATATTAAAAGTTAATTGAGAATGCTTGAGAGTTCTGTGGTTTTCCACCTTTCAATAAACCATTAAAGGTTCTATATAGAAATCTGCAAAAGAGTTATTCCCCATTGGAGAGCCCCTTTAGGAAAGTAGAACACATAACTATCCATCCATTCATTCATTCATTCATTTTCAGTAACCGCTTCAATCTGGGCACCACAATGGGCACCATGAACATCCACTTTCACACCTAAGGCAAATTTAGCATAGCCGAACCACCTACCAGCATATTTTTGGGATGTAGGAAGAATGCAGAGGTAACCCTCACGGACATGGAAAAATCCACAAAGAGAGTAACCCAAGCTCAGAATCAAACCCAGGACTCTGGAGCAATGAGGTTCTTATGCTTACAATACAAGCTCTACTTGTATTGCTCTCTGCCTGATGCATTGCTTTGCATGTATCTCCTCACTAGTTTGGATAAAAGTGTCTGTTAAATGAATAAATATGATGTAAATGTAAATGAATGTAATCTCTCACAGGATTTCACCTAAATGCAACTGGCTGCATTCACATTAATTGGTTCTATGGCATGTTACTGCGTTGTACTAACTTTGCTATTACCTCTGATGTGCCTGTATTTTGTGTAGAATCTTCAAATGAATATATCTAGCTTTACTGAGGGTGCACATATTGTAGGATAGAATAGAAGCCATGCTTTAAAACAACAACAACAACAGCAATAATAATAATAATAATAATAATAATAATAATAATAATAATAATAATAATAATAATAATAATAATAATAATAATAATCGTGATTAACACATTCTGAAATAATTTCCGCTGGGTATAATAAACAAAGGGAAAAAGTGTGACTTGCATTTGATGGAGCGTCTCCTTTAAAAGATGACGTCACCTGTCTGAGTTTCCAGTTCGCCGGGTAAACCTCTTTCAGAAAGAGGAGTGTTAGTTTGTTTGTTTTTTTCGGTGTCGTCAGGTATCCTTCAGAAATACTGAATTAACGGATAGATGGAGTTTTTAACAGGGAACCCTTTTTGTACGCCCGTAGGGCAGCGAATAGGTGAGTGAAACACTTTAAATAAAAACACTGGACGCGCCGGTTAGCGAGTCTGATGCATTTAATATTAGCCCATTAGCACGTAACACATACCTTTTCGTTTAGCTTAAGCTTATTGCGTTTGCAGAATATTATAAATATATCTTATCTCTACTTGTAAAACAGGACCGTTTTACAACTAGCTAAAAAATAAAATAAAATTACGAATTGAATTAAACTTGACAGCAAATGCATGGATTAAGCTCAGACTGACACCGCACCAGTCCAATCACACATAGGAGGCGGGTTTAAATCACGCACATCTGTTTCTGATTGGTTGGTTGTGCAAAAGCTTTGCTGTATCTGTATCTGTCAGAACAGCGTTGGATTTGTGTTTATGTATTTAGCCTAATGCAAAATATATTATTAGAGTGCTTTTGTCTTCATTTTACCTATGAAATGTCTGAGTAAAAACAAAAGCTTGTTTTAAATCGTTCATTTGTTACTCTGTACACTCGTAACGATTAGTTATAATAATAATAATAATAATAATAATAATAATAATAATAATAATAATAATAGTAAGACAGTGGTTATGACACACAGTTGTTATTCAGAGGGGCTAAATGCTGCACCATGTATGTAAAAGTCCAAGAATTACAACAATCTAATCAAGTTTTACACACCCCTCTCCTACATTCCAGCACCAAACCCTCCCTTTCAGTTGATCTATTAATTTGCCTGAATAAACCAGTGTGCCCAGGCAGCTGACAGTAGCACTGAGTGTGCCAAACCCAATGAACAAAGAATGAATTTAAGTAACACAACAGTGACTTGGCACAAACTGAAATCCTGGTTCAATATGAGCAACCTGAATAGCAAAAGTTAAGCTTTTTGTTTGGGAATTGGTTGCCCTACCCAGATCCCTGAACCAATATGAAACAAGAGTGTAATCAAAAGGGCAGTAAATGACAGCCTGTGACTAAAGTACTGACGAAGTGCTATGTATCATAGAATCCTTCTGAATTACACCCTCTCATCAGTTTCGTTAAACAAACTCAACCTCTGGAACATGCATTTTGCAGTGCCATAGTTTCATCATTTTTGTTGGACTAAATCATTTGTGATTCAGCAGTTATGGGTTAATATTTTGCCAACAAACAGTTCAATGCTTTTTCAAGGTTGCAGCCACACATAAGTAAGTAGCAGCAGTGAGATCTTACACTGGCATAATAAATGAGCCAAGGGGAAAAGACACCTTTACAAAATGAGCTTTCACTTTCAGTGTAGGCCAAGTGCAAAATAAATGCCCAAGGCCACTTACTGAAATCTTACTTGGTAATTAGTTTACATGTTACCCTCCCTCTTGATGATATGATCTTATTTTATCTTTATTTATCATGTGTGAATTTGTAAATTTGGATCGTTTCTGCATCATGGTGTGCATTTGTGTATTAGAATATGCTACAAGTTTACAGTCAGAAGACTGGGGACTCAATATGGAGATCTGCGACATCGTCTGTGAGACAGAAGATGGGTGTGTGTCCTGTCAATTCCAGATTTTATTATTTGTTTGCACTGGTATAGATCATAGTAACTTTACAATACTGCATTACACTTTAGTATTTGCTTCTTTTTGTCATATATTATATTACTGTTACATCATTGTTCTGTTTTTAGCCCTAAAGATGCAGTCAGAGCAATAAAAAAGAGGATTGTGGGGAATAAGAATTTTAGAGAGGTCATGCTGGCATTAACAGTGAGTAGCTTACTTTATATCCCTTTTGTCAACAGTGAAACAGTGAAAGACAATGAGAGATAAAAAGTTTAGTTCGGAATGTTTATATACTACATGCACCTTGCGACCTTATCAGTAACTTTACATGTGTTTATAACTCTGCCAACTGTCCTACACTACTTTCTTCAAATGATGTCTAAAGATTAATCTATATAAAAAAAAAAATTGGCCTTTTTTTAAGTTTAAACTTTTTTAGACTACTGTCTTTACAGTTTTTGTCCTCCTTAGAATAATTTTTTTTGTAGGTAAATTTTAAAACGAAGGTATATTTTCTTTTTCACAGCAAATGTGGGGGTGCAAACTTTTGAACTCCATTGTGCATGCATATTTAAGTTTGCCATCAGCAATTTAATGGTCACATAAATTTACAGCATTATATTTCACAAATTTATAAAGAGCTGGTTACTAAAATAATATTGATATTGTCAGATATTATGGTACTATTATAAAATATTAAACACTCCAGTACTGAACACCTGCACTGTTACTATAACAACTACCTTTTTTTTTTCTTTTTTTTTTCTACCAATTGGTTCACTGTTTTAAAATAAATAATAATAAAAAAATTTGTTTTACTTAATACCATGATATATACTATATATTGTGAAAATGTCTAGTCACGTTGATACAATTACATTTTCCCCCTGGATGATATCTCAGGTTCTGGAGGCCTGTGTGAAAAACTGTGGCTACAAGTTCCATGTCCTAGTGTCTGCCAGAGAGTTTGTGGAAGGGGTTTTGGTCCGAACTATTTTACCTAGAAATGAACCTCCTTTGGTTGTTCATGACAGAATACTGACTATTATACAGGTAAGAATCAGTACAGTGAGACACTGGTTTGAATGGTAGCAGATTATTATTATTATTATAGAATTAACTAACTGTTAAAGTAACTAACTTTAACCGTTAGTTATGGTACACTTTGATTGGACAAGCAGTGTTCCAGAAATGCTTATATAAAGTATAACAACAATGACACAGTTTACTCTGCTTATATCAGTCTGCTTGTTTGTTCACTGCATAAAATTCCACTTCTAGCAATAGTAGGCTACATTGAAACCGTTACTATACTTACTAGGGGCTGCCAGCCAGTCTGTGTGCTGCATGGGAACATGCAACACTCTATCGAGCTTTGGCTTCTTTGAAAAAAAAAATTCTGATTGAGCAAAAATACACAAAATGTTTGTCCATATTATGTCTGAAATGTCTGTCGCTCAAAATTTACTTCTTGTTTATGGACCTGTTGTATAAAAGCAATATCACACTCGCTGAATTGTTCTGAATATAAGCATGTCTTTGATTTAACTATAACCAATTGAAACCACATCCATGCTGATATTGAGTACAGCAGCATTCTTACTTGTGCGATATTGTTTATATAAAGAAAGTTTTGTAGTGAGTGTTGTGCCAGACAATGCACTGGGTGTGCCTTGGCTGTGACTGGGTTTCTCTTTCTCTTGCTCCAGGCCTGGGCTGATGCATTCCGTAGTTCTCCAGATTTAACTGGTGTAGTTTGTGTGTATGAAGATCTCAGGAGGAAAGGAGTTATGTTTCCAGTGGCTGAGTTGTGTAGCCCAATACACACCCCCAACAAGGTACATACACTGCCAATAAGATGTTTTTTAACTTTTTTTTTTTTGGTTTTATAACACTATCTGCTATTGACAATTAAATAAGGAATAAACTAAGCCTGTATTGTCTCATTTGCCTAAATCTTTGTATGTAAGGCCTTAT
This sequence comes from Ameiurus melas, assembly GCA_012411365.1. Taxonomy (NCBI): domain Eukaryota; kingdom Metazoa; phylum Chordata; class Actinopteri; order Siluriformes; family Ictaluridae; genus Ameiurus; species Ameiurus melas. The sequence goes on along the minus strand of CM022753.1, from coordinate 27,498,908 downwards.
TCATTTTTCACTCTCAGACTCTAATGGGATTAGTGCTTACAATTAATGCATTGTTAAAGCCTGTAAGGCAAATATATGTTGTGCGATAATGTTCGAGAGATCCTGATTGGTATTTTCTAGGTATATCTAGATCCCCCCCCTAAAATAAATTCACAAACATTTCTCAGTTCATTTGGACCTATTTCTTACTTAGATTTTCTCATCCTAGAGTGCTTAATCCATTTCCTTGAATTGGACACCCCCCAAAAATCAGAAAAATGGCATGGTGTTTTAGTGTTAGCATGTTTGCATCACACCTCCAGGGTTGGGGGTTCAGTTCCCGCCTCCGACCTGTGTGCGTGGAGTTTGCATGTTCTCCCCGAGCTTTGGGGTTTCCTCCAGGTACTCCGGTTTCCTTTCCCAATCCATATGCATGCGTTGTAGGTTGAATGACATTTCCAAATTGTCTGTAGTGTTTAAATGGATGTGTGAGTGTGTGCATGATTGTGCCCTGCGGTCCAGGGTGTACCTCACCTTGTGCCCTGAATCGCCTGGGATAGGCTCCAGTCACCCCGTGACTCTGTGTAGGATAAGCAGTGCAGAAAATGGATAGTTTATCCATCCGTTTTAGTAAGCTGCTGGGCCTTCACAAGACACCACTACACCCTTCATGCACTTTGGAATAGCTTCAAGTCTCTGGAACTGTACTAGAGGGATGAATACTCCAATTATTTTTAATTATTATTATGATTGTGTTGGTGCTGAGTGCTGTCTAACATGCCAGCTCTAAATCTCCCATAGGTGTTAAATTGGTTTGAGATTTGCTGACTGTGAAGGCCATAGCCCTTAGCATATAATTTGCATAATTTTCATACTCCTCAAACCCTTCAGTGAGCCCTCATGCCCTGTGGATGGGGGAAGGGTCATTCTGGAAGAGACCACTCCTGTAAGGAGAGAAATGTTTCGTCGTAGTATAAAGGTGTCAATCAGAATAACTTTGTATTCATTTTGAGTCACTTTTCTCTCTAAGCAAAATGTCTCCCACAGCATAAAATATGTTCACACATGAATTGACAAGAGGCCATTAATTTTCAGTGCGAGCTGATGACTTCCGGCGACTTGAGCGTCAGTGACGGTTGGTGATTTATATGTGGGTGTGTCCAGCAGCATGACAAAGCTGAGAAAAGTTTTACTTCATGCAAATTTGGAGCGACTTGGTGCAGCAGTTACCAATGGGAGTGAAGGCGCACGTGATCCGCGATCCACCATGCTGCCTGCGAGTCTGAATTGTTTCGTTGACCTAGATAGTCTGGCACATGAGCTGTTGCCGCAGATAGATGGCCGCAAAGTCAGAGAGCACACACTTCTTCTCCTTCATCTCCTAGGATATGATGCATATATACACTGGTGAATTTTATATACACACGCTCTCCCTCCAGAATGTTTAATTTTTTTGCGGCAAGAAAACTAGTTTGTTGTCATAAGTGGAACGCTAGTTGTGCCACCCACTGGTAAATGTTACTATGGCAACCAGTAGTAGAAATGCCTACTGGTGACTTCATAGTACAGCAACTGGCAACTTGCAGCAATAAAATCGTTGTATATGTGAATGTGAAACTTAACAGCGCCACCTAGTTTTTCCCTGGTGTTTGTCATCTGTTTGTATATATCAAAGACAAGCAACATGAATCATGTGTACTTTCATTTGTGGTGCATGTTTCCCTGCTCCATAAAACCACTGCTTTTTTTTTTCTTTCTTTCTTTTTCTCACTAGCGTTTTTTTCCTGCAACTGGACATGAGGATCCTCTCTCACCCACACACCAAGCTCAAACCCAACTGCAGATATTACCCTGGCAAAACACAGAGGGTCCAATCACTTTATCACCTGATGAGGTATCTAACACGCATAAAATGAGGCAAACCATCTGGCAACATGTGCTGGTTTTATTTGTATTTGTTTGTTTGTTTGTTTTTAAAAGCAGGCAAGTGATTAATTGCTCAATAGCATTGTTTGAAACCAGGGTTAACTACAGTTTTTGTTGGAGTTTTTCACAATTGCTTACGAGCATTATTCACCAGTAAGTGCAATATTTTTTTTTGTTTGTCCCCCAACACTGTCCTCTATATTGTACAGGGGTGGAAAACCTTTACAACTATAAAATCCTATAACAGAAAAAAACTATATCCTGTTATACTACTGTAGAACAGAAAAATAAACTTGATCACAAACATTTCACCTCTAATGTGAGGTTAAATAATAATGTGGAAAGGAATGTCTCTCCATCTTTGAATGTACTCTAAATCAGTGTGTGACTGCATGAGGATGGTGAAATGCTTCGTTGCCCCATGCAAATGTGTTTTTCCTGTTTTCCTACAGCTTCATGCCTCCCATACAGGTGCTACAGGGATTCCATGGATGATGTTTTTATGCACACAGCGCACCTCTCTGACCCAAAAAGTTTTTTTTGTCTCTATACAGGCTATAACTTTTAGGATTTAGATTTAATTACTGATATACTATATTGTTTGTCATTTACCTTTCTTTCTTTTTTTTTTTTTTTAGTTAGTTACAAATATACTATACTATTTGTCACTTACTTCTAGGTAAAGTATGTGGACACCTGACCATCACACCTATTTGTGCCCATTTCATAGCTATGGGTATTAACACGGAGTTGGTCCCTCCTTTGCTTTTATAATAACCTTCACTTTACTGGGAAGGATTTCCACTAGATTTTACAGTGTAGCTGTAGAAATATTTGCTCATTCAGCCACAAGACCATTAGTGAGGTTGAGCACTGATGTCAGGTGAGAAGGCCTGGTGCGTGATTGGCATTCCAGTTCAACTCATAATCGTTCAATGGGGTTGGGGTTGGGCAACTCAAGTTCTTCCATATCGACCTTGGCAAACCATGTCTTTATGGGCTTCACTTTGTGCGTGGGGCATTGTCATGCTGGAACAGGTTTGTGAAGGGAAATTGTATTGCTATAGCATACAAAGACATTGTAGAACATTGTTTGCTTATAAGTACCACATATGGATGCAATGGTTAGGTGTCTACGTGCTTTTGATCATATAGACCAGGGGTGTCCAATCTTATCCGGAAAGAGACGGCGTGGGTGCAGGTTTTCATTCCAACCAAGCAGAAGCCACACCTGATTCCACCTGTTTAATCAGTTGATCTTGGCTTTCAATAGACTCGGGTGTGGCTTCTGCTTGGTTGGAATGAAAACCTGCACCCACACAGTCTCTCTCCGGATAAGATTGGACACCCCTGATATAGACAATTAAACCTCTATGCAATTGGTTTGGAACTTGAGTATAATCAGTTTTGAAACAAAATGTGCTCTATAAGACAGAGTTGTGTTGGTGGTAGAAATCACATGCAAGAATTCTCACTACTGTGTTCACCAAATGAGTTTTGGAGAAAAAAAAAATACTACCTATCCAAATACTATCTAGTCACTGGTGCTGCCAAGTGGCCATTTCCACTGATGGATGGGTATAGGGTGGCTGATAAAGCTGGGCAGGGCAACACGTGGTGTACAATCAGTAATTACAGTAAACACATGGATAAAGTTGTCAAGGGTAAAACATGGTGTACTGTCAGTAATTCTAAACCTACAGTGTGCACCCATATGGTAGTTGTACCTGGTAAATGAGTGTAGCTGCAAGGTAGGTTTAAACTAGTAACTTGGTGTATGAAATTCTTACACAAAGAGGCAGATGTGGTTTATATTCTCTTTATAGAGATCTGAGATGAGCTCTCCGTGATAAACTGTTTTTATGATATTGGTTTCTGTTGCAGATGAAAAAGTTGACGTCTAACCTGGAAAAAGTTCACGGTAACCTAAAGGTGATGTCAGAAATAATGAGTCCGATTAATCCTGCACGCAGTCAACAGTCACATACAGAGCTCCTGAAGGTCAGAGAATGTAAATACACTCTGCAACATGCATTTAATAATCCAAAACAATAAAGCCATTATGCTTTAACATACAGTCCCTGTATTAGTCACTGTATTGGCTTTGGCAATAATCTTGACATTTCCTATCGCTCCATATTCAGGAATGTAGATAGAAACAGACTGTGTCACTTTGGGGTTTTTTTTTCTGTCCCTGTCAGTAGGGGTTGTACTCCATGTGTAAGGAGATGCAGTATCAAATAGTTCATCTCATTCCCAGAGTAACTGATGAGAAGCTGGTTGAGCATCTGCTGGTTGCTAATGATGACATGAACACAACCTTCACACAATATCACAGGTTAGGCACAGCTCGGAGAACCTTGTTATTAAACTATAATTGTCAGGTTATAGATATGTCAGAAAGTAATAAAACATATTTAATGCAAAATGAAAACCATGCACGAAATAAAGATTTCAAGCAGAGGGCGTGTTTGCAGAAGATTCTAATCAAGCATTTATTGTGATCTTATCCACAAAATGCCACATTTCCAGTTTTGAGAAACGTCTCAACAGGCAGAAATCTGTGCAATCGGTAAGGACGTTCAATTCAATATAATTTTTTAAAATTCATTTCAGTTCCCATTTTAGTGTTGTGTATATAAAAATTTTAATAAAAAAACCCTTTCTTGATTTAATTCAGGGGGCCAATCTCATTGACCTTGAAGCTCCCTGTAAACCACAAAGTCAATCACAACTGGAACTTCCAGTCAGTCAAACAGTCAGCAGTCTGTCAAGTCACATGGCTCACCTGAGTAAGTACTAATATTTTTCTCTTCATAATTACTGCTAAAGTGCTCAACTTACTAATACCAGTGTTATTGAATACTGGTTGTTTGGAAGATGTTGATTTATTTTCTTTAAGAGCACAGTTCTGACAGCAGTGCCAGCTACAAGCTGAAGCACAGGTTTATATAAAAACACTCATTCTAATACATTATCACTAGTAACAACCTTCACATCCTGTAGACATTCAAGGCAGATGCTCCACACAAACTGATAAAATAAATAAATAAACATGGGTCATTCCAAGTGGTCCAATAATTGCAATGTTGGTTGCTTGAGCATTAAAAATATATAAACTGGTGGTTTTGCAATGACAATACTCACTCAATAATTTTGGAAATTTAAAACCGGTCGAGCAGCCTGCATTGGACAACTTGACATGACCCATATGTAATATGTGTTGATCTGGTGTAGCCTTCCATGAGGAGATTTTTTTTTTTTAGCAAGGAGTCTCCAGTCTTAGCACATCCTAACAGTCAGAGGTAAAGCAGTAACTTTACATTTTCCAACAAAGGAAAGTCTTCAGAACTAAGGGTTTTGTGGTTTCTTAGTGACATGACTGTCTGAATCATTTTGTGTAATTAACTTTGAGAGAGGGGAAAAAAGAGGCTAGTAAGGGAAATAATAGTTATAGCTTCAAAACATTAAATGTATCATTCTATAATTTTCTTTGTTAAATGTTGAAAGATTGCTATGTTATAATGAGAATACAGTTATAAACACACTTTGAAATATGCTGCTATAAGAATATTGATCAATATTGGTGTGATAATGGCCCTCCCCATCACACCACCCTGCCATTGTTTATCTAACCTATAACTTACTGCACATGGTAATAGCACATAATTATGGTTTTCTGCAGGCACAAAGGAGAAGGATGTTATTCAGAGAAATAACTACTCTTCAGGGAACCTTCAGGATGGGTAAAATATTCAATCAATGATGCATTAATGTAAAATAATATCATTAAATGCAATCTGTAAAAGTGATGTGTTTATGTGTCAGGGCCAGTCAGGAAAGCTCTGTATTAGACGAACTCGCAGCAGGAAGCAGTCAGGTACACAATGCTAGAGGGGTGAGTAGAACTGATTTGTGTATTTCTAAACTTATTAATACCTGTATTATGAAATGCTTAGTAACCTGAGCTATCCTGATTTTTAGTGCAAGTGCGTTAGTAGTAAGTTTGTAGTGTATGTGCTTTTGGATATTTGCATTTGCAACACAACTGAATTCAAACCTGTTTGTTGCAGGAATGCAGAATTCTTTAGTATAACTATCATTTGACTGTCTAGCTGAGTCTCGTATTATGTGAAAAACTGAAAAACCTGTCTGTCTATGTGAAGGATGACAGCTCAGACTCCACCCTCCTCGGCTCCTCACCACAATTGTATTGGATGGTGGAAAAGGGAATGGTGGGTCTTTAGCATGCAGTGTGCTTTTGGAATTGCTGAGCCTGCATGCCTTTTGCAAAAGGGGTATTTAGTGTGTGGTTGGTTTCTTTTAGGAGTGGCTGAATCTGTTTCATTCTAATATGCAAAGTGGAGCTGTACAGATCATTCCCTGATGTGCTGTGAGTGCTTTTCTAAGGTGGCAGGTGGCAGTTCTCTCCTTTAATAACTATTGTATTTTCTGAACTGATCACATACTTGCCTTTTTTTGTTTGTTTGTTTTTTAAGGCAATGTGTTGTATTCCTTGCATAGTGGCACTTAACTACTTTGCATGATGGGTGTCTTTTTCTTCTCAGAGGTTAATATTGTAAACCTGTGGGAAATTATCACATTATTTTTCACCACCTAGCGGTAACAGCTAATTTGTTTGTGCTTTTTCTATAGATTCCTGTCAATCAGAGTGATGTGATGGACAATATTGAGCAATGGCTTGATGCAGATGATGTGAGTGTTAGATTTCTAGTTGTTCACTATACCACATATCACTATATATACTCTGATTGTTTTGAGAGATCGTATTCCATTTTCATTTCACTGTAGTTAATGAATAGTTCGTAGTAGTTATTGATTAATATGCTTTAAGATGATTATGTAACATATAGTAGTGAGAGGCAGGACGCAAGTGCATGTACATATATAAAAAAAGATCTTTAAACAAAATTTTAACAGTTTCCGTCGATCATCCTGTTCAATAGTCCCTCCCGTTCCCCGTCCCCCGCCCTTAATGAACCGTATTGCCTCTTGCCGCCAGTGAATGTTTACACCTTTTGTAATAGTTGTGTATGAGTCCCTCACTTGTCCTCAGTTTGAAAAGATGAATCTCAACATCATCTAGCCACTGCTGGAAAGGGGTCAAATATGCAGAATATGATGGAAAAGCAAAGAATGTGCAGGGCCTGGAGGATTTTTCTGAAGAACAGTTTGCAGTTTAACTGCTCAGGACAAACAAGGGACTCATGAGCAACTATCACAAAACATAAACACAGTCGTGGATCATTCAGGTAATGATGCACAGTATTAAGAATCAAGGGTATGGAAACTTTTGAACACTCAACATGTAGAATTGGCGAGATATGCAACTGCTAGATTTGGTCAAAATTTTATATCCACAACGTTCAAGCAAAGCTAAACACTTGCCAATTGTGTAATAAACCTTATGTTAAATTAAACAAAAATGTATACATCATTAATCTAGTACTTCACCACTTTTTTAGTTATACCTCAGTCTTGCATGGACTGTCCTTGCACATGCAGAATAATTGTTTGGTTGATTAAACCGATTACGTTTACATGGACAACACTCATCTAATTATTGACCTTATTCTGAATAAGACAATATTGTGGTTAAGATGTTTACATGAGTTACTTTTAGAATATTCCTTCCATGTTCCTGTTTTACATGTTATAGAACATGGATTGATTAACAGCGCTCGTCATTACGTCCCCATGCCATGCCGTCCGACGTTCCTCCAGAATTTCACGTATCGACATACAGTTCATCTTCGTTATTGTACCGTATACAGCTTTGGGTGTTTTTGTTTTTCGTATACGAACGCTTCAAGTGCAGTTAATTGTCATGCTATACGTGCAGATAGATGACTGCTTGAAGCTGTTGGCTGTGTCCCAAACCGCGTACTTAAATACTATATAGTAGCTCAGATACATGTATTTCGCCTACTATATAGTAGGCAAGTACGCGGTTTCGGACACAGCCGGGCTCTCCTGTTTACCGTGAAACGGTTGAACACGTTGCCGTACAACGTTAATAGTGTGATTAAGGTAGGTACGTGTCTGTAATGCACGTCGATAATGCGACTAAAACAGGAATACTCCACGTCTTAATTCCATTTGTGTTTACTTCGAGTATGACTTTAATCGGATTAAGGTAATTAAAATTTTCTGTTTACATGGTAGTTTTTTTAATCATGGTATTGTCTTAAACAGGTTAATATTGGATTATTATTATCCATGTAATGTACTCATTGTTTCTCAGTGTACTGAAGGGCAGCATTAGTTATTCTGCCTGTACAGTAAGTGGGTTTTAGGGTTCATATTAATGACCATAAACCTTGCTAATAGATATGCTTGTTCATGCATCTGTGATTAAAGTTATTGGGGTACAATCTAATAATAAAAACCTAAACTGTGTTGTGTGGAATTTCTAAGGATATTTTTAATCGATCTTTATTATGAGTTTTTATTACATATCAGATCGACACAAATCTAGACATTAATATCCATTCCATCCGTTTTATCTTTTTCTTTTTTTTCTTTTTTTTTTTATCACAGAATCTTTCATATTCGCCAACAGGAAATGAGAGCAAGCATTCTGTTTCTGATGTTGTACTAGACCTTATACAGTATGTGTTTTCAGAATGTAATAATGTCTTGGGCATTTGGAGTAAAACTGCTGCTTGTTTCTGTGATGCAGGATGATGACTTGGTAGATGAGGGTGTCACTAGCGAAGGTATGATTTTCTCCAATGTATTAACTTTTTAGGTTTTGCTTTACAGTTTCATACAAAACAGTAAAAAGTCAGTGGACCAGTGTTATCTGGCAATAAAATAGGGTTCATAGAGTGACTGTAGTACACGTGTGGTAGACAAGTCAAAAGACTATCATTTTTCCATAACCGGTAGTGACAATATTCTCATTTTCCATTACCACAGCTGCAACTAAACAAAAATGGTCCTTCACAGAATAGAGACTTGTTTCTCTCCTTGTTTCTTTCCTGCAGAGTTTGATAGATTTTTGGCAGGAAGAGCAAAAGCAGCCGAGCGTCTTCCCTCCGTGAAACCTTCACCTAACGACCACACGCCCTCACAACCATAGTTCTTAACAGGAGCACAACCGTCCACACCAAAACTCTACTATTGACGATCTGTAGCATAAGGTGAATTGGTTTGTGCCATTATGCTTTATGGAAGGGGATTTATATTTTATTTATATGGTGCTGCATCATCTGTCCTTCTTGCACATTTTTAAACGATGGGGTTATATAATTGTTGTAATCTAGTTTATACTGGTGTACTGGTGACCCATTGAGGGTGCGTTCCTGCCTCGTCTCTAGTATTCCTGGGATAGGGTCCAGATAAAACTATTACTGAAGATGGATGGATGGATTGATGGATGAACATGTCTATGAGAATGGCTGCCAACTATAGTCATTGGCATCTGCAAGAGGTGCTCTAAAGCACATCCAGGCTCAGTGTAGGTGGCCATATCTGCCAAGGAGTGTTGTGTAACAGACTGCATGCAGTCTGGATTATATTATCTAATACACATGATCAAACTAGTTACTTTTTGGTTACATTTATACAAAAGTGAATGTCTATTAATCTGTAATTTATTGAGAGTGCCCATAACTGCATAATAGCTCTTACTACAACTGAGCTAAAATCAGAGAAAGGGTTCCATAGATAGCTTCTACAGTAGCTATCAACTGCAATGTTAATTTATTGTCACATATTGCTTTGCTATTTATTTTGACTCCTATGAACTGTTATATACTTTGTGTGTGTGTGTGTGTGTGTGTGTTCTAAGCTAGTGTCTAAATTACTTTGTGACACTTTTTGTTTTCACTGTACTCTTTTCTTTTCAATACAAATAGTAATCTCAACTAACTGTTGATAGCCGAAGGCAATGAAACTCTAAACCTATTTAGCTAGCTTAGGTTATAATGTGTGCTAGAACACATTATAACCCAGACATTTTGCATCAGAGAGTTTGTACCTCTAAATACCAGACTGTAACATTTTAAGGTGATTCTAATTGTCGATTGTTGCTTAGGTCAAATCTGTTAACAATGTGCAAAGTGTACATTCTTCAGTTTAAAAACGTCCACTGTATTCGCTTTTCTGTAAAAATCTTTAAAAAAAGATTTACAAAATAATAATTCAGGGATTGTTACATATAAGAATCTTTAGATCTCAAGATTCTGATATTGAAATCCCACTTGTGTCCACCTGTGACGAATCTTCGACAGTTTACTAACATTTAACTAGCCAACTAGCTGGTTTGCATATTACATTTTTATTAATAGACCATGGAAATTTTGTGTATTTTACATTAAAACCATATTAAATAAATAATTTTTCAAACTATAGGTTATTTTAATGGTTTAAAAGTTTGTTCCTGAGTCCTTTAATGTTAGTTTTGGCTAAGAAATAATGAGTATGTGCTGGTGTCTCCCTTTATTATGATGATATTGTGTGATATTAACATTGTATAATGTTCTATATACCATGTATAACATGTTACTTTTTAGAATTTGTGGTTATAGTTAAAAAAAGCAAACCAAAAAGTGGGATGTCAGTAAGCAGTCAGTTGTATCAGTGATTTTTTTTTAAATGAAACCGGTCATTTTATTTTATTTTATTTTCTTCTAATGAAAGGAGTGTTATTTGACATTCTCAGTACTTAATGTTGCATTACCTAAAAAAAAAAGTTAATGAGCAGGTTTTAATAAATACATGTAGACAAGTAATAGGCATGTACTCCTCATTACACAGTTATATTCGATGTCCAAAATAAATCCGAGTTCTCAGATTACACTACACTTCCTAAATAATCACTAGTAACCAGCAACACATTTTCCCAGTAATCTCCCAAACACTGCTGTCCTTCAGTCCTGCACTTTAATGTGTTATTGAAGTTAAGGCAGGTTTAAAACTTTTAACTAATCTGTCATTATGGACTCCATATGGGCAAAATTTGGTCAAGCAAAGTGGAGATGAAGAGTTCAACTGTGGTGAGTGGATACTTTTTTTTGTTGTAGTGAATGGTTTGTACAAATCCAAACCATTGAAACTATAATGTTATAAAATATTGTCTAACATTAATAAAATATCTGAAAATCCCTGCACGATTTTTCTGAGTTAGTATATTATATATAAAATTAAATTATCTTTGTTTTTTTGATGTCATCTTATACAAACTAGACTGTAAAATACCCTTGTTAAATTGCAATGTTGATCTATGCCCTGCTGTGCGATTATTGATTTATTATTATTAAGTTGTTGTTTTTTTTGTTGTTGTTTTTTTTTTTTTACCATATTTTCCCATTGACTGATGGAATCTCTCAACAACAGGCTGAATACTGAATAGCACCACTTGAGCTTTAACTCTCGCCTTTGAATTATCTGGGGTAACTAGCTGGTCAGTACCCTGATTTAAGTAAAACATGCTCCCAACTATGTGTTATAGTGCTTCTTCACAGTACTGTCCACCAGGTGGCAATGACGACATATTTTATACAAAACCTGGCCCTCCAGAGGAAAGATGCTCAACAAATTGTCGAGCAACTAAACAGTGTTTTTATGAGAGAAAACATGATTACCTTTTTGTTACAAAAACATACAATCAGAAAATATCTGAGCCCAGGTACATGGATGTTTTAACAGACTAGGCTTCTTGGAAAGTGTGTTCTGTTTCTGTGCATATTGATTAGGGCTCTGCTCTTGCACACCACTCATAATAAACCAAACAATTGGGTGTAGAACTCGGGTATGTGAATATGAACACTTCCAAAAGACATATTACTCTGTACAAATTCCTCTGAATGCAAAAGAGGTTGCCTAGTGATGAAGAGATGGGGGAGGACAGAAGGTATTTTGTTCATATAACACTAACAATTATAGAATTGCCTTCAATACAATGGTAAATAAAGGAGTGATTTTTTTTCACATATTCCCTTTCTAAATGATTGAACAATTGATCAGGCAACATTCACAAAATACTATCAAAATCCACAAGCGAAAGTTTAATCACACCCATAACTTACAATAGATATTACCTGTTTTTGAGGATTATCCACTTTGAGGACTTATTGTTTTTATATATATAATTTCTTCTAGTGATGATTTAAAATGTAAACCGGTCTTTTCAATTATAACTGAGTAGAAAGAAGACCCTCAATTCAAGTTTGTAGCAAAATACATTAAAAATTTTTACATGTAAGAACTTGCCTATCTGGGTGACAACTAGCCACAAGATAAAGCAAATTAGCTACAGTGGATATAAAACATGTTCATGCACACTTGCAGGTTTTTGTGATGTTAAAAAAAAACGAAACCAAGATAAATCATGTCAAATCATTTTCCACCTTTTAGTACGATATAATAACTAACAATTCAAGTAAAAAACAAATAGAAACATTTTAGGAGAAAATAAATTTAATTATTTAAAAAAAAATAACATGGTTGCATAAGTGTGCATGAACTTTTAAAATGGGGCATGTGGCTGCGCTGAGAATGAATCAATCATGTTCAAACTCCTGTTCAAAAGTATTTATCATACACCTGTCATCAATGAAGTGATTCTGATTAACCCCAAATAAAGATCAGCTGTTTCTGTTCAATATTCTTGACATTTTGGCTTCACCTAACTGCTAAAGCCATAGTCAGCAAAGAGCTTACAAAGCTGGTATGAGATCTCACCATCGAAAGGTGTCAATCAGCAGAGCAGTGCAAAAGAATTTCCAAAACATTAGATGTACCATGGAACACCATGAAGGCCATCAACAACATGTGGGTAAAATGGGGCACCACAGTGACATTAGCAAGAATAGGATGTCCCTCCATAATTGATGAAGGACAAGATGTCTGGGCTAATGGGTAGGGTGGGTTCATGGTTCATCTCCAACCAAAATATAACACTATAACTATTTTAGTTGATCAAGAAGTTCTTAAGGCGATGAATAGATGGTCAGGTGGGAACGATTGTGGTTGAAGATAAAACAACAGGAACATGGGTTGGTGACCACTGTTCTGAAACATGTGCTTGGTGGAAAAGACAGCTTGTCACCCAAAGAACACCATACAAATAGTGAAGCATGGTGGTGGTAGCATAATTCTATTATTAGCTGAGACTGGGGCTCTGATCAAGACAGAGGGAACAATGGATGGATACAAATACCAATCTATTTTGGAAGAAAACCTGCAGGCCTCTGTTAGACAGATGAAGATGAATAGAAATTTCACATTCCAACAAGATGGCAACACAATTTGCAAATCCATGTCAACAAAGGGAAGGGTGGATTCAGAAGATGAAGAATTTGGAATGGCCCAGTCAGATCCTGTGATCAAAACCTGTGGAATGATTTGAAGAGGGCAGTACAAAGGAGCTCACCTCACAACTGAATAGATCTGGAGCATTTTTGAAGGAAGAGTGGAATAAAATTGCCAAAGCAAGAGGTGCTAAGTTGGTAAGCTCTTACCCAAAAAGACTGAGTGCTCCTTCCCCCCTGTGACACAAAACATTTCTACTGGTTTTCACTTGAATTTTGTTGGTTGCTATAACACATTAAAGGTGGAAAAAGATCTGATATGATTTATCTTGGTTTTCTTTTTTGACTTCACAAAAACCTGCCAGTTTAACAAGGGTGTGTAGACTCTTAAATCACTGTTGATTAGGCTACATTAATATAAATTGATGTTATAAATTGATAAATTATAAATTAATATAAATTGGGTATCTAAAGGCCATGCAGGGACCCAGTACAATCCCATGTTATTGGACTTTACATTTTTCATATCTGACCGCCTGCTCCCACCCACAAGAAAGTAAAAACCACCTGCTACACCACAATTTGTTTTGTTCATACACACATGATCCCAGCACAGATGCACCTCTCTAATACAGGACTCCTCTGGTCCTGGGCCATTTCCTGCATATTTTAGTGAGGCGCCCCCCCTTCTCCCAACACACCTGATCTAACTAATGAGCTAATTAATTACCTGGGTGTGTTAGAGCAAGAATTATTCATGAATTATTCAACACGTCTGAGATGCCATTTCCACCTGTTCCAGATGTGAACTAGGCGCGTGCATTTTGAACATCTCTACAAGCACAGTCACTGCATGTCATTAATACTATAAAAAAAAAAAGTTTTGTAAGGCGTGATATTTGCTCGTTTCAATTCCATGTGCATTTTCCGTACTATTCCACCCCAGCTGTAAGTAAATAATAATGACAAAAATTCAGCTTAAACGTTTTATAAGCAAAAGGAAACAACGTTGTCCACGTAGGAACCTTATGTCTTGTCCTCTGTTGTTACAGTTAAAAGTGACCCCCATAATGAAACGAGTGCTTACTACCGATAGAGGACTTCTTTAGTCGGCGCAGCAGTACGTTTGAATCTTCAGCTGTCGCAAGGAAATTCATATAGTTATTGTTTTACTGCGACCTAGAGATTAGCCTATCTGAAGCATTCCATAGAATACATTTAGGATTTTTTTTAGCATTATTGCTAGCCATAAACAACAACAACAACAACATCGCGCTGTAATCGGATGACGGCGAGCATCGTGTTTCGCTGCTGTTTGGGAATAGCACCTTCTGCACGGGGGGACTTAAACGTATGAAAGTCAAGTGCTGATTTGAATGATGTCCACGTTGTCTTTGGATAAAGAACTGCAAGAGCGCTTGAGAGAGGCGAGTGCTATTGGAGACCTTGAAGAAGTGCGGAGTCTAGTCGAGAGCGGAGTGAACATCAACTCCCAAAATGAAATCAATGGATGGTAGGTTCTGTGGTTAACATCCGTGTGGGGGATCTGTGGGTTCATATTGTTCGTGCGATTCAACAAACAGATTGCCACCTCGTTCCGTTAGCTTAAAGCCTGTTGCGCTGGAAATACAATCAATACGAGCTACACCCTAGGACTAGCGAGCTAGCTCACCGGCTAACTAACCCGGGGCTGTGCTTATCCAGTTAACCTGGATTCCTCTTCGGACCTGGATCATTTCTGGAACAAAACTCTGCTTATTTTTGTTTATTTTATTTGTCCAATGACGTTGTGATGTATTGTGTACGAGTTGTTTGTACTTGTAGTACACTTCTTTCGCTTCCATAACTACAGATAAAGATCTTAACACTGCTGCCAGAGTTGCATATCAGACTTGTTATGTAGAGAAGGACGATTTTTCTGGACAATTCACGTGGCCTTAGAGTTTCATCAGAGATCATTTTTATTTGTCCTCAAAGAGGAAATTTGTTTCCACCGTGGGTGTGTAGAAAAACATAAACAAAACACCATACATATAATCCATCATAAACAATCACAGGCATAGAGGGGAGAAGGGAACAAAAAGAAAACATCAGGATCATACAACAAATGCGAGAGCATAAGATAGCATCGCAATGGCTGATTACCTGTGTGTTTAACACTCGTATAGCCATAGGAACAAAACTCCTACCGTAGCTTGTCTTTTTGCACATGGGGAATCTATACCTAAACGATAAATGGCACACTTATATAGTGCTTTTATCCAAAGTGCTACATTGTCTCATTCACCCATTCACACACACACACCCAAATGGTAGCAGAGCTGCCATGCGAGGCGCTAACTTGCCATCGGGAGCAAGTTGGGGTTCAGTGTCTTGCCCAAGGAGTCATGTGTCCAAGGAATCAAACCGACAACCCTATGATTAGTGGATTAGTGGACAACCCGCTCTACCACCTGAACCACAGCCACCCCATATACCTGTGTCTAGATCATTATAAATTTTATGAGCCTTCCGGAGCGTATATGAAATCACACAGCCTGATAAATTACGGGTGGGAATACCAATAAATTTTCTCACTAAATTAGTTATCTTCAAGAGTTGCAGGTGGAAAGAAGTAGTGAGTAGTTGTGGAAAGAGACGTGAAGGTAATGGTTTTGGAAGGAATAACTAGCTTTTTTTTTTTTTTTACTTGTAAATGTAGGCAAAACGAGAGTTTAAAATGAAGGCGTGGTGCACAGGTAGGTCAAATAATGGCACTCAGGGCTTGGTCGTTGGGAATGTCAGCTCACACAAGCACAACCGATCCTGCGCATCAATTCACCTACTATCCATCTTAAATAGTATCCGAGATTAGAATTATGTCCCAAATCATATTGTATTGAAATTAGTATCCCAAAAATACCCGGATTGTCTACAATTCCGACGTACGTAGATTTTCGAAGTGGGGATCCGTGGGCACTTTTTTCAGCCAATGTTGCCCACAACTCCTTGCACGAAGGAGGAGGAGCTTTGTGATGGTTTGCTTTTCTGAATTCAATGAGGCATTTTAGAGAGGTGTAAATGAAATGTGGAAAAATAAATCAAGGGAATGGTAAATGAAATTATATAGTATAAATCATATGAGGCATAATGAAAAGCTGAAATTCAATGATGAGAGTTTACAGTGACTGTGCGTAACTAGGCATCAATGTTGTCTTCTGTTACATGACGTGTTCGTATGTCTCAGTACTCAGCTTTTTTGCTACACCCTCAAAAGTATGTACTTATACTATGCACTAAATGTAGGTACTCTTTTTCTGAAGTAAAAGTAGGTGAATTGAGATCTATGGTTAGTCAGATTTTACATACTGATGGTGAGCTGACCCAACTTGCTCTCTCAGTTCATGTAACCAACAGCTGTTGTGCAACCTGGAGAGCCATATCGAGTGCAGGACAGTCTCTAACATCTGCTCAAAAAGTCACTCTTTGTCACTAGGCTCTTTTATTTAAAATGAAGCCGCTTAAATGGTATATAATGTCACCAAATCTGGTAACAAGATCTATAGATTGACAACACTGGACCTTAAAGTGCACCTATTATGGTTTTTCAAATGTTACCTTTTCATGTAGTGTGTTATAGAGCTGTTTGTGAATGTAAAAAATCAGGAAATTTAAAAAAAAATCAAAGTGCACGACAAAGTTATTGTTATTGAACCGGTTCTGAACAGCTGAAACGGGTCATTAGTAATTCCAGACTTCCTGCACAAACTTTTGTAGGTTTGTAAAAAAAAAAAAAAAAAAAATGCCCCAGCTCTGGTCTTCATTGGCTGCTCGCTGTTCACGGTAGACCAATCAAAACAGACTGGGACATCTGACCAATCAGAGCAGAGTATGCTCTCTGAAAGCAGGAGTTTAGAATGATTCCTTTAGGGAAAAAAGGTAATGCTGCAGTTTAAATTTTAAGCACATTAAAGTGTTTTTTGACCCTGGATGCATGTAAATCTATTGTGTGAGACCACCTCAAAAAAAAGTAGGCATTTTTCAAAACCATAATAGGTGCGCTTTAAACATCTGCTGCCACATGCTGAATTTAAAGTGCGCCAAAACTTGTGGTAAACTTATGTATGTTTTTCTACCCAGGACATGTTTACACTGGGCATGCAAGAGAAACCAAAAACACGTAGTGGCATATCTTTTGAACTCTGGGGCTGACAAAGAAATTCTCACTTCAAAAGATGAGTTAGCGGTTCAGTTGACTTCCAAACCCGAGATCAGAAGACTGCTTGGAGGTATGTTGTCAAATCAAAACGCCTACATTTGTAGGAATAGTTTTACATGAGGAGGTTTAGTAATGTAATATTTAAGGGATTTGACTGGTTATTCATATGGGACACTCATACTACTTGTCTGTAATTTGCCCAAATTACTACATATAGCTGGAGTTGGCACGTAACACGTGTTGGTGTTATGCAACAGGCATTTCACTCCTAATAAAACATTGCTCAGAGGCAAGTTTTTACTTGATTTAGTTGTTCCATTGCAGTGATTCAGCATTACTGTTACAGAGAGAGCTCTGTGTTTGACAAAATCGTATTTTATATTCCTTTCCTAAATCACAGATGTGTGAAACGAGGCTTGCATAGTATTATGTAACCAACTATTTTGTGTTAAGACGATCTGTTCACGTTTTTAATTGAGCTGTATATCTGTGTTCAATTTTTCTTCTAGTGGAGGAAGAAGAGGATGAGCCTGAAGGAAAGCAAACGGAGCTGCCGATTATTGCAAACTACCTATCTAACCCACCCTTCTTGTATTGCAAGGTGGATAAGAGCGATCTGAGTATAGCACGACATGTTTCCCAAAATGGCACCAGTGACCATTTGGATTCTGTAGTCTCAGAGCCGGCCACTTTATCCCCCATAAAGGAACAACAACAACAACAACAACAACAACAGCAGCAGCAGCAGCGCATCTACTCGGACAACCAAAGCCAACCGGCATTGTCCTACGTCTCCATGGTAGAGTCAAGCGGCATTGTGCAAAACCAGGTGACTAATGGGACCCTGTCCATGGAGGTCTCCCCGGAGGTGCATCACAGCAACCATAATGAGTACACTCACAATCACAGCATTGCCCAAAACAGCCCTGTTTGTCCCCCACTCCCTGCAGCAAGCGCAGGCTCTAATCCCACCATTACCCGGCAACAGTCTCTCACCCATCAGCTGAACGGCTCTCAGCCTGGGGGCTCTATGCCTGCCTTCCAGCCCTTCTTCTTCACCAGCACCTTCCCTGTAAACGTGCGGGGTATGTAGCACAGAGATGTGCAAATCCAGTAGCTCATTAACTGTTGTGGCATAGTGTCTTGAAACAATTGCTTTTTTTTTTTTTCTTCTTTCTCTTTCTTGCTCTTCCTCTGTTTCTTTGTCTCCCAGAGCTCGTTCTGAAGGTGCGAATCCAGAACCCACATGCCAGAGAAAATGATTTCATCGAGGTGGAGCTGGATAGACAGGAGCTGACGTACCGTGCGTTGCTGCGGGTCTGCTGCCGTGAGCTGGACATTAGTGCTGAGCATGTGGAGAAAATACGCAAGCTCCCTAACACTATGCTCAGAAAGGTGCGTGCGCTTACCTTTTTAACTTCTTTCAAGGCTTTAAAACCCAGTTGCTTGCAATAACGACTTCTGTTTACACGGCTGAATGTGTAGTTGATTGTTGATTTGACTGAACAGGATCTCACTGCTTGACATTTACTTCTGCTTAGGCAATGATTAGTGAATGAATTAACTGATTATACAAAAGAAACAAAGGGAGAAGTGCTGAGTCTCAATTCGCCTACTTACGCTATGCACTACAAGTATGTACTCTTTTTGTGACTACATACATTTAAGTGTTTAGTAAGAGTATGCAAGTACTGGGATGTACTAACACCTCATGAAAAGGAAGAGAACGTTGTTGCACTAGTTACGCACATTGTCAGTGTAAACAAATTAAATAAAATTTTATTTGTATAGCGCTTTTAACAATGGTCATTGTCTCAAAGCAGCTTTACAGAAACAAATAAACACAGGATACAGATTTGAAATGTGTGGATTAATCTCAATTGAGCAAGGTGGCAAGGAAAAACACCTAAGATGACGTGAGGAAGAAACCTTCAGAGGAACCAGACTGAGAAGGGAACCCATCGTCATCTGGGTAACAACGGGTAGTGTGAAAGTAAAGGAAAGTTAATTATGGTCTTTATATGAAGTCTTTTTGTTGAACTAGTCCACCATTCAAAGGAGACCTGAGTGCAAAACTGCATGTGGTAATTGCAGTCCCAGGGCCATAGTAGCAACCGTAGTCCCAGTAACCACAGCGAGAATGTCCATGTGGAATTGGACTTGATGAGAGCTCCATGCAGAGATGGGGCATCCGAACGGATCAGGCAGGTCCGGAGAGAAGAAAGGGCCAGGATCACTAGTATCTCCATAAAATAATGTTTGGCTCGACAGAAGGAGAGAGGGAAAGAATTTTTGGTTAGAGTGTGCTTTGCGTAAAAGAAAGTCTGTTCATGGTAGGCTTGAGTAAACAAATATGTTTTCAGCCTGGATTTAAACACTGTGTCGGAGTCCCGAATACTAACTGGAAGGCTGTTCCATAACTGTGGGGCGTTGTAAGAGAAAGCTCCTCCCCCTGCTGTAGCCTTCATTATTTGAGGTGCCTCCACCTTTTATGGCGGATCATAAAAGACCAAAAGTTCACTTATATACTGTGGCACGATACCGTTGAATACGTTATAGATTAATAATAGTATTTTATAATTAATGTGGGATTTCACTGGGAGCCAATGCAGTGTTGATAAGATCGGGGTGATATGGTCGTATCTTCTGGTTCTAGTAAGGACCCTAGCAGCTGCATTCTGGCCTAACTAGAGCTTGTTTATGCTCCTACTGGAACATCCAGACAGTAAGGCATTACAGTAATCTAGTCTAGGGGTGACGAAAGCATGAACTAATATTTCTGCATCATGTAGTGACATTATATTTCTTATCTTTGCAATATTTCTGAGATAAAAGGAGGCTATCCTAGTAATATTATCTACATGAGCATCATGTAAATTCCTCATTGTATTTCAGCTATTCTTCATTCATTATTCATTATATAATTTATACTATATAACTTAATTCACCTTTCCCTTGATTTATATTTCCACATTTCATTTACACCTCTCTAAAATGTGTCCTTGAATTCGGTGAAGCAAACGGTCACAAAATTCATCCTCCACCGTGCAAGGAGCTGTGGGCAATATTTGTTGAAAAAGTGTCCACGGATCTGCACTTAGAAAATCTACTGGAAACAGTAGACCATACTTTTGTGATACTAATTTCAAAATACTGTGATTTGGGACACACTAATTCTAATCTCAGATACTATTTAGGGCGGATAGTCAATGAATTGGGAGGTCGACGAACATTTTAGAGGTTGTTTAATACAGGCTTCAGCACTTTTCATCTTCTCTTCTAATGTGGTATTGTTGGAATTTACAGTGCAAACGTTAGTGCTGTTTGTTGTTGTTGTTGTTATTATTATTATTATTATTATTATTATTATTATGCTGCTTGTCTTGATGAGTCAGGACAAAGACGTGGCTCGACTTCAGGACTTCCAGGAACTGGAGGTGGTGTTGGAGAAGGCAGAGAGTTTGTCCATGTTCTCTGGCCCAGGAGCGCTGAACGACAGGCCCTGCTATAACATGAAGGCCTCGAGGCTCACCTACTAGCTCCTGCCTCCAGACCCAGCACGAGGTGGACTGACTCGCTGCCCCATCTGGGACTGTAGTTCAAAATGCCTAATTCATACCTATGTTATGTTTTTTTGTTTGTTTTTTTTGGCCACTCTACAGATCAGATGCCATTCTTCCATTTTCCTCTTCAGTCTATATACAATGTTAGCCATATGCCTTTTTCTCCCCAGCCTATATTTGCCCGTGCATGGTCCGAACAGCCATCATGTGAGGCCCTCATCCTCTTCTTCCTCCTCCTTCTCCTCCACTGTAATCCTTATTAGTTTTGTCACAGTCTTTGGGTTTAAAATGTCTTTCCTAGTCATGACATCATGTTTTAGGAGCCACTGTTTTTCAGTATACAAAATTTTCTCACTCGCCTTTGGGTCGTGTATCCAAATCTGTCACCTCTCATGCTGCTGGCCTATGTGAAGTTTTCAGATCTGCCTCGCCGCTGTGTTTGCTTATGAGGCCACTGTGTGGTTTTGAGCACAGCTCACAGGGACAGTTGTGACCGGTACCAGCACTTCTTATTGTCAGTTATGGTCATTAACATATATGCACTCCTTTCCCAGTACAGGCTATTTTAATTTGCACTGGCAAAGCACACAGCAAATTTGCTTGATTGCTAACATCCTCTTTAAAGTGTGTTAGCTTTTTTTTTTAGTTCCACTTGGGAAAGCCATTGTAGTTTGATGTACTAAAATACAGCAGCTTCAGAAACT
Source organism: Ameiurus melas (assembly GCA_012411365.1). NCBI lineage: Eukaryota > Metazoa > Chordata > Actinopteri > Siluriformes > Ictaluridae > Ameiurus > Ameiurus melas. The sequence goes on along the minus strand of CM022753.1, from coordinate 27,477,259 downwards.
AAAACGGAGGGGTGTTTTTCATGTTCTGTGTATGTGTGTTTGCCAGATAATCCCCAGTGCACTTGAACAAAATGGCAAGTAGGAGGTACTTTTAAAAATGCATGGGGCTTTTTCTAATTTTATTGATTTTTGAATATATCAGTGGTGTGTTTTGGTGATATTGCTGCTCCTTCAGTCACTGCAAAACTATCTATCCTCATGATCTTGTATCAAGGCCTAATAATCAATTTTCATTCTGCACTGAACAATGTAGCAACAATTGTCGTTATTTTATTTAAATTTTAATTTTTAAAGGAAGAAAGATTCAAGAACAGGGTTTAATGACTGTGAGCTTCCACAAACACTTTGGTTACCGTAATAGTTATAATTAGAGGGATAAAGTTACTATAATGGATATTGTTCTCTGGACCTAATTGCAGCACATGTTTTATATTTAGGTAGGATTCATTTAGCAGCAGTGCCCTTCAAAATAATTTATTCATATAACGGTCTGTATTGCTGTCCCAGTTCCTGAGATAAAACGTGCAATACTTCTTTATCATTTTTGTCTAAATAAAATTTGTATATATGCTAAAAGACACATTGCACATGTAGACCAGGGGATGTGCTTCATTTCTTTGAGTTGTTTTGACAACTTTTGTTTTTGTAGATCATCAGGAAGTATAAAGGTAGGAAATTCAAAAGTAGGCATAGCTTCTGATTTATTTTTTCTTCTTTTATTCACACTAATTGGAAACTCTTTTGTCTTTTGTTTTAAAAGGGTGTCTAACAATGTCCTAATATGAAAGCGTGTTCTAATATAAAATGCAGAAACTGTTCACCTTTTAACTTTAGTCCCTCTACACATTTTATTGTTCTGTACTGATTTTTTAAATATATTATTTTATAAATTTGACCGTAGAAAGGAGGATCCAGAGCACACTACAGCTGAAATGGAGCCAAGCATTTGTCAGTCTGTCTGTCTGTCTGTCTATATATCAGTTACGTTCTGTATGTTCATATAAATGCTGACCATTCACAAGGTTGAGAAAGCTGCAACATTTCTGACTGATGTAAGGCATCCAAATTCTCTGTGGAAAACTCAATGTACTAACTGGTCATGTTCGGGACGATGAATACAGTTTGACTGAACCTATGCATCCACTGTCTAATATTGCATATGTGTCCTCTGTGGATTTTCTTGTCTTTACTCGAATGAATATACAGTCCCGTCTGAAGGTACTGAAACAGCAAGGCCAGTTCTATTTTCATTATGCACAGAAGACATTTGGGTTTTCCTCTTTCTCAGTTTCAGAATAGCTTGCTTTTCTCCCATAGACAGCTCTCTGGTCTTCATTTTAGTTTATACGATTTAACAAATACCATGCTCAAACTAAGAGTAGACATTCCGAGCTATTAAATTGGTTTAATAGGACATGTCTGGGCAGCAAAGAAATGCCATGTTCACATGCAATCAGTCACGTGTTCCTATATTTTTGATCACTTGAAGAAATAAGTGAGTTCAAACAAAATGTGCAATGTTCTAAGTTGTTTAACAGATCTAGATGTAATTATGAGGAAATAAAGCTGAAATTCTGATCTATCGTCTCCTATCTTTTGATCTGAGATGTCTACAATGTATAGCAAAAACAATAAAATTGGCTTTGCTGTTCCAATACTTTTGGAAGGGGCCGTATGCGTGCTCTTTGGTTTAGTAGAGTGACACTTTGAGGTGCTGTCCACATTTCCTGTTCTGAAAAGATGGATATTTTCATCGACAGGTGACAAAATTTAAACTGGAAGTTATTTTTAAGTTAGTTTGGGTGTCAACAATCATATAGAATATATCGACAGTCACAGGAAACCAAAAGGCAATTTGAAAAATTCTTCTAAAAAAATCAATGGACAGTTTATTTTATAAAAATAAATGATTATTTATACCTATTCTTAAATACAGAAAAGTATGCAATTTGTGGATAAACTTTATAGCAGCTAAGAATATCACTGAAGGTAGTCTACACTCACTGGCCGCTTTAATAGGAACAGCTGCTCATTCATACAATTATTTAATCAGTCAATCATATGGCAGCAGTGCAATCCATAAATCATGCAGATACAAGTCAAGAGCTTCAGTTATTGTTTGCATAATGGCTGGTTTTCCACTTGATGTTTTTTTTTGTTTGTTTGCTTTTGCAGCATTCTGGGTAATCTCACAGGAAATCAGCCATTTCTTAAATATACAAAAACCAGCGTGTCTGGAACTGATGACCATACCATGTTCAAAATTTTCCATGTGTGATGTAAACATCAATTGATGCTCATGACATATATTTACATGATTTGATGCATTGTGCTGCTGACTCATGATTGGCTGATTGGATATCTGCATGAATGAACAGAGGTGCAGTTATTCCTGTCCTGTTAAGTGGCTGGTGAGTGTAGTTTTCCATCTAATAGTCCAACAAAACTATAACATTTTTAAAGTTGAGAAAAATACTTTCAGTAGGACTACATTATGACCTCACAGTATAACTGTGCATGTGTGCACACAGGCAGAGACCTTGCCATATTTTCCTTTCTTCTTGTCTTGTACACATGTTGGACCACGTGTACTACATCAACTCAATCAACAGATTGAGCCTAAGGTCAGAAATACCAGTATCCTGTCCTCGGAAGTTGCCGACAGACTGCATTTTTATTCCCCTTACATTCTAGCACCATTTCTTGAAAATGCTGATGAACTCTATTATGCCTGCAAGCACTGTGTTGGTTTTCCTTGTTAACATCGCCAGCCTTACTGTGCTGTTTGCTGTCATTATGGAATTCCCTTTGCCACATAATTAATCATGTGAAGCTTTATTTATTACGAATCTTTGCCATTTGTGCACTCAACACCCAAACGTGCACTCACTAGTCAGATTCAGCCAGGTCATTACGTGTGGTGCTGAGGTTGCTAGGATTGCTGATCGACTATATGGCCAAAAGTATGTTCACACCTAACCATCATGATCATGTATGAGCCTTCCCCAAACTGTTGTCAGAAAGTTGTAAGAACAGAATTGTCTAGAATGTATTTGTATGCTGTAGCAAGATTTCCCTTTACTGCAACTATGGGGCACAAACGTGTTCCAGCATGACAATAACCCTATGCACAAAGTGATCTCCATAAAGACACGACTTGCCAAGGTTGGTGTGGAAGAACTAGAGTTAGTTAGTTATCAGCCTGCAACTGGATTCAAAAGTACAACATTGTTTTGGCGGGGGGGGGGGGTTGTTTGTTTATTTGGTTGCATGGTATAGGCACTTAAGGAAGCTACAGCCCTGCACGTCCAGCATCTATGGGCAGAAGAGCTCCCTCCAAGGTGAGATCAGAACCCAACAAGTGATCCATCTGGCCTAAAATGATGTGCTAGTCCACTCGGACAATGTTGTGAAAGTCAGATGAATCAAAAATGAAGGCAGCACAAGGTCGAATGGCTATCTTCACTTTTCATGGAAGCTCATTGCGTGGGTCCAACTGTTGCTATTCACAATGAGAGAGCGACTCACCTACTGAGATCGTACAATGGTGAGGTGGACTGCTCATATGCCTGAGAGAGTGGGTCTAAGTCAACTTATTGCCTATTGTGGTTCTCCCTAAAGCAAAGCTGGACTTCCCACTGGAACAGGATGCACTGGTCTACGTCTGGCCACTCTATCTACTGTAAGCCTTTCTGCCTCTACTAGTCATTCTTCCCATGTTAGACAGAATTTAGCAACTAGGCCAGAGTGCTACTTGTGTCTGAGTTGGCTGCCAAGTCATCTCTATTCATTCATTGGCCTTTTAGCAGCTTTTGCAAACATGCATTGGAATAAAGTCAACTATTGCAAAATTACCATTTTAAGGGACCTAAAACATTTCACTGAACAGTAAATCCATGATCTCAAAGTTATTAAGATCATATTTTTTTTCTCAAATTAAGCAAAGTCTTATTGGTTTTATTTTGCACTTGATTTTTCATTAAATTCCAGAATGTGCAATATTGTGGGTTTACACATACCTGAACGAACAAAAATGTTACTATTATATATTACTATGATCATACAGCTCTCTAGCACACTTTCATTTCTGAATAATTGCCAGGGTGGCAAATACTTAAGTAACTGTACTTCATTACTGGACTTGAGTAATATTTAAATCTTCTAAAATAGTACTTAAGTATTATTGAAACTCAGTTAATTTACAAGAGAAAAAAAACATTTTCTACTTCTTGCATTTTCATTTTTACCTTAAAAATACTTGTTAAAAATGCCATGAGAGATTTTTCTTGCCCAGTTGCTTCAAGTTCTCGCTTACTAAGATGTGTTTAAGACATATTTATAGCCATCCAATCAAATTCGGATTACTGCCAAATTAAATTTGCACAACTGTGCTAACTGAGCTGGTCTTTTCTTGCCTGGATTTACCAACGATTCCTATAAGATGATGCGTCTTCTTTGCCTACTTTCTTTGCCTACTAAAAACGAAATCACAATTCAGCATTAAGTCTTAAGATGCGTATTGAGGTAAGTTAGCCCAGGTAAGTTAGAGGTAAATAAACCTATTTATGTTCAAAACTTCATTTTTGATCAGTTAGCAATATTCAAGTTTTCTTGAACACTTGAGTACGTGTAAATATTGATAGTTTTGACACTTTACTAGCTTCACTTTCATGCAAGTAAATTTTTGGGTCAGGGCCTTTTACTTTTAATTGTGCAAGATTTTTTTCCTTTCATACTTTTATACATTTTGTAGAAATTCTTGAGGCAGGTGACTGAATTATAACTTTCTCTCAAAATGTCTGACAACATTTCTTCATACTGGATTGTCTCTTGGTTTTCCTAGAAGAGAAAATTCAAGTCATTTGCAGTAATCTACACTGCCATTGTTATGAGTCTAAGTGAAGAATTGTTACTAATGAAGCTTAACATAAGCAATATGTGGAAGTGGAACATATCTGATGGTAATTACTAATTACACAGGGTCATTAAACGAATTTCAATAGATTGCACAGTTTAGGGTGAGTGATCACTTGGTATGTAGGGCACTCAAACTAGCACCCTAAAATGTTATTTGGCTTGGCCATTTGGGTCAGCTTTACAGCAGAGGGTTTCTATTTCAGAAATCTTCCAAGTAGATCCCCTTTAGAAAGCTAGAATAGCTAATCATCTAAAGAATATGACACTTGCTATAGGGCATCAAGTTTTAACTCTAATCCAATTTATCTTATCCTAACTCCAAAATGTGTTTAGTGTAAGTGTTCTGATTTAGTTTCTATGTATACTCCCACTGTCCACTTTATTAGCAACACCTGCACATTTATTTATTTATTTAGTTAGTTAGTTAGTTAGTTAGTTATTTGAACATTAACTTAAGTTACTGACCTATATCTGCATGATTTTTTATACTATGCTGCTGCACATGATGTTGTTTTAGATGACTGCATAAATGTACAGGTGTTCCTAATAAAGTGGACAGTGAGTGCATATACTGTATTTTTAGAAGAGTTTGTAGAAGGAAAATAATTAGATTTAGGGAGAGAGAGAGAGAGAGAGAGAGAGAGAGCTTTTTCAGCTTTCCCAGAGATAATGAAAGAGTGCATGTTTTTGTGGTGACATACAGTATAACCTGGTAACAAGGAAAGGGACTATAACAATACTTAGTGGTGGAGGTACGATGGTGGTCAAAGTCAATCTCTCTCTCCTTCCTTCCTTCTGCAGAAGCAATATCTAACACACATTCGATATGGTGTAGGCGCTATGTGAGGAATGTTAGCTCTTTGCTTTCCAGGGGTTGAAGGGTCTTAAGGCTTAGGGGCCACACTATTGAAAACAAAGTTGCAATTGCTTTAGATAGATTTATGTATAATGGTGTACCGTGTGGTTGAACTTTGCAATATATTATGAGCATTTGTTACTGTGACATGGTATCTGTATCATTAAATCGGCCATGTTTATGTATATTTTTCAGAGAAACAAGAAAATTGGTTGATCAGATATCTTTGATGATTATGTGAAATGTAAATGAAATGTGGCATGTTCAGCTCTAGTGTCCTTTCACTGCCTCTTTCTCTCGCTGTGATTGCGTGTTGAGGGAAGTATGTGCATGTGCAGGGAACAGACACAGTGGGTCTCTGAAAGAGGTTAAGGACCGGGGACTCTGGGCCTCAGTAACCCAGCATGTGCTGAGCCTGGGAAGAGCAGACAGGTTTTTACATATATTACACTGGGCATAGTATCCTCAATAATTGAAAATGTTTCCTTTTGTTATGATTAAGACAAATGCTCTCTTCATACAGGAAAAAGTCTGTGCCTGAAATGCAAGACCCACCAAAAAAATCTGTAAAAATAGAAAGTATATCTATTTAGCACTGCCTTAATATCTTATTTATATTGAAAAGAAAATTGTATGATTATAATTAAGTTAATTATAATTGTTCTGGGTGGGATGTTTGTGCAGGGGGTAGCATGGACACCTCACAGCTCCAGCATCTGTTTTAAGCTTGAGCTCAGTTTACTGTCTGTGTGGATTTTCTGTGCATTTTCTCTCCATGTCCGCCCCCCCATGTTAAAACCTGTTAGAGACCTTGTACTCCTTCACCTTCCGTTTGAGGATGCCCCATAGAAGGCAGTGGTCGTCTTGGAGGTGAGTTTGGGGTCGTTATCATGCTGGAATACTGCCCTGCGGTCCAGTCTCCGAAGGGACGGGATCATGCTCTGGTTCAGAATGTCATAGTACATGTTGGCATTCATGGTTCCCTCAATGAACTGTAGCTCTCCAGTGCCAGCAGCACTCATGCAGCCCCAGACCATGACACTCCCACCACCATGCTTGACTGTAGGCAAGACACACTTGTCTTTGTACTCCTCACCTGGTTTCCGCCACACACGCTTGACACCATCTGAACCAAATAAGTTTATCTTGATCTCATCAGACCACAGGACATGGTTCCAGTAATCCATGTCCTTAGTCTGCTTGTCTTCTGCAAACTGTTTGCGGGCTTTCTTGTGCATCATCTTTAGAAGAGGCTTCCTTCTGGGATGACCACCATGCAGACCAATTTGATGCAGTGTGCGGCGTATGATCTGAGCACTGACAGGCTGACCCCCCACCCCTTCAGCCTCTGCAGCAATGCTGGCTGTACTCATACGTCTATTTCCAAAAGACAACCTCTGGACGCTGAGCATGTGCACTCAACTTATTTGTGCGACCATGGCAAGGCCTGTTCTGAGTGGAACCTGTCCTGTTAAACCGCTGTATGGTCTTGGCCACCATGCTGCAGCTCAGTGTCAGGGTCTTGGCCTAGAGTCAGGGTCTTAGCTTCTTATAGCCTAGGCCATCTTTATGTAGAGCAACAATTCTTTTTTTTCTTTTTTTTTCAAAAACAGGGAGGTGCTGAGGGAGGGAGGGGAACGCGAGCAGAAAGAAGGAGGGAAAGAAAAAAAAAAAAAAAAAAAAAAAACACAAAACACACCCATAAACTGAGACCTTGTAACACTAACAAGTCACATGACACCGGGGAGGAAAATGAAATGGTTGGCCCAATTTGGACATTTTCAATTAGGGGTGTACTCAATTTTGTTGTGAGCGGTTTAGACATTAATGGCTGTATGTTGAGTTATTTTGAGGGGACAGCAAATTTACACTGTTACACAAGCTGTACACTCACTACTTTACATTGTAGCAAAGTGTCATTTCTTCAGTGATGTCACATGAAAAGATATAATCAATCATTTACAAAAATGTGAGGGGTGTACTCACTTTTGTGAGATACTGTATATACACATACACACATGCATGTACATACATACATACATACATACATACATACATACGTAAATATATATAGAAATCTCAATTCCTTTGTGCAAATGCATGTAAGGCTATTAAAGGGTTAAAAGATGCTTCTGAGCGTCATATGGGTACCACTCCAACTATATCCAACGTGTAAATCCTGCTTTAAGTTCAGGTCACTTCAGAATTAACTTCAGTGGTGCCTGGCATTTGCTGGAATCTTTAGACAGCCTTTCTAAATCCTGTGCTGGATCTTAAGCAACAGGGTTCATGCACCGCTACCTAATCTCAAAGGACTATTAAAGGTGGTGTGGTGCATCGACTTCTCTCTCCACTTCGCTAGATCTTTGTACGGACCTACACGTTCGTGTTCACTCCGAGCAAACCTATATGTGACTATATATCGAGCTTTTTCCATCGCGTCGTTAGTGCAGGACATCTCTAAGCGTTTCACTCCAGGAAAGGGTTTGCTCTATTGAACTGAACACTAGAAGATGTGGTGGATGTTGTTTCCCCGATGGATCTGGTTTTTCCTTGGGCACGTCTGCGTTTTGCGCTTGCATCTTCGGGTCCGGGCAATGACTGTGTCCAAGGTGGTGTATTCTCACGCCGGAATGTGTCCTAATGAGATGAACCCGAATCTCTGGGTGGACGCTATGAGTACCTGCATGCGCGAGTGCCAGTCAGATCAGGTGAGGATGGTTCCGGTGGCACGCGCCCCGCGCTCAGTGTATGTAGTTTTTAAATTGCAGAGTGCGGTTCTCACTACATTTACATTCATTCAGTTACATTCACTCCCAAAATCTGACTTTTTCTGAGTGTTTTGTATATGTAGGCGTCTCATTCCCTTACTTTCACGTGATTCAGTCTAGATAATCTACACTGTACGTTAGACTGTGGTGTCAAACATTATGTAAATTGCATCCTTCCTTGCTCAAACAAACAAAAACAATACAGAAACCCTCATAGAATTTGTAATGGTTTTAATGGAAACTGCAATGGTCCCTGTAGGTTTCTATTGGTAATTTGTTGCCTTCTATTGGTGGCATGTTATGTCTAGTGGATACCATTAAGGGCCAATAATCGTTATGGTTGTGGTTTTAATGATTAGCTGATAGCTTGTAATGGTGTTTGTAGTGGAAAACATTATAATTTCTGTGATGGTTTCTGGGGTGTTTTGTTTGTTTGTTTGTTTTTTCCCCAGCAGGGTTTTCATGATTTTTTTTTCTGGATGCTTGTATACTGCTTCCTTCTTAAATTTGTGGTAGATCAAATATATGTTTTCCATAAATCCATAGAAATAAGTTTTTGTCAGTGCTTTAAGTTTTTGTCATAAGTTTTTGTCAGAAACATTAAGTTTCCCTAAACTAACATTATTTACTGCATTAGTTTACGTTGCTGAGAAACCCTCAGCAGTAATGAGCTGAGTAATGTTATGTAATTTGTTTAAATGTTAATGAAATAGATTTTTATAGATTAATGTTTAATGTTTATTCAATCCATATATTAAATTACAGCATGTTCCTAAATGTTTATAACTTACTGAATACTCCTCTTTTGGAGTAAATATTGGAACTTGCCAATCAGCCTCACTTCTGAATTTTGCCAGTTATCAACTATAAACATATTAATTAAATTGCTGGTTTAGTGTTCATTACTCATTAACAAATCTTAAAAATAGTTAGTCTTTTCATTTTCTATACATATATGATCTTTTTTTTCTGACATTCTGATGACATTTGCTGATGGACATTCTTGCTATTTCCTCATCCCTTAGGACTGTGAGACATTTGAGAAGTGCTGTTTAAATGTGTGTGGGAGCAAGAGCTGTGTGGCTTCCCGCTATAGGGACATGAAGGGAAATAAAGGACCAGTGGGAATGCCAAAAGAGGCCACCTGTGACAAGTTCATGTGCACCCAGCAGGGTTCAGAGTGTGACATCTGGGACGGGCAGCCTGTGTGCAAGTGTCGTGACCGCTGTGAGCGGGAGCCTCGTTTCACCTGTGCCTCAGACGGTATGACCTACTACAACAAGTGCTACATGGATGCAGAGGCCTGTTCTAAGGGTGTCACCCTTACTGAAGTCACTTGCCGGTTCCACCTGTTATGGCCCAACACCAGCCCTCCTCCTGAGACGACTGTGCTTCCTACCACTGTTTACCTGGAAACTACACCTATGGACATCCAGGTTCCTACAGTGATCAGCAATCCAGTACAAAACATTGTGTTTGTGGGAGAGACAGCAAGTTTCCTGTGTGAAGTCACTGGCAAACCCAAACCAGAGATCACATGGGAGAAACAGGTGGAGGGAAAAGAGAACACAGTCATGAGGTCAAACTACGTACAAGGTAACATAGTAGTGACTAACATTGCTCAACTTGTCATATACAATGCTCAGCTCCAAGATGCTGGTATTTATACCTGCACTGCTACAAACGTGGGTGGATCTATACAGACCCACTTTGTGCTGTCTGTCATACATCAGGATCAAGCCATTAACGAGAGCTTAGTGAATTCCACACGTCTTCCTGCTGAGGAGTGTCTGAAAGCACCTGATATGGGCGACTGTGGAGAGGAAACCATCAGCTGGTACTATGAAGCCAAGAGGAACAACTGCTTCACCTTCACCTATAGCCAGTGCAACAAGAACAGAAACCACTTTGACACGTACAAGTCATGCATGCTATCCTGTGGAGCAGAACTAGCTGCCCCTTGCTCCCTCCCTAGTGTCCAGGGACCCTGCAAATCATATGAGCCACGATGGGCATACAATCATCTCCTCAAGAAGTGCCAGTCTTTTGTCTATGGTGGCTGTGGTGGCAATGAGAACAACTATGAAAGTAAGGAGGCCTGTGAGGACATGTGCCCCTTCCCAAAGAACCACAACTGCAAGCTGTGCAAGCCAAAACAGAGGATGATTACCAGCTTCTGCAAGAGTGACTTTGTGATCTTGGGTCGCATTACGGAACTGACAGAAGACCAAGATTCAGGCCATGCACTCATTACAGTAGATGAGATCCTTAAGGATGAAAAGATGGGTTTGAAGTTCTTTGGACAGGAACCCTTGGAAGTGACACTGCTCAACATAGACTGGAGTTGTCCATGTCCCAACATCACTAATGCTGAGGGCCAGCTGATTATCATGGGGGAGGTGCACAATGGGATGGCAGTACTGCAGCCTGACAGCTTTGTGGGAGGCTCCAGCAGCCGTCGCATACGCAAGCTCCGCGAAGTCATCAACAAGAAGGCATGTGCTTTTCTCAAGGAGACTGGCAACACACAATAGCAATAAGCTCACACTGAAATGCAGTGGACTCTGAGAAACACCATATGTACCCGTACCCACCAACCTTTTAGTAGGCATTGTAATGAGCCACAAGCATTATCATATTACATCAAGGCTTTCAGTTCCATTCCAGTGTTTGAAGCATTCAAACAAGAAAAACTACAATTCATAGACGGTTATCTCCATGTACAAATTATCATTATTACTTATTTACTTTGAACATAACTGTTTTTAAGCACTTATTTTGTAAAAATTGCCGAAAAAATTCTTTTCATATTTTAGTTACACAAATTGTGTGTGCTCTTAAATCTGAACTCTGATGACAGAACGCCTTATAGGCAATAACTTAAGCTAAATCCCATGGCCTTAACTTAGTCAAGTATGAAAAGGGCTCATATCTGCTGACTAACTTCATCCCTTCTATTTATCACCATATCAGTTTGAATCAATAAATGGCCTGTCCAGTTTGTCTTTGCACCTTGTATTTACATTTTAATATATTTGCCCCACCTTGATCTAAGCCTTATTTTATGATCTGCTTATTATTTATTTTATTAACTTAACTTTTCATACCTACCATGAACTGAATTACTACATAGTCCTATACATGATTCACAATTTTTGTATTTTGTCTAAAGGTATGGCAGGCAATATATTCATGAGATAACTATTAATCAACTAAATGAATGATGATTAAAGAATTGTATCCCTAACATTTTTCCTTAACTCCTTCATTTCTTCACACCACTAAGGAGTACAAACATTGAATACCTCCGCTTAGTGGTTTTTGTGAAGGGGGGTATTTTATGTTAGTTTACTTGTTCCTTTCCTCCACTGTTAGTCAATGCTGGCCCTTGTACTTGAGCAGGCACATTCCAGCTGGACGGTGGTGGGGGTGAGGGGGAGTTCTCAGGGGACACGGGGGGCAGTCTGATCCATGTGTTATGTCTGGGTCTGGGGTTCTCTCCTCTCCTGCTGACCTTTCATGTGAGCGACGGGGCTCTGTTGGCCAAGCACCCTGCTGCCTGAACCTCTCATCTTCTCAGCCGACTCCAGCCCTGCCGTGACATTGTGCTGGTAGGGAACCTTCTCTGTACACATGTGTACACACACATATACACATACACTGCATTCTGGTTTAAAGTCCATTCTTTGAACTCTTGACTTAAGCTGGATGTGAGACAGAGGGCCAGTACATACTTGTTTTCCCCAAGGTGGGCCTCTGATGGCTCCCTCGGGCTGTCCAAATGGGGCCCCGGTCCATGACCCTGTAAGAGGCTAATGAAAAGGAGGGAGAAAGAAAGAGAAAGGGGGAGTGTATGAGGGAGAATTAATTAAAGTTGCTGACAAGTGTCAAGTACAGCAGTCAGGCTCAGGTTCACTGGCTCACTTGGCTCACTTATTTTCACTAATTACAAACCTTTTTAAAGTAAAATGCAAATAAAAAAAAAGAGACACAAGTCATGTTAACACCAATTACCAGTTTATTTGATATGTTCAGTTTAGGAATTAATTACACCTAATCAACTTCTTCGTGTTATGATCCCTAGCACTACACATACACATTATTATGTGATATCATCTGGTATTTGGAGGCAATGTCCACGCCTTAAACTTTTGTCATGTTCCTCAAACCATTCCTGAGCAATTTTTGCAGGTGGGAGGGCGCATTATCCTGCTAAAAGAGGCCCCTTTCATTATGGAATACTCTTGCCATGAAGGGGCGTACTTGGTCTGCAACAATGGTTAGGTAGGTGGTGCGTGTCAATGTAACATCCACTTGAATGCCAGAAAACAAGGTTTCCCAGTAAAACATAGCATCACACTGCCTCTGCCAGCTTTCCTTCTTCCCATAGTGCATCCTGGTGATGTAAAAGAAAGGCCATCCACATGATGTAAAAGAAAATGTGAAGCATCAGACCAGTACTAACCACTGCACACCAGAAACACCCCACAAGACCTGCTGTTTTGGTAGATGCTCTGACCCGGTCGTCTATTTATCACAATTTGGACCTTGTCAAAGTTAAGATCTTTATGCTTGCCCATTTTTTCCTACTTCGAGAACAGATTGTATACTTGTTTTCTGCCTAATATATCCCCCCGCTTGATAGGTGCCATTGTAACAAGATAATCAATGTTATTCATGTCACCTGTCAGTGGTTTTAATGTTATGGATGATCTGTGTATTTGGAATACATAGACAACCATTCATTTTCCATACCTATCCTAAACGGGAAGGTTGGAGCCTATGCCAGGGGCACAAGGCGGGAGACACCATGAATGGGGTGGCAACCCATCACAGAGCACAACTGCGTGCACACACACACACACATTTACACACTACGGACAATTTAGAGCCTACAATGTGTGTCTGGGGACTGGGGGAGGAAATCGGAGTACCTAGAGGAAATCCCCCAACCCAAGGCAAACGTGATAACCATTAAGTCACTGTGCCCCACTTACACAGAAATTATACATTAAACTTTATTATTATTATTAACGTTGTTGTTCTTATTAACTTTTATATGATTTATTTTTCTGTGTACTGCTTATGTTGTGTACAACGCTTTGAGAAGTTGCTTTTAAAGGCGCTTTATAAAATAAAGTTGATAATAATAATAATAAGACATTTGTGTACAGTTGTACTATAACAATGGAGTTTCTGTGCATGTACTCCATAAACTCCATCATTATAGTACAACTGTACACTTAGAGTTAGATAAAATCAACATGCAGATATACTGCATGATTTGTAGATGTACAATCACTAATTGTAATCCATCTGTTGCATCTATTGTCAGCCCCATTCTACCCCATCCAGCAAGGAAAATGGACCACCACTGGAACACTGCTGGCCAAAATATTATTTGGGTGGGTGGTGAGCGTTTTTTTAAAAAAAAAGAGAGGGGGGGGTGTTTTTTTTTTGGGATTATTTATAAGCACAAAAAAAAACGTATGCTGAGGTGACTTAAAATTAGTTTTTTTTTTTTTTAATAATCATTGAAAGTGATTAATATTATTGCATAACACTTTTAATAATAGATATTGTCATAAAGCTGCTTTACAGAAATCTAAATGTAGATTTAGATCCCAAATGAACAAGCCAGAGACGACAGTGACAAGGATAAACTCAGAGATGACAGAAAGAAGAAACCTTGATAGAAACCAGGGAACCGGTCCACTTCTGGGTTACACCAGGTAGTGGGATTATAATTCATTAAAGTATACAGTTGTAGAAGAGTAAACACAAACAGTACTAAGTGTGTTTAAAGGATCGTCTGTATGAGCATAGTGTGAATAAGAGTCCTGGGATAAGCACAGGAACGTTTTTATGGTTTCAGCAGCAGTTTCAGAAGGTACAAATCTGCAATATGAAGATTATCCACTGAAGAAAGCATGAGACTTCAGCATAATCTGTTTTGGGGGTCTTTAAGCTATCTATGTGGGACCATTCACAAAGAATTTGGACAACACAAATAAACAACATTAGTACTTTGTTGTGAAGCCATTGCTGACAATTAAAGCTTCAAGAGGTCTATGGTAAGAAATAATTAGCTTTTTGTAGAATTTTGGTTTAATTTAGCCCATTCCTCTTGCCAAATCATCCAAATTCTCAAGGTTATGAGGGTCCCTCTGGTGGACTTGCAATTTTATAATCCTCCATACATTTTCAATGGCATTCAAGTTAGGAGTTGGCTAGGCCATACAATAGCTTCTTCAGTCAGTTTGGCCGTATGATTAGGGTTTGTTGTCTGGTTCAGCTTCTTGGCCGACAATATTAAATTCTTCTCTGATATGTCACGGTACATCAATCTATTCATTTTTCCTTCAATGTAATGCCATGTCATGATGCTCCCACCTCTGTACTTCACTGTGGGTATGGGACGTGCCAATATTTCCCCACTCTTTCTTGCAAAGACATTCTAGATCCATAAAATTGTATGGGCATCTCCTGTGCATAGCCTGTTTCATGTCACCATAAAGATTTTTAGTTCCGATCTGGGCTCTGGCTAGGTCATTAAAAATCTTTGATCTTCTTTTGGTTAAGTCATTCCTTTGTTGATTTGGAAGTGTACTTTGGGTCACAGTCAACATGAAAAGGAATTTCACCTTTCATTCAGTTTACTAGCAGACAGCTGAATGTTTTTGTGCAAATTTTTTTTAATAATTTTAATGAATCAACTGGTATCTGTAGCTATTCACAGTTCTGGATGAAGAAAAGAAACCCTAAAGAATGACACTTCCACCACAATGTTTCACCATGGGTGTGGTGTTCTTTTTGTGATGTTCAACTTTTTGTGCCAAACATATCTTGGAATTATGGAATTATTATATGTTTTTGAATTGTTCTCTTCAAGTCATAACACATTGTGCCACATGCTTTTGGGTGGTTTAGGAAGGCTTGGATGTTATTTGTGAGAAAGGACATCTGTCTAGCCACCCTACCCCACAGCACAGACATGTGAAGAATATCAGAGATTGTCACATACAGAGAATAATCAGTACTTAGTCTCTTCAATGGAAGGGGACATATATGGCTGCCAAGTAGATGGCTGTATTTCCCAAATATGCTGTCAATCATCTCCTACAACCTGAGTGTACTGGCCTCAGCAGGGTAGAGAGATCACAATGGGCCCTTTCTATTACTTAAAAAATCTAGCAACTTGATAATACCATTTTTATTTTGGTTCATTTAAACTCATCATGCAGCAGAAACATTCAAAAGTACTCATATTTCTAAAGGAGCTGCTTAATGCAAGACTTTTCTCACTTACGTTAATTAACTTGTCACACTCCATTTCAGTCTCAGTTAGCATATCCCCCATGTCTTACACTGTTGCTTGCAGATCCTCTACCTGGTGCTTCAGGTCAGACATCTCTACCTCTAGCTGATCAGTGGTCTCCACAGCCTTCTGAGGTTTCTCTCCTGTTTCAGCCAGGGAGACCTAAAAAGTACAACAATTAAGATTTATTCACTTCTACACACACGTTCAGACACTTTAAAAAAATGTGAGTGAGCAAGCACACACACAGAGCGAGCGAGAGAAAGAGAGCGAGAGATTTCACAATAGCAGTTGGAGTTTCATGAGAAGGAAAGTTTACCTTTAATAATTCCACTGTTTGCATCACACTCTTCTTCATCTCATCCTCTTACATATGAAACTCCTAAAACACACACACGGAGCAAAAGATGCTTAAGCTCGAGTGCTTAATGTTCACATCTGCAATGAGTCACTTCTGTTGTATTAGCAACTTGAAAATACAATTTAAATTTTTTGGTTAAATTAATCTCATCATGCAGCAGAAACATGAAATGTCTTCATATTTTTAAAAGGAGCTGCTTAATGCAAGACTTTCCTCACATTTATTTCATCAGCAGACCACCTGTAAGACTCATGGAGCACATTCCCCATTTTCTGCACTCTTCCTTGCAGTATCTCCACCTGTACGTTCAAGTTAGACTTCTCCACTTCCAGTGGATCAATGGTCTCCACAGCCTCTAGCTGTTTCTCATCTGCTTCAGCCAGGGACACCTAAAAAGTACAGAAATTAAAGCCTATTAGCTTTATTTACTTCTACACACACATTGAGACACTTTTAAAAACTGATTCATTACTCATGACAAGCACAGACACACACACACACACACTTGCTCACATGCCTAAAACACAGCCATGGTGTGTTGGCCCAACATCATTCTTATTATACCTTGATGATAAAAAGAATAATAAAGCTGATAATAATTAATAATAAACCTCATTATATAATACATTATATAACTATTATCCCTAATAGGTTTATTTCTGAGCTCGTGATAGAGATGAGATTTTAGCCTCCCATCTAATCTAATCTTGCCATCATCACTGCTCAAGCTCATTGCATCAAACTCCATTGTACAGATATTTCCTATTCTCAATCATTCTAGGGCTGCAACTAACAATTATTTTCATAATTGATTAGTTGAGTGATTATTATTATTATTATTTTATTTTTTCCGATTAATCGGATGGAGCGGGGCAAACTTTCAATACCATTTTTTTTTAAAACATAATCCACAAACTGAGTGTTACAAATATAAACTTCAGAATAAAATTTACACAACTGTTTGTCGAAAACAGAAAAGAATCCTACACACACACACACCCCAGAATATATATTATTAATTTAGGACTGTAGTTTAATTTGGTGCATTTTGTGCATCTATAAAAATGTATGAATAAATACTTATATACAATATAAAATTGTATTTATTTATTTATTTATTTATTTAATAGTATGTATACATTATTTTTCTATGGATACACAAAAAGCACATAATTAAACTACAGTCCTAAATTAAAGATAAAACTCCCTTTCACTGCACCTTATGGTTTCTGTTGCTCACTGTATTTAGACATATTATTTTACTTGTGTTTACTTTTGATCATAGTGTTTTAATTAGACATTACAGATCTTACTCACGCTCCCACTGTGTATCAGCGTGTCTACACTGTGCGTGAGGAGCAATGCAGCCACGTTACTAACACATCACTTCCGTTATAATAAAGGACAGAATTTACACTGAAAGCGTGCAGATACAGCATTTAATGAGAATAAACTTCAATTAAACTAAACCATTTAAGCAACTTGCACCAGTTTCCCCAACCCCTTGCACACAGTGGAGCATTTTGGATATAAACATAACTTTGTGCTTGTTCATCACTGTTTGATCTCCGCAGTGTTTAATATAAAATGCACTCCTGCCTTAGAGGACTTTCTTCCTCAGTCACGTGATGATTTTGCCTCCCTCTGATGAAGACTGAGGTCATGTTCGGAATAAACGGTAATGCTGACATAAACAGTAAATTGAAGAAAGTCATTGTCAGTGACTGGGGTGGGCATGCCCCATGTCACACGGAGACCAATTAATCGATAATGAGATTCGTTGACAACGATTTTCATAATTAATTCAAGTCGATTTTATTGATTAATTGTTGCAGATCTAGTATTCAATATGTATAACCATCATTTAGAATTATTACTTAATCATAATCTATATGTATAAACAATATTTAGAAGCATAATATAAATTCACTGAACAATGTTTGATCAAGTTATATTCTAAGTGCGTATTGAGTTAGATGAATTCTGTGTTTTACTGTACAATAATAGTTTTTTCTGTACCAGCATATATCTTCCTCCATAGAAGCAAATAATTTTGAGGTCAGATACCAATTAACAAGTTAGGATAGGCCTTAGGAGGGGAGGTAGGTTTCATCTAGGACAACAGGTAGAAGCAGACAGAAACTCTTTGAGGCCTAAGAAGGAAGTGTTGGTCAAGGTCAGGGAGAAACAAACAAAAAACAAAAACAAAGACTCTGTCTGAGTGAAACCTTTTAAAAAAAAAGAAAGAAAACCTCATAAAAACTTTTTAAGAAAAACAACTAACCACGCATGCTCCACAAATTTAAGATAACATATAGACATGAATTGTGGTGAAGAAGATTGATCTGTTTTTAATGAAAGGCAAAACCCTGGTTGCTACGATGAGTACGCTGTGCAAAAAGATATAAAAAAGGGCTGTGTTTGCGTATTTGAGACTTTCTGCACACTGTCTCACTTTATTGTTTCAATAAAGTTTATTTACTTTTTGACATTGACTAACCCTCTGTCTCTGAAGTTTTTTTAACTTAGGCTGAAAAGGTTGTTTGCCACGAAAAGGTCGGAAGTTCATTCCACCACTGAGGAACAGTTAGTGTGAATGTTCTGAAAAGGGACCTTGAGCCACGCTGAGTAGGCTCTACTAAGTGTTGGTCGTTAACCAATCACAGATTGTGTGAGGGAACGTAAGTCTCAAGGAGAGTGTTGAAGTAGGGGGTGCTGTTAGGAGTAGGGATGTCACAAGAACCGATACTTTGGTACCAAGTCAGTACCAACGTTCTCAAAACGTGGCGGTACTTGTTTTTCTGCAGTAGCGTGGGTAATACGTTGGTAATGAAGGTACAGAGGTTGCCATTCTTCCGGACATGATGGGGCAGCAAACATGCGCAAGTGTTTTTGTAGAGCCACAAGCGGTGAAGAAGAAGAAAAATGCCTACAAGCACACGGGGAAAACTACAGAAATTTAGCTCCGGCTGGCTTGTTGAGAGGCAGAGAGAGGAAAGCTCATTGTAAGGAAAGTTAGCATCGGTTGCCAGTATTCAACCGATGCTATCGTTCAATTGAAACAAAGCGAGGAAACACCTGAAATTTGGCGAAGCACCTGAAAGACTATATTGTTTGTTTGAGGCAGCTGAAATTGTGGTTGTGAAACCAGCTAACGTTATGCTCCATGTAATGTTTGCGATAGCCAGTTATTTGTAAATGACGATTGTAATGTTATAAACTACCTCCTAATGGGCCACCATGCATCGCCATTCAGCCCGTGTCCTGTCAGCTAAATGTAGCCTCATGTCACTAATAATTATTCAAATGTTAATGGTGTTAATAAATCTTTTCTCTCTCTCTTTTTGCCAGTAATGATCAGAGTAGCATGTCCTGCAGAAGTTTTACATTTTATTTAAAAATTTTTCCTTTTTTTTTTTTTTTTTTTTTTGTACCCCACCGTGGTGTCGACTTTGGTATCGAGTATCATGTACCTTTGGTGGTATCGGTACCGACTACTAGATTTTTAGTATCATGACATCCCTAGTTATGAGCAGAACAAACGTACCATGACCTGGTCTTGTGGAACCTCTGTGGGTTAGACCAGAGCTGGTTTTATGGCCTTTTCACATGCTGGGTCTAAATAAAGAAATAAAGCCATCAGACATCATCATCTATTATTTATGTTTTGAATTCCAGACCAGCATGTTCGCCTCACACCTGCAGGGTCGGGGGTTCGATTCCCACCGTGGCTCTGTGTGTGCTGAGTTTGCATGTTCTCCCCGTGCTGCGGGGTTTCCTCCGGGTACTCTGGTTTCCTCCCCCAGTCCAAAGACATGCATGGTAGGCTGATTGGCATGTCTAAAGTGTCCATAGTGTACGAATGGGTGTGTGAATGTGTATGTGATTGTGCCCTGCGATGGATTGGCACCCTGTCCAGGGTGTCCCCCGCCTTGTGCCCGATGCTCCCTGGGATAGGCTCCAAGTTCCCCGCGACCCTGAAAAGGATAAGCGGTATAGAGGATGAATGGATGGATGGATTCTGATCCTTCTGATCCTGGTGAAGCTCTACAGCGCAAGTATTTCACCTTTCTCACTGGCCTCAGGAATAAATACACTTTACTGATGTTTAGTATGTACATGTCTAATGTGGGCTGAGGCTAAGAACACACGCTGACAGATTTTATTACACATTCATGAAGCTAAACTCCTTCATCCATCAGTGCATCTTTCACCAAGATAGGACTAAAGCCTCTTAGCTTATGAAGGAATGAACAAATCTACTAAATTCATTTCTTTTAAAGGACAGAAGTAAACTTAGCACCGCAGGGTTACAGCAGCACGACTTCTCTCGATCGCCTCGTTTAACATAACAGTAAATGGTGGCTGCCGTGGCTGCAGCGCCGGCCGTGTACAATAGGGGGCGCAGGAGGATATCCGCTACACCAGCGCCAAGTGCACTCAAAAACGTCTTCATTTTTCTCTCTTGATAAGAGCAACTTCAATAAGCACCTTACTCGCACAAAGTACAATGAACGTCTGAAAGCTCGACGTTATTGTTCCATTCTAAGAAGCAAGAGACGTCACTCTAAAGAATAAAGCGTGATGCGTAAAAACACTGTTGCATCACGTTTCTGGTTGTTAGGAATGGTTGCTATGAGAATGAATAACGCGAATCCCTGTGTAGTTTAGGGCTGTGTTTGGCATTTTCATCTGCTCAGTTTATCTTCGTGTCATTTTGGTGTCCAACGTTTACGCATCCATGAAGAATTCAGAGAAAAATTCAGTTGGTGCAAAAACTGTAAGAAAATAAGACTTTTTTTCTGGCATGATAAACGTAATATGAGACCCATGGGGTTAGCTTTAACATTTTGGTTCTTTGATTTAATTTGATCCATCCATCCATCTTCAACCGCTTATTCCTGCTTCAGGGTCGCAGGGGAACCTGGAGCCTATCCCAGGAAGCATCGGGCACAAGGCAGGGTACACCCTGGACAGGGTGCCAATCCATCGCAGGGCACAATCACATACACACTCACACACTATGAACAATTTACCAAGCTGCCAATCAACCTACCATGCATGTCTTTGGACTGGGGGAGGAAACCGGAGTACCCGGAGGAAACCCCCGCAGCACTGAGAGAACATGCAAACTCCGCACACACATGGCCCCGGCGGGATATAAAAGTTAAATCTGAGCTTGGTTTACTGTCTACAGTTACACAATCCCCCATGTCCCTATTTGTTTCCTCAAGGTTATCTGGTTTTCTCCTACCTCCAAAAACGTGCCAGTAGGTGGATTTGCTATGCTCAATTTGCCTCTAGGAATGAATGCATATACGTGAGTGTGTGTGCATGGTGCCCTGTGCTGGACTGGCATCCAATCCAGGGTGTATTCCATCCTCACACCCAGTGTTCCTAGGGTAGGCTCACTTTTCTGCTCTTGTGGTAGGATGACTGACTGAATGAATTACACTAAAATACATTCATTCATTCATTCATTTATTTATTTTTAAGTGATGAATGTTTAATATTACACCACAAGGGGGCAGCAGAGCGACATGCCAAATACAAGACGTCTTACTGTTCAGTTATCTCTAAACTGGTCCCTGACCTGCAGTTTCTATACGCAAACAAGTCAATAAACAACACGCCAGGACTAGTTAGCTTGGAGAAATTGGGAAAAGGCTTATTTAAGAATTTCTGCTCTACGAAGTACATATTTTTAGCACATAAATACATACCCCTGACTGTAAATATGTTTTGACAGGTTAATGCATTTTCCCCTGTATACTCTGGGCCTTGGGAAATACCAAGTATATATTTAATATATATTTAATACAGTGTTATACTATGGCATATAATACACAGTTAAGGCAGTGGAACTAGATTCTGGTGAACAGTGGAATGATTTTTTTGTATACGATCTTCATGTACACTCTTTGTATATTGTAGAGCAATAGTCATTTGTTAGGATTTCCCCATTTTATTTCATTCCCACTCATCCTGTGCACAGTATCTCCATATAGACTCACTGTCCATTTTATTAGGAACACCTGTACACCTGCTCATCCATGTTATCTAATCTGCCAATCATGTTTCAACAGTGCAATGCGCAAAAAGAAAATACAGATACATGTCATGAGCTTCAGTTAATGTTCACATCAAACATCAGAATGAAATATGAGTATTTCAGAAACTGCTGATCATTTGGGATTTTCACACACAACAGTCTCTAGAGTTTACATAGAATGGTGTGGTAAAACACCAAGTGAGCAACAGTTCTGTGGGTGGAAAACACCTTGCTGATAAGAGAGGTCAGAGGAAAATGGCCAGATTGGTTCGAGTTGCCAAGAAGAACATAGAAAGTCATATAATCACTCTTTACAACCATGGTGAGCAGAAAAGCATCTCAGCATGCACAAAACATTGAACCATGCAGTGGATGGGCTACAACAGCAGAAGATCACATTGGGTTTCACTCCTGTCAGCCAAGAACCGCAGTCTGATGCTACCATGGGCACAGGTAGGCTCATCCAAACTGGACAGTTGAAGATTAGGAAAAAGAAGAAAAAAAATCGCCTGAAATACACAATCCAGCTCACCTTGCACCAACAACCATGGTTAAAGTCAAAGAGACCACATTTTTCCCAGTCTGATTTTTGATGTGAACATTAACCAAAGTTCTAGATCTGTATCTGCATTTTTTAATTTTTGCATTGTGCTTTTGTCACACACACACACAGAGAGAGAGAGAGAGAGAGAGAGAGAGAGAGAGAGAGAGAGAGAGAGAGAGAGAGAGCGTATTCAATAAACATCTCCACTGGTGAATGGAATTCAGTGAAAAACAAAAGACCTTTAAAGGCCTTTTAGTTGCTGTCATGTTCTTTCCTAATTACTCAGAAAGGCAGCATTTCAAAATCTTATCAAATAATATTTGGACTAGACAAACACACACACACACACACACACACAACACACACACCAATCTACAAAACAAAGTAATTTTTAAGTTCTTGTCTGAAACCAGTCAGAAGCTAAATTTGAACCCTGCTCCGGCTGATTTTCTCTCGTCTGGACCCAGGAAGAAGTCACACCGACACCATCGTTCAGCAAAAGCTTCTTAATTTTAATATTCAGGAAGCATAGTACATATACATACACACATATTGATAAAGAATGATACATGTCAATTAAAACATGTCACAGATAAAATCAAACATCTATTGCGTTGGTTCTAGTGATATAAAAATTTAGAGCATCTATTCTACCAGAGGCAAAGAAGTAGAAGAAGAAGAAGTAGAAGAAGAAGAAGTAGAAGAAGATGAAGAAGTAGAAGAAGGATTAGGAATGATCAAAACAACACATTTCAAGAACACAAAACAATTCTCTCTGCCCTGGTACAGAAACATAATAACAAAGACTAGAGACCTACAAAATACAGACCGAGACCATGCCTTATCACTTTCCATTCTTAGGCAAGTGATAAGACATGGTCTCTGTCTGTAAGAGTGAGGCAAAGACCTCATACTTAGGTTATAATAATAACATAATTAGATTAACAGCCCGCGTCATTACGTCACCGCGCCACGCCTTCTGACGTCCCTCCAGAATTTCACGTATCAACATACAGTTGGTCTTCGTTATGGTGCCGTATACATTTTTGGTTGTTTCTAATTAAAAAAAATCGAACGCTTTAAGCGCAGTTAATTATTTGTCATGCTGTAGGTGCTAATAGACAACTGTTTGAAGCCGTAGGTTGTGTCTCAAACCGCGTACTTAGCGTCTATAGTAGCCGAGATACATGTATTTCCCCCCACTACAGGCCTATAGTAGTATGCGGTTTGGGACGCAGCCGAACTATCTTGCTCGCCGTAAGTAAAACTGCCGTGTGTGATCGTGTCCTGTCGCACAATGCGGTGAAAACTCTCACACGACATTCATAATGTGATTAAGGTGTTTACATGTCTGTAATACACGTCCATGATGCGACTAAAACAGGAGTACTCCACATGTCTTAATTCGATTATGACCTTAATTAGATTAAGATAAGTAAAAATTGCTGTTTACATGGTAGTTTCTTAATCAAAGTATGGTCTTAATCGGGTTAGAGTGGATTATTGTTGTCCATGTCCAGGGGTGTGCAATCGTATCCGGAAAAGGCCGGTGTGTGTGTGTAGGTCTTCATTCCAACCAAGCAGGAGCCGGATAAGATTGCACACCCCTGATAAACTCATCTACTGTCGCATAACCTGCTCTCTGGAGTAATACCCCCTCTTTACTTCATTCACTTGTCTCTCATGATTGAACTTTTCATTTATTTACAAGGAGAATAATATGTTACACTTCACTCCCACCACTACGTGGGACACTTCTGTTCATGGTGCTCTTGTGGAAATTAGTGGTGTTAGTATAGGAAAGGTCGACACAGTTACTAAATAAAAATTCTGTCCAGTGTAAGTACAATTTTTAACACTGTCAGTTAGAATATTATTAGTTAACTTCAATCATAATGGTACAACATTCAAAGAGCTAAGATTGTCAATGTTTCTTTAACAGAAAACTCATTGTTAATATTAGTATGGCTAATGGAGCTATGGAATGCTAATTACAGCTGCACGTGGTACCCATGTTAGTTTTTTTTTTTTTTTTTTTTTAACGTTGTGCATCTAAGGGTCAACATTACCTTATTGGTCCTAATATAAATATATTATATCCTTATAGTAATATATATTTTCCTTGTATTCTGGCAAATACAGTAATACACAAAAACATGGCAGAGTACCTAAATGTGAAGCTGTAATTGTGAGGGTTTCCATTTTTTCAGTCAACTGCACCGCTAGTTAACTAGTTAATGTATATTAAATATTTTGGTATTCTTGGCATCGTGTTTGAGTTTACTGTTAAAATGTGTAACAGCAGTTACAGATATAAGTCGCTCTGATGCGGACGTAAAAGCGTCGGACCAATGAAATGCAATCCAGGAGAAGCGTCGCTGTGAGTGTGGTGTGACAGTGCACGGTGATTCGGCCTGACCCAGACAGCAATGATACACAGACACGGGAACAACCCGAGAGCGGTAACAAATGGCTACATTAATGGAGCGGTTGGCTTTCTTGCAAAAAATGCCGACTATTATGAAGGCGACAGCAGATGACGAAGCGCCCTGTCCTGGATACCTCTTTGAGGAAATTAGCAAAATTTCCCATGAGTCACTGGGCTGCTGCCAGTGTCTTCTTGAATACCTTCTGGAGCGGCTGCAGGTTGAGTCCTGTCATGTCAAACTGAAGGTTTTGAAGATCCTACTACATCTCTGTGGCCACAGTCCTCCACACTTTGTCACAGAGCTGAGGCGAAATACCACATTCATCCAAGAAGTAACAGTGTACAGTGGTCCTCCAGACTCTATTCATGGCAATGCACTCTTTCAGAAAGTCCGGGTCTCGGCACAGGAATTGGCTAGTGTGCTCTTCAGTGACGTGATGTCCACAGGGTCTGGTGTGTCTCCAACTTCAGGAATGGGATCAGAGTGTCTCCTCCAATCAGGAATGCTGGGATTTGGAAATAGCCCAGCGAGAAAATCATCCAGTACTCTGGGTATTTTGGATAAGATTCAGAAGGCTGCAGAGGTGGTGGCCAGTGCTGTTCTTCCCCCAACAGAGCATGCTGGTATTCGGCTCCATGATAACCACTACCGGGCTGTGGTGGCGCCCTCTGCTGTTGTGGAGGTTGCAGTGCCCGCCTGCACTTACAGTGTCCCTCCACGTAGCCGCAAAGCCTCTCACAGATGCCCCGGGAAGGCGAGTGGAGGTTGGGAGGAAACAGGCAGTGGCCACAGCTCCTCTCACAACTCCTCTCTTGAGAATGAGCAAATCATTCACGGTATCACTGAGAGGAAGCAGTAATTCAGGAGACACAGGCAGCCATTCGGGGGCGAGCCGAGAGAGCGGAGACAGCGTGTCAGAACGTGTGGAGGCTGTACAGTTGGGAGATTGTGGCCAGGAGATGGCACTGATCAGCAGACTGACCACTGGATCTAAAATCTTCCTATCCAGAGAAAAGCGCCACCGTTTCATCAAAGAGTGTTCTATTTTCAACTGTGAAGTTGTGGTAGAACTTCTCTGTCACAAAGTACAGGACCCCTCACAGACCACCCAAATGAGGGCACTATGTGGTCTGGCATGTCTGATGTGCACAGATCTGCTATCTTTAGAGCAGATCTTCAGTGTTACACATGTACGCCTCACCCAGTTGAGTAATGGCACAGCAGGACCTGTAACAAACAAGGCAACCAAGCTTCTTAGGCAGTTTGAAGCTCTATTGGGTACTTCCATAGAAGTTACGAAGCGTGACGTTACTATGGTTCCAGAATCAGCCACAAAATCCAACCCTCACTAGTCCTCTTCTCTCAGCACCACTGGATGCTGCCGGAAAGAAAGCTTCATCCATAAGTGATATACAGGCTCCCTCTGCTGGACAAGAAAATCAGGAGATCGTTTGTACCGATTCTGTAGAAGAGAGCAAACAAAAAGAGCAGAATGTTTTGGAAAACAAAGACTGCACCACAGACCCTTGTGAGAGCTCTGAGCCGTCTGTAAACCATCCCAGACTGTCACTGTTTAGTGGAATGGAGCTGATAAACAGAGGGAAACCAGTGTGTCTGATTGAGCCTGTTTTTGTACAACCAGAGCACCAGACTGGAGTGGAAACCTTTGAAAGCATTGACATGGTTATGGAGAAGAGCTCTGAAAGAACAGCAGTGCCTTCTTTATCCTCTAGTTGTGAACAAGTTTCTGCCTTCTCCTTCCTCAACCTCTGACCTGGTGTTGGCTGTTATGTTGTTTAGATGACCATTTGATGTAGATTGCAATTTTATTGATGGTGAATATGACCAGAATGGAATAATATGGGTGAAGTCTGCAAAATTTAACCCTGCACCAGGTGCATGAAGGTACAAAAACACCATTAACAAATTGTCCATTCTTGTACTTCACAAGTAATTATGCATATTTAGGATTAAAATTGATGTCCACTCAAAAAAAAAATAATTAAAAAAAAATAACAATACACAAAAACAAGTTTACAGTGTATGACCTTTCTTTGTATCAGGATTATTTCAGTGGGTAATTATGTTCTGCTTATGCCAGATGCCCAAGAAAGCAGCGGTCGACAGGGGTGCCATTTTCACAGTCCTCTGTTCATCGAAAGAGTCTATAGTCCAAAATGGCAACATAGCTACTCCTAATCAGAGCATATGGACAGAGCTTAGTGAGCAGCTAGAAAACAAGATCACTGCAAAGGCTCTATATACGTTTTGTTAAATCAAACAGACACAACATCTGGACTGCTTTAGGGTTTGATTATGAAAGTGATCATGAAACAAGTGGCAGTAGTGATGACACTGATTTTGAGCCAGGGTCCCTTACCCAAGACCAAAAGATTGCTGGACTTTTGGTCTTCAACTTCCATTTCAGACATGGATTGAATTCATGCCTGAAACAGTTCAATATAAAAACAAGTTCTCAAAAACACAAAAAAGGAATACACAATTTTGAAGCCTGGCATCTGGACACATGTAATAAATCATCACATTTGGGAAGAAGTGAAAAGCCCCTGTACATTTGTTTTTAAAAGAGCCAAGGTCTATCCATCAGTAACGGATAAATTCCTAGAAATCAGAGGCAACTGTAAGGAATGTCATGGCCACATTCACATAAAATGTGACAGAGAGCCTGAAATGAACAGCCCAATGAAGCTCAAGTGTTTAATTAAAAACACTGATGACTCCCTGCACATTGGATGTTCAAAGCGTCCGATGAGATCTTGGAGTTCGTGTTACATTTCACACATCCTGTAATCCGCTGTGTCTCTTAAAGGTTGAAAATAAATGTATTGTTAAAATAAAGACAGTCGGCAAAAATCGGCACAAACGATTTAGACCATTTCGGGTCAATTTGGAGCATGTGTAAAAAAAATTAATAATTTAAAAAATTATTTTAATATCTTCGGAACCGAAGCAGCACAAACGAAACTTTTATCAGCACAAACCAGCACAAACGAAGCACAAACGATTGAGACTATATTGAATGAACTTGGAGCATGTGGGGGGCTGATGACGTCACCGCGCCACAATTTAATGTCTAATATCTTAAAAACGAAAGCAGCACAAACGAAAATTTTAACAGCACATACGAAGCACAAACGATCGAGACTATTTTGGGTTAATTCGGAGCATGTGGGGGGGCTGGGTGACCCCAGAATGACCTATAAATATTATTTTAATATCTCCGGAACCGAAGCAGCACAAACGAAAATTTTAACGGCACAAACCAGCACAAACGAAGCGCAAACGATTGAGACTATTTTGCTGACGTTTTGCGTTGGTGGGGGGGCAGGTTGTCAGATCTGGTGGTGCAGGTCCCCCCCCGTTTTGCGAGCCTCTGCCTTCTTTCTCTTAGCCGAATAGTGAAATGAGAATGAACATTTAGACCCATGTCAAAATGCTGCTGCACTGCTAGACACTGAATGCTATTTAGTCATTTAATATGTCAAATGTTTGTAAAGACACGTACCCTACACCTGATTGAATTATGTTTTTATATTTCATTTTCAGCTGCTGCCACGTTCTTTGAATGCCTGCAGGATTGCACCTATACATGAAAATTAAATTAATAGGTTTAATGGATGGATGGATGGTTTAATAATATACTGTTCTTCCACTTTCACCTCTGATATTATGACAGTTGGGTTATAACAGTCTAAAATAGTTCTTAATTACTAACCACAAATTACATCTTCAACAAGTCTAATTAGATTAATTACTATCTCTAGAAAGTATTGGTCTACTTACTAATTTGGTCTACTTACTTATTAATTACTTTCTAAATCCCAAATCAACCTCAACCACTTGAACAATAAGGAGAGACAAGAAACTGCACTTCTAATGCTTTAAAATAAACAATATACAATTGCATGAATGATTCTTGAATTGACCAAAGAGTGTAACTACAGGGAGAAGGTTACTTTCAAAATATACCTTTTAAAATTTGATGTTAAATCCACTATTTTATACAGAATACGTGTTCAAATTCTGCATATGCTTGCATAAACACACCCAGTTCTGTTGGGGAGAAATATGCAGACCTCTTTTTGTTTGACACTGTTGCTATGGTGATTCGTGATATCTGCGCTCCATTGATAATGGCTTTTTATAGTTGTGCACGCGCTTAACTCAGAGTCAGTCAACTCAGAGTTGATTGAACCAACTCATTTCAGCTGTTCTGTAACCGGAAACTCTGAGTTTCCCATCTCAGGGTAAGTCAACTCAGAGTTCAAGTTTTAACTCAGAGTTGGTTGAACCTCATTATTGAAACGGGCCCCAGGACCTGAGTGTCACGACTTCACACGCGAAGCGACTCGCGCACGTGATTGGACAGTTTGTCGTCGATCACGTGACTCTGTGAAACCAATACACTACGCTGGAGAATGTACTGCGTGCTCCATGCGTGTCTCGAGGCTTCAGTGTCATACGTACAATCACTACCGAAGACACTCCGGTGGACCAGAGCTCTTACAAATGTAAGTTTCATTCTTATAATAACGCACAGGTTGTGTACCGTTTTTTGTTCTTGAACAGCTCTCATCTCACAAGGACGCTTTGGTTAGTTATCTGTTTGGCTATTTCGCTAATGCTAGCGCCATCGCATCGCAATTTGCCCTCGACCGGGAAACAGTGTTGGTAATTAATTAAAGTAAACAACAATAATCCGGTTTTGAGATAATACTACCCTTCTAAAGGTCCTACAATAGACCGCAGAGTGTATAGTTCGCAGTATAATGGTGACCAGACGTCCGGCTTTGTGTTGTAATGCACAGCATTTTAGTCCTTTGTCCCGCATTTTCAATAGAAATAACGAGTTAAGTCACATTTTAACTTGTTGTGCTCGAGCGCCGGTTGATGAATAGAGGGTGTTGCCTGAGAAGGTGAGTGGTAAGGATTGCACAGCTGCAGGGAATTATAGCTCTGAATGTTGTGTGTTGCAGTGAGCCGAGAATAAAAACCGGAGAGACTGGCGCCTCAAAAAACAGACAGTATGTTCACACGGACAGCAATAATCCCATATGAACCTGATTAAGACAATATTCTGATTACGAAACTAGCATGTAAACAGCGATTTCTGATGTGCCTAATGTCATGTGACATGCGGAGTATTCCTATTTTAGTCACGTTATCGATGTCTATTATAGACAATGATTACGTTTGCATGGACAGCAATAATCTAAATATTGACCTTATTCTGAATAAGACAATATTGTGATTAAGGTGTTTACATGAGTTGCTTTTAGAATATTCCTTTCATGTTCCCGTTTTACATGTTATAGAACATAGAGCGATAACAGCACACGCCATTACGTCCCCATGCAACGCCGTCCGACATTCCTCCAGAATTTCACGCATCGACATACAGTTCGTCTTCGTTATTGTACTGTATACAGCTTTGAGTTTTTATTTTAAATTTCTCGAAAGCTTCAAGTGAAGTTAATTATTAGTCATGCTGTACCTGTAAATAGACGACTGCGTCCCAAACCACGTACTTACCTACTATATAGTATGCGGTTTGGGACGCAGCCGTGCTCTCTTGTTTGCGTCAAACGGTTGAGCACTGCCGTGTGTGTACGTGTTCTGTCGCAAAATGCGGTGAAAACTCCCACATGGTGTTAATGTGATTAAGGTGTGTACATTTCTGAATTGTACTTCGATAATGCGACTGAAACAGGAATACTCCTTAATTCAGTTTGTGTTTACTTCGAGTATGACTTTAGCCGGATTAAGGTCATCAATAATCACAGTTTACATGGCCATTTCTTAGTCAGAGTATTGTCTTAATCGGGTTAATATCGGAATATTGTTGTCCATGTAAACATACTGATAAACACATACAAACTTTAATCACACTATTAACGTCGTGACTTCAACAGTTCCAGACTTTATGGGGGTGGAAATCGCACAAATAAGAAGGGAAATGTACTCGAAGACTTCACCAGCCACAATGAACTGTGTATCCTCAATACACCATCACGGAATACGTCTAGCTCTTGGAGCCTTCAGAACAAGTCCCATTGAGAGCCTTTATATAGAAGTCCGTGAAACTTGCCTCCAATATAAGTGTCTGAAACTGGCCTTAAAATATACAGCCGAACTCAAAGAAAATCTATGTAATCCAGCCTTTTCACCAGTATTCTAACCAGAATGTTCTTATCTTTATGAAGCTAGAAATATGGATTAAACTATACTTGAAGAATTTGAACATCAAGCTGGACAACATAAGATCGTATCATTTTTGGCTTGTTACCGAAACCCACCTGGACCAAACCAATTTTTATTAAGGCATTGGCTTGGCACCACTTAAAAAGGCTGAAACTCTTCCAACGTGTATGAACAGGTATTCTTGGAACTGGAGTGTAGTTTCCCAGTACATTCTTCAGTCGTCATATATGGATCCGAAAAGAATAACAGTTTATCAGCAGCAGTCGTGATTGGAGATCAACAATCTGCTATACATATTCCAGAACAGAGCTCTATCTTAACAGCTGAGGACTGAGCGCTGCTACTGGCACTGGCAAACATTGAGCAGGGTCAAGGACGAAACTTCTTATTCGCTTCAGACTCAGTCTCGTCTTTATGCACTTGAATCCATGGAGACCGATCATTCCATAATCATAAACATTTTGATTAAAATACAATAGAAGAAGGATTTCAACATTATCCTCGGTTGGGTGCCAGGAAATATTGGTCTGGCAGGAAATAAAGAGGCAGATATGGCTGCAAAGGGGGCATTGAACTTTGAGACCTCGGAATGTCTGATACCACCCTCTGACCTCAGGCCATTAATAAACTCGCATATCACCAACAAGTGGTAATCTGAACAGATTTAGCAGTTTTTATCTTGTAACAATTTTAAGTGTCTTATTTAATATTGTAAATATTTTTTGATGAACCTTTGTTTCGCCATGTGAATATCCTGGTTGCTGAGATGGCAGAAAAACTAACTAAATAAATAACCACATAGTCGAATTACTTCTTTCCTCTCAGTAAATATGGCAGATCAGATACCTTTCGGGGCCCGAGATGCTGTTCTGAAACATAGTGACACGCTCCCAGAGGACATGCCACAAATCCGAGGTTATGATTTTAATCAGGGAGTAGACCACAGAGCTCTGCTGCAGTCCTACCTCACCACGGGCTTCCAGGCTAGCAGTTTTGCCATGGCTGTACAGGAGATCAATAAAATGGTGAGTTCAAACAGCTTCTTGTTTTTCCATCTGCTTGTAACTGCTCTGTTTATCTTCTCTTTGCAAAGCCATGTTTGATAATCAAGTGTAATATAGCTATAAAGATGAGCATGTGCCAAGAGGTGGGGGAGCAGGCTAAAATGTCTCATCAAAATTTTGGCAGGCTGGATCACCATCAAAGATATTATCACGTTTATTTTGTTAGTTTTTAATGCTATTTTGCAAGTTAATGTACAGCACAACCAAACTAATTTCCCTGTTCATGAAAATACAGCTCTACAAGAAAAGATAACATCAAATAGGTTATTTCTAGACCTGTAATAATTTCAAAAACCCCTTAGAAAAAAATAGATTGGTTTTTTAATTTAAAAAAATTTAAAAACCTACAATATGTATTGCCATATCTCACAGCCCTAGTTTTAACCGAGGGTTGTTATTGGTTCGGAAGGGCTTTTCAATGTTTTCATTGCGATACTTGTCTTATTTTCAGATTGACAGGCGACTGGAGCCGGTGGAGGACCAGGAAAATGCCTGTGACTCTCAGCAGAGTCAGTCAGGATGTACCATCTTCTTAGGCTATA
Organism: Ameiurus melas; assembly: GCA_012411365.1. Taxonomy (NCBI): domain Eukaryota; kingdom Metazoa; phylum Chordata; class Actinopteri; order Siluriformes; family Ictaluridae; genus Ameiurus; species Ameiurus melas. The sequence goes on along the minus strand of CM022753.1, from coordinate 27,444,183 downwards.
CATCCAACCTCATCAGTGCTGGTGTCCGTGAGACCATCCGCTACCTTGTCCAGCACAAAATGGTAGGAACAGTTCTTAAGTCATGCCTCCTTTTGTAGCTGACTCTCCTGTGTGTGGTTTTTTTTTTGTTGTTGTTTTTTTAGGGTATGCTTGTGTTCATCACTTGGCTATTCACTGTGTTAATGCAGGTGGATGTGATCGTGACAACAGCAGGAGGTATTGAGGAAGATCTTATTAAATGTTTGGCTCCCACCTATCTGGGTGAGTTTAGCCTTCCCGGAAAAGAGCTACGACAGAGAGGCATCAACAGGTGAGCCACTAACTGAATACCAGATTTGTTTGGCAGTACCTCCCTGGTTGATCTGGTTTACTTATGAGCTGTTACAAGTTTTCTGTGTGTGAACGACTGACAGGATGTTCAGTACTTGCCCTTGGTGTCTGTACTCCAGGTGGTAGTATACTTCTCAACATGGGAAAGAGATCTGTTCATATTCTCCAAGATTTATAGCAGATAAAAATAGTTTGTTTCACGAGAACTGCATCTGAGTAGAGTCCAAAACAAATTTTATAAAGCTTAGAACGTTCATAGTCTTTCAGAACTGTTGGCTATATCTTCGCTGTCTGTCAAATGAGGGGGCGAGCAGTACATCAAGGCAGAGTCTGTGTAAATAAAAGCTGGGGTGAGAATGTTGACTATTTTTTGCTCTGGCTTCATGTATGGATGATTGCATGAGACTGGAGCACCTCCAGGCTATTTCCTTCATAATGAGTGGAGTAATCCTATTTGTTCATTTCCTTGCTGAATAGGAATAGCATAATTGTCACTCTATTAATGTGACCAGATTTGTTCAGTCTGTAAATTGCCCCCTACGCTGTCTTGCTCGTCTTCTGGACCTTCAACCTGAGTGACCCATGTTGCCCTGGAGTTTCTCCACTTAATCGTAGAACACATCCTGATATCAGACCTCACCGGACAATAACCGAGCACTCAAATAGTGCCAGTCACAGAACTTTCTGATTTTGCTCTTTTAATGCTGGTATTGTATTCTTTTTGAGGATGGGAATTACTCCGTGTTAATAATGTATTCTCTTGATGATGAGAATCATTTAAACACACCACTGACCTAGAGATGTAACGGTGAGATGAAAATTTCATATTGTGACGAAAACAATATATAACAGTTATCAGTTTTATTACGGTATTGTTCAAATGTGCTGATGCACACACTGAAATCATTTGAACAAGTTTTATATTTGAAAATCAACAAACAACAAATAAAATTGGCAGCATAAACATAACATTAATGGCGTGCGGAGTGACTCGATGAGGAACCAGGAGCATCACTAGTGCATGCCCACTCTGTAAACAAAGGAATAACAAATGCAGGGGTATAATAATGAATAATATATTATTATTATTATTATTATTATTGCTGTGGTTAAATCTTTTGTTATTATTAACTTGCACATATTTTAAATGATCACGATATGTTGAGTGGGTGACTAAACTGCATAATGTTATTACATGGCTCTGTGAAATTCTTGATTCTGGTCAGTCCGTGGTCTGATATTACCAGTTTATGACCTTCTTCAATAGCAACGCAGTACAACACTACGCTCATCCTGACACTACGGCTTCTTTAATGTCTCGCACTTTCTCCTTTCATACAAACACAACTGGTGCCATCGTGGGTCTCTGTTAAAGTTATTGATTATATTGAAAATGAAATCGAAGGAATTCGGTATTTCTATCGGCCGATTGTTTTGTAGACTACAATGGATTATAAAAGAATAAAGAACAGGTAAAATTTGAAAACCTTCATCTCTAATCTCTATTTCCTGTCCCTGTTATTGTTTGAAAAGTCATGTATTAGTGGTATTAATGTGCATTATCCCTTAAGTGTCACACTTATTTGTTACTGTCTTGTTTGAACCTGTTTTTGTCTTGGCTCAAAGCCATGTACTTCCTAGGAGCATTTTCTTTGTGGAAGCTTGTGTTTTTATTATACGTGAGATTAGAAATGATCTCAACCCAATGTAGTATTTTGTGTCCTACTATTTACTTTTCCCCAGCTCATGTATTGAGCTAAAAGTTAACTTACCATGCATTTATTATTATGCATTTATTTTAATTTTATTTTTTTATATAAAATCCTAAATATGACCACACTTTGGATTTGGCCCTCTTGGAAGGTTGGAAAATCTCCCGAGCTCCGTCGCTACCTTCCGCCATGTTTTCACACAAAAAAAACAACAAAAAAAAACAGCAATGTTGCATGCTGGACCTGTGTCAGATCCATGCTGGGTGTGTGTAGACAGCATTAACTGTGAGTTTTACACATCACGGTTTTAATGATAATTAAATGTGACACGGTAATACTAACAGTCTGGGAATTTTATTGTGAAACCAGTAACAGTTTCATCCCTATGTTGACCACATGGGTTGCGATAAAGAAAAAATCAGTCTGTAAAATCTTGCAAAGATGGACAGTGGATTCCATATAGCTGCTTTACATGTGTCCGCACAGGATACCCCTTTTCCCAGTAGATAGCCATAGCCATAGTAGAATGGCATTTAAGGTAAGATGGCATTTCTTGTTTGCGTTGTCACTTCCTTTACTAAAAGAGCTAACCTGACATAAGACACCAAAGCCCCTTTATGGTGCTCCCCAAAGCACAAATACTTGATCAGTGACCTGTGAGCTGTCTGTTTCTTTCACATAGAACCTATTTTCACTAGTTACGAGCAACTTTTTCCAGTGTTTCCAGTTTGCAACTGGAAGCATTGCCACTTCATTGTTCCTGGTGACAGTAGCTGTGTTTTTAGTAGGAATTTCTTGTTTTAGAATTGGCAACCTGCTGGTCCCTAATGACAACTACTGCAAGTTTGAGGACTGGCTTATGCCCATCCTGGATCAGATGGTGTTGGAGCAGAAAACAGAGGTCAGAAACATCTTGTTTATAATTTGACCATTTTGCTTGCATTTTGGTTGTAAAGACGTGCATACCACTAAGGTAAAACATTGGGTATTGCACATAATGAGTCAACATACAGGTATGGAATAAATTTCAGAGTCGTGAAAGTTCAAGATTTGTACACAGTTCTGTTATCACACAACGCAAGAGGTAGACACGTTGCATCTATGTACAGGCCAGAAAACTAAATATCAAATGCACAAACCGTGGCTGGACATTTAGTGGATACCAAAAAACGCACATCATTCTCTGAAATCCACAGGCTCATCCTCCAATGCACATGCAGAAATATCATCGGCTTTTACTTGCATCAGTAGTCCAATTACATCAATGACCATTGTGTATGTTTGAAAATATTGGAAAGCTTCAGATCAGAGGTCAGGAAAGTTTTCAGCTCAAAATCGTTTATGAAAATTGTTGTCAATCTCATTATCGATCATTTGGTCTGCACGTGGTACGTTTACTCACTACGTTACTACTTTTCCAAAAGCACGCGTCGGAGAGTAAATACTAAAGTTGTGTCCTTAATAACATACAACACACTTATACTATGTACTCTACCATCTAGTCTATGAATTTTAGAAAGGTAATATCGTCTCAAATGGAACATTAGCAATTTTTATTTTTTATTTTTATTTATTTATTTATTTATTTATTTTTATTATTATTGACCGGAAAAATAAGCTGCTTCCTAGGCTATGGTACATGACGTCATTCACACGTTATACAACGCAGCTAGCTTTAGCAGGTACCCAGAGTCAATGAAAATTGGCTTTCTTCAGTTTACTGTTTATATCACCATTACCTATTATGTTCAACATGACCTCAGTCACCATCAGATGCAGGCGTAATCGTCAAGTGACGGCAAATTCACCTGTCCGTTCGGACTAGAAAGAACGATATAAGCGTCTATTTCTTCTTTGAGCCATTTCACCTTCAAAACAGACTGGCTATGTAGATTTTTAACCGATTTTATGAAATTTGAGCTGCTTGTGCCACATCACGATTGGTCTGTGTATACATGACAAATGGGCATCGATTATGAATTCTATAATATTTTTTAAATGTGTAGAGTTTTAATTAAATTGACACACTAGCTTTTATGATTCGTGATTGATTTTGTTTATTTACTTTTGAAAGAGCTGTATATGGCTCGCGAGCCACGGGTTCCCAACCCCTGCCTGAGATCATTTATAAGGCAGATCACAAGGGACAATTCAAAGTACCCTGTCCACCTCTTGACATGTTCTTTTAGCTGACAGGAAACCCGCTCACCCACACAGAGAGAACATGTGAAACACCACACGGTCGGTAATCTGAGCACAAAATTGAACCAGGCACTCTGGAGCTGTGAGCCAACAATGCTACTCTCTGTGGAACCCAAATACTGTACTGTGTGCCAATATTTTATGATCCATATCAGTATTGGCTTGGTGTTTCTTGTTATAAGTTTGTACTGTGTTGTACTCTTAATCTGTGTTGGTTGAGTCTAAATGTATGCTGTTTCATACTTAGGGCACATGTTGGACACCCTCAAAAATGATCCACAGACTAGGCAAAGAAATCAACAACCCTGACTCTGTTTACTACTGGGCTTACAAGGTAGAATGTTGATTCAAATACTTTTTCACATACTTTGATTCATGAGTAGTTATGCAAGTTCTGTCAAACTGTCAATAATATTTATTGATTTATGACCGAGTTCCCCTGACTGACAGTTCTGTAGGAACGCCTAATTTATGACCAGGGTTGGTGGGGATTAGCCCTCTGGATAGTGTGTGTGTGTGTGTGTGTGTGTGTGTCATGGGTTTGTTGATCAGAAAATGCTTAGGACATGTTTTTGCTAAAGAGTTTGGTGTGAACCGTGCTTTTTACAGTTTTAACCCACACACAATGTATATATTTTGTGGTATAAGTGATTATTTGTTTCTGAAATTTCTTTTTGTGGTAAGTATTGTTTGATTATGAAGCACAAGTATGGTTTAGGTGAATCTGGATAATTTAAGAAAGTATCAAATGATGGTGTATTGGCTATGATGCGTGCACGTATTAATGCGGTCGATCCGTTTTTGTGTAACTATGCTGTTCGTAAATACATGATTGAATGTGGTAGATGTTTTAGAATTGTGGATATAAATGAACAGAATGTTGTTATTTCAATAATTAAAACATTTGTTGATTACATTGTTGAGAAAACACTGAGGTGTATAAAAGTTCTAGATCCCTCAATGTTGTATGATACCGTTGTTCTCTTTTACTGAAATTAAACCAAAACACTTAAACCATTGCGTTCTTCTTTGTGGAGACTGAGGTGACAATATGTCGGAAGAAATGCAAAAAAAAAATTATTAGATACCTTCTAAACATGGTTCTTTAGGAGGTTAAACATTTAAAAGGTGATGTTTTAAAGAAATCGTGCATTTTGTTTAAACTATAAACAAGTTTTCAGAAAATGGTTCACCAACGAGGATACTTGCACAGAACTGTTGCTAAATACATCACCTTTTAAATGTTTTACCTCCTGAAGAACCATGTTTAGGAGTTATGTAATAAATATTTTTTAAATTTCTTCACACAATAACCAAATAATCACTTGAACCACACAATGTATACATTGTGTGTATACATTAAAACTGTAAAAAGCACGGTTCACACCAAACTAAAACTAAAAAAAACATGTCCTAAGCATTTTTTGATCAACAAACCCATGAAACGCATACCCATTATTTATCTATCTATCACTCACTCACACACACACACACACAAAATGTCCAGTAGCACCCACATACGCCTACATACTTAGGGCTAACTCCCACCTTCCCTGGTCATAAATTGCGCCTACAGAACAGTCAGTCAGGGGAACTCAGAGGGTCATAAATCATCGATCAATTTGATTGACAGTTTGACAAATTGTATGATCTAACTACTTTGCTGTTCCTTGTTTGTAATTCTTTACTGTTTTATTGGAACACTAAATTTACAAGGACAACAGTAATCTAATTATTGACCTTATTCAGAATAAGACAATATTGTGATTTTTAAGGTATTTACATGAGTCGCCTTTAGAATATTCCTTTCATGTTCCCATTTTGCATGTTAAAGAACATAGATCGATTAACGTCACGTCATTACATCCCCATGCCACGCCATCAGACATTCCCTCCAGAATTTCATGTATCAACATACTGTTCATCTTTGTTATTGTACTGTATACAGCTTTGGGAGTTTCATTTTTAATTTTACAAAAGCTTCAAGTGCAGTTCATTATTTATCAAGCTGTACGTGCAAATAGATGACTGCTTGAAGCCATGGGCTGCGTCCAAAACCGTGTACTTATCTACTATATAGTAGCTGAAGTACATATATTTTGTCTAGTACATTGTAGGTAAGTACACGGTTTTGGACGCAGCCACGCTCTCTTGTTTACTGTCTTGTGTACATGTCCTGTCGCAAAATGCGGTGAAAACTCTGACATGACATTAATAGTGTGATTAAGGTGTTTACATGTCTGTAATGCACGTCAATACTTTGACTAAAAAAGGAGTACTTCACGTGTCCTGATTCGATTTGTGTTTACTTTGAGTTTTGCTGTTTACATGATAATTTCTTAATGAGTATTGTCTTAATCGGGTTAATGTGTTGTATATTCACGAATATTGTTGTCCATGTAAACATACTGGTAGACAATCAGTAACACCACAGGAAACAATTCAGTACAATGGTACTGATTACAGTGAGCTTCATTGTAAGCTCACTGACTGACCTTTATTTGTATGTATGTAATATAATGTTGCATTTAGTGACGTGTCTTGAATGTCAGAGGTTTTGAACTCCCAACGTATTATTTTTTTTTCAGAATGACATCCCAGTGTTTAGTCCCGCCCTCACTGATGGTTCATTGGGTGATATGATCTACTTCCATTCCTATAAGAACCCAGGACTGGTTTTGGACATTGTTGAGGGTGCGCAGTTCATATATCATACACTTTGCAAAGTGACCAAATCCAGACCTGAAAACCTTTTACAAATTTTGTCTTTGAGCTCTGCAGTTGGAGTAAGCTGTTAGGTGTTATCATTCAAAAGTAGAAACAGGAGTGTGCATATATACTTGGTTTATGGCAACTACCAGGTGTTTCGGGGAAAAAAATATGCTACTTGTTTGTTTTAGGATTCTAAGAGACTTGAGTACCAGACCAACCTCATCGGCAAGCCATAAAAGCCCTCTTCAAAGCTTCTGAGATGAGCAGCTAGTGGCTCTGAACAAAGAGGAAGGACCCCTATTGGGCCCTAGGCATCAAAAGGAGTGAACCAGTGGCTCTTAGGCCCCAAACAGATCACAGGGTGAGCACCCCCTGCTGGCCTCAATAATACTTCTTCCAGCAGCAAGGTCTCCCATCCAGCTACTGGGCAGGCTCAACCCTGATTAGCTTCAGTGGGACACCAGACCAGAACTGCAGGTTGATCTGGCTTTGGCAAGCTCTGGTGAAGTTAAAAAGTTCTGATGCCTGCAGTTTGGGCTCCCGCCCTGTCTGAAGTGCAAGGCCTCAATCTACTTGTAGCCACAGCTGCCCCACCTTGTCAACTTGGAGGGAAGAAAACGTCAGAAGAAAATGTGTCACTCCAGTACAAAGACAATGTTGGCCACAGGAACAAGTGAGGGAAGGCTTTGGCCTTGTAGCCAATAAACCACTCTTGTGGTGGAGGAAGTGGGTCAACAAGAATAGGCTACAAGGTGCTAAAAGCTGTTGCCTAGGCAAGGCAGGGGCACTGGATGAGATCAGAGGGAATAGCGAAAAGAAAGATCTCTTGGAAAGAACAGTGGGACATGGAAGCATGCAGATCAAGCTTCATTATTAGAGCTACATATGATGTCCTGCCATTTCTCCAAAATCTCAGCCAGTGGTACTGCAAAGATCCGACATGCCCCCTATACCCATCCCCAGCAACACTGAAACACACTTTAGTCAGGTGCAAAAAAAGCCTAACACCTGGAACAAGATACTCACATGCCTAGCAGCAGTGTACTTTTAAGCCTTGTAGTGTGCCCAGAAGGCACCTCATTAAACATTTGTAAAGCAAGGCCAGAATCATTCCAAGCTCCTCGCACCTACAACAGAGCCTGGACAGCTGGGTGCAGCAAGATGTTGCTAGATGTTGCGGCTGTGGCTCAGGCGGTAGAGCGGGTTGTCCACTAATCGTAGGGTTTGCAGTTCGATTACCGGCCCACATGACTCCACATGCCGAAGTGTCCTTGGGCAAGACACTGAACCCCAAGTTGCTCCCGATGGCAAGTTAGTGCCTTGCATGGCAGCTCTGCTACCAGTGGTGTGTGTGAATGGGACACTGTGTAAAGCGCTTTGGATAAAAGTGGTATACAAGTGCACCATTTACCAAGATGTTGGCCGATCTGGGTTATGGGTATATGGTTTACCAGATCTTGTGCTGTAGTCATCCTCTCTGATTCTCTTGCACATCGTGGAGCTTACAGTGATCTGGGAAGATTTCATGGACCAGGCCTATGAGCACAAGGCTTGGCTGGATCCTTATGGATCTGTCGAGTAGACATAGGCTATAGAGTATTTACAGCCATGTCAACAACTAGGCTTCAAATCAACTTGGGAGTATGAGAATGGACTCCTCAGCAAGCCATCAAAGACTTCTCAGCAGCCTCTGAAAAGTGCAGGTCAGTAGCTCTGTATATAAAAAGAAGGATACCAGGCATCAAAGGGCATGAACCTGGGATGCCAGGTGTCACTGCTGAACCCTCTGGAAGTGTAGTGGGTTAATCAGTGATACACTGATAACCATAATAACCATCAAGATGCCAGAACTATTCCCTCAGAAGCTGTGAGGCAGCAATTTTGATTTACTTGCAACACTACAGGAATTGTAAGGCTAGTCCTATATTTGCTTTATGTAACTTTTTTTTCCCTAGAATAGGAAGTAAATAATAAACCAACAACTCCCGATGGTTCGTGCAAAGCTCCGCACATATGCACACTCCAGTTTCTACCTTAAACAAGTGATTTGTGAATTTACTATTTCAGAACTGTATCATGACAAATTTTCTCCTGTTAATCACAGGCTGGTTTGCAGAGGGGATCAGATTGCACTTTTTGAGTGTTATGCTGCCATGTCCTAAATGATATATAAAAAAAAAGCCCTAATACTATTTAACTGATTCACAGAAGTCAAATCTGGTTTTTAATTGAGCTTGAAAACACATACCAAAAAGTCGATTTTCATATATGTTTGCCTTTCAGACTGAAGAAACTGTTTTCTGTTCAAATATAAAATGGCAAATGTGACTGACGTTGCCTGTCGGAGCATATTGCAGAGTTTTGTCAATTTTGAACTTATCCACACTATATATGTTCCTTGTTGATTTTTGTAACGTAGACATCCGGAGGATGAACTGTAAAGCTGTATTTGCCAAAAGCACAGGTATGATCATCCTGGGAGGAGGCCTTGTGAAGCACCACATCGCCAATGCCAATCTTATGGTGTGTAACGGAAAAACTAGCACATGCTCTGTCTTAGCACTTGGACAAATTAGAACTGAAAGTAATGTTGTTATAATCTAAAATCTCTTTTGATCTTGCTCTTAGAGAAATGGTGCAGACTTTGCAGTGTTCGTGAACACAGGGCAGGAGTTTGATGGCTCAGACTCAGGGGCCAGACCAGATGAGGCTGTGTCTTGGGGGAAAATCCGCATGGATGCCAAACCTGTCAAAGTAATGTTTGACTTTACCTCTAACAAGGAGTGGAATGATGCACTCTATGGCCTATAGTATGTAGAAACCTGACCATCACACCCGTATGTGGGTCTTCCCTGTTGACACAATGTTGGAAGCACATAACTGCCAAGGAAGTCCGTTAAGATTTCCTACACTAGAACTAAGGGGCTCAAACCTGTTCCAGCATAACTATGCCCCTATGCACAAAGAGAGGTCCATGAAGACGTGGTTTGTCATGATTGGTGTAGAAGAACTTGAGTGGTTTGCACAGAGCCCTGACCTCAACCCCACTGAACACCTCTGTGTTGTCTGAAATAGTATGCAGACAACACCCCAGGCCTCCTCACCCAACATCTGCATCCAACTTCACTAATGCTCTTGGGTCTGTCTGGGCAGAAATTCCCACAGCCACATTCCAGATTCTAATGGGAAGATTTCCCAGAAGAGTGGCGGCTGTTATAGCAGCAAAGAGGGGATAATGTCTATTGTTTTAAGCTGGAACATTCAACAAGCAAACGTGGTTGTGATGGTTCGGTGTACACAAAGCATATAGTGTATGTAGAATTTATGCTATGATCATGATGCAAGCCAATACTTTTTGCCCAATACAGTTTTCAAAATATGGGACATTTTTACACATGGTGGTGATATGTGGGTGATGGTAGTACTATTTTTGTCTGCTTTAAAGCATACAAACAATTTCAGAAGTATTGGCACCCTTCCAGAAAATGGTAAAAAATTAGTGTGTAAAATAAACATTACACACAATGAGTGAAAATTCCACTCAAATGATTGTAGAAATTACTTAAATTGCCTCTAAAAATGGTTCTTGTAGTAACAAAGTATAAATGTATTTTCTATTATAAACATGCAGAATTATTTCCATCTTTAATGTGGAAAATAAAAAAATAATTGTTATTAGTAATGTATTAATTGTATGAAATAAAATTTTGCCTCATGGTGGAAAAACAAGGTTAAGTTATTTATAAGTTGTTATATATCATATATACATAAGTTATTTATGTGAAAAGATTTTCCTCATTAGGGATGCTGGTAATACTGGAGTTGATTATTATACAGTGATTGAATTGTTTCAGATTTCATGTTTGCTGTACAGTCACAATTGTTTGTGATCAGACTTGAGCATTTGAATTCTTGGTGTACAGCTACATTGACTGTTAAGTTTCATCTGTGGTACCTGGTTCTGTTGGAATGCTCCTTAAGTGCAATAATAAGAATGCAATAAATAATGATGCAATATGAACGTTAACTTTGGTTCTGATTGTGTAGTGACTGTGTGTTTGTTGTCGCAGATCTATGCAGATGCCACTATAGTCTTCCCCCTGCTGGTGGCTGAAACATTTGCACATCAAGCCAGCAAACTGACAGCAGATAAAAAGGGTGTCTAAACACTACCTGCTCTTTCACTACCTGTGGATTCTCTCTTTTTCACCTCTTTCCTTCATCTTTATTTTTTTGTGGGTTCTGTTATGTCTGTTTTTGTTTGTCCCGATTCCACCTATTTGTTCATAGCTACCCGATTATTTTATACATATGTCTTCTTATTGAAGTTTTATTTATATTTTTGGGTACCTGTATCCTTGTGTTCCATTCTTTACTTGGTAGCATGTTTTCTTCTTTGTTTTGGCTAAGAGAAATTTAGTCTGTCTGCCGAAAGATACATAACATATAATATAAATGCTTTTATTAAAGACTGGAAGAAGCTGAAATAAGATGGTTGTATATTTTTTGCTGGAACAGCATGTTTACTAGTTGGCAAAATCTTACATTAGATTGTTGCCCTGAAGTTGCACTCAGAATGACCTTTTTTAACAAAGGGTCTAGAAAGAAGTTGTTTTTCTCAATTTACCCCTTTCTTACTAGCGAGTGATATTCTTGACAGTTTTCAGTTAGGATTTTGAGCCGGTCACAGCACAGAGACCGCCTTGTTAAAAATGATCTTTTAGTTGCTTTTGACTTTGTGCTGTGTAATTTTATTAATGTTAGATCTTCATGCCGCATTTGACACTGCTGATCACTCAATCCTCTTAGAACGTTTGGAGTATGAAGTCGGCATTCGAGGGACTGTAGTAAAATTATTTGATTCTTATTTACTTGATAGAACATTTTCTTTGAACATTTAAAAACTGTTCTTCGTTACCCTAAAATATGGTCTTTCTCAGGGTTTGTATATGGAGTTTCTGTCGGACTTTGTAGTGCTGTTGTGTGTACGTTGGTGTTTTGTCATGTCACTGTTCTTTGATTTTCTGCTTGTGAAACATTTTGGTCAACTCTGTTGTTTTTAAATGTGCTGTATAAATAAATTGAGTTGTTATTCTTTTAATTATAGAAAATATGAACAATGTCATTTTTAACTGGTCAGACTGACATTCTGTTGCTTCAGCCATTCATATCTTTTATGTGAATTTGACATTTCTGATAGAGATGCACAGATATAAAACTTCTCAGCCATTACGATAACCGGTTATTCAGAGTGATATCGGCTGATAGCGATAGTTCTGCCTTTTATGACTTATTTTAAATTAATAAATATGAATTCCACAATTCTGAAAGAAATGCAAATAAAAATGTTATTCTCTCAATTTCAACAAGTTGTTTCACAGTAACTGGTCTCATAAACAGAAAACACATTACTCTAACATTAACACGTGAACTAAATTTTTTATATATATATATATATATAGAATGTTTTATTAATTCATATGAACGTTGACTGAATTCTAAAAAACCTCCTGTTAGTCTCACATTCACTCACCACAAACAAAAGCATTTCTACTTCATCATTAACATCAAAGTGGTAATATATAATATATACCTTTTAATATATTAACTTTATATGAAATATACTACTCTACAAATATATTTTTCGGTTCTCTCTATATTTATTTATTTTTATTTTTGAAAATTCACCTTCATTTAAATCTTTCAACGGTGTACTTTCATTTTAATTCGGCGGGAGTAGCGTGGGGAAAAATTTAGTCTTGCTGCTGAAACTTTCACTGGTGCAGCGTCCGGTGTATTGTCTTAACAGTGCGGAGTTTACAAACTGCAGTTCCCTTTCAAAGGGAACTTCGACGTTGCATTTAGCATAACAGTATGGGGAGCGCCTTGCGCGCGTGACGGTATCTGAAGCTTGTGTAAAATCATGCCTCTACTTATAGGCCTGCCATGATCAGGTGACGTGGCAATTAAGCGCGTCGCATGATATATATATGGCACCTGTGAACCCCGCCGCCAGCCTTATTATCTTCAGCGAGACTGCATGTCTGTGGTTTGTGGTAAAGAAAAGAAACGCTTCATTTCTCCTCGGTATTTCTCAAAATCTCTCAACTTTTCTATCCCCTTTTAAGAAAAGTAAAGGAAAGAGCAAAAAATGAGCGAGGGAAAGTTCAGAGAGTGTGTTACGCCTTGCCCCCGTTTCATCACGGGAGGAGACGGACACGCTTTCTGCGTGAAGTGTTTGGGCGTAGCGCATGCTACAGCAGCCCTCGAGGGGTCTGACTGTCAGCATTGTGAACGTTTCACGATTCTCACCTGATGGGAGTTGGGTCTCAGCCTCGCGGGTCTGGGCTGGCCGCTGACTCTGAGGAGGCGGTAGAGGGCGCCATTTCCCCAATAACTGACAGCAGCTCTCAGGCATATAAAGAGCTGCTTGAGGTGATCACTAGGGCGGTCCAGAAGTTGAATCTAGACTGGCCTGGGGAAGAGGAAGTGGCTCGTAGCAGGCTGGATGAGCGTTTCCTCTCCAGTGAAAGTAAACACAAAGCTCCCTCACACTACAGAAAACTCCCCTTTTTCCCAGAAGTGCATGATGAGATTTCACGCTTCTGGAGAAAACCTTACACTAGCCGTGTTTATAACCCCGCAAAGTGTGATTACTCAGCCATCGTGGGGGGTGCGCAGCACGGCTATGCGGTGATGCCAAAGGTGGAGGAGGCGCTTGCGAGCCACCTCTCTCCATCTACGGCAGGTAATTTAGGGAGGCCAACCTTACCGTCTAAACCGTGTAAAGTCACTTCGGGGTTGGTGGGCAAAGCCTATGCGGCGGCGGGTCTTGCATGTGGGTCCCTGCATACAATGGCAGTGTTGCAGGCCTACCAGGCAGACCTGCTGAGTGAGCTGGATACTGGTGAGGGAATTGGGCCAGAGGCAGTGGCAGAGCTGCGCCGCGCCACAGATTTATCTCTTCGGGCGACCAAGCAAACGGCTCGTCATATCGGCCGTTCAATGGGTAAGCCTGGTTGTGGCGGGAGAGGCACCTATGGCTCAACCTGTCAGGCGCGGGGACAAGGATAGGGTCTCCTTGCTGCGAACGCCCTGTTGAGCCTTCCGGCCTGTTTGGTGGCGCAGTCAATGCCATCTCCGACAGGTTTCGGGCGGCAAGACAGCAAACGCGGCGTTCAGCCGGTTCCTTCCCCGTCGTATCGAGTTACACGGGCCTCCATGAGTGGAGCCCGGCCCAGTGTTGGCGCGGGAGAGTGCAGAAGACGAGTGTGGCGGCCCGCCTCCCCCGCAGAAAGCCAGGGTGACCGGCCGCCACAGCCACAGCCTGCTGGGAGGCCTGATCTGAGAATGATCATAAAGGCAAGGCAGGCACGGGAAACGGTCCTGATGGGTCACGGAGGGACATATCAGGGGACATGAGGCGGCCGGGACATCCAGCCCCCAGTGCTACTGTAGGGCCTGCCCTGGCCGAGCCCGTCCCACATTTCCAGCCTTCTCTGGTCAGCGAGCTGTCACAGGGGCGGGCGGAAATCTGATGCTTTCCCTCCAACAAAATGTGGAAAAGCTGACATCACTGAAGGACCATCTGGCAGCGTGGAAACTACTGCCAAATGTGTCCCCATGGGTTCTGTCTACCATAGAAAAGAGGCGCTACGGGTCCAGTTCAGCAGCTCGACCCCCCGGTTCAGTGGTGTGCTCACGACATCTGTCAGCACAGAGCAGAGCCCAACGTTAGCAAAGGAAATAAGCTCCCTTTTGGACAAAGGGGCCATAGAACATGTACCCCGTTCCCTAAGGGAGGGAGGTTTTTACAGCCGTTATTTCCTGGTCCGCAAAAAAGATGGGAGTATGCGGCCAATTTTGGATCTGCGTCATCTGAACCGTACTCTTCAGACATACAGGTTCAAGATGCTGACGCTCAAACTTATCGTGCCACAGATTCAGTCCGAGGACTGGTTTGTGACGATAGATCTGAAAGACGCATATTTCCACATAGGAATATCGCCCAGTCACAGGAAGTTCCTGAGGTTTGCGTTTGGAGAAAACACATACCAATTTCGGGTTCTTCCTTTCGGGCTGGCTTTATCCCCTCGCACCTTCACAAAGTGCATGGATGCTGCTCTGGCTCCCTTGCGACTCCAGGGCATCCGTGTACTAAACTACCTGGACGACTGGTTAATTCTGGCACGATCCAGGGAACAGGCGGTTCAACATCGAGATTTTGTTCTCGCCTACATGAGGAGCTTGGGGCTCAGGTTGAACCTCAAGAAAAGTATGCTTTCCCCATTGCAGAGGACAACTTTTCTAGTGGTCATATGGGATTCTACTACAATGAGGGCGTTTCTATCCCCAACACACGTACAATCGATCCTATCAACCTTGAGCAAGATAAAGCAGGGTCTGGGCATCCCCTCCAGCTTTTACGAGCGGCTGTTGGGCCTTATGACAGCAGCAGCCAACGTCATACCGTTGGGCCTATTGCACATGAGACCGTTTCAGTGGTGGCTGAAGAGTCGGGGGTTTCATCCGAGGATGAAACCGCTGGGAGTAATCAGAGTCACGCGGCGATGCCTACGTGCTCTGAGTGTTTGGAGGTGCCCGCAGTTCCTAGCCTCGGGTCACACTCTTAGGTCCCTACCGCCAGAAGCGGTAATGACAGACGCGTCCCTCGCAGGCTGGGGGCGCAGTCTTAAATGGCTGTCCAGTCTTTGGGCCGCGCCGCCCTCATCTGAAGTGGCATATAAATCGCCTAGAGATGTGGGCCGTATTCCTAGCACTGAAATTCTTTCTCCCTCAGTTGAGAGGTCACAGTGTGCTAGTTGTGTCAGACAACACAGCTGTGGTCTCGTATATCAACCACCAGGGAGGGTTACGTTCACGCCCCCTGTTCAGGCAGGCGCAACTAATCCTCCTCTGGGCGGAGGGGAAGTTCTTGTCAGTGAGTGCAATGTACATTCTGGGCAGTCGGAATGTGGGGGCAGACATCCTGTCGAGGCAGGGGCTGAGGCCCGGGGGGTGGAGGCTCCATCCACAAGTGGTGGAGTCCATATGGCGGAGGTTCGGACGAGCGGAAGTGGATGTGTTTGCCTCCGAGGAGACAACACACTGCCCGCTGTGGTTCGCCCTCACTCCTCCTGCCCCATTGGGACTGGATGCCATGGTGCACACGTGGCCGAGGTCACGTCTATACGCTTTCCCCCCGATTGCTCTGTTCCCACAAGTTCTAACGAGAGTTCGCCAAGACCGTCTACGTCTGCTGCTAGTAGCACCGTTTTGGCCAGCTCGAATTTGGTTCTCGGAGATAATGTCCCTGCTCGACGCCACTCCTTGGGAGATTCCCATCCGCAGGGACCTACTGTCTCAAGCCGGAGGGCTGATCTATCACCCTCGGCCAGAACTATGGAAACTGTGGGTCTGGCCCCTGAGGGGCACCAGCTCATAGATTCTGGTCTCACAACTGAGGTTGTAGAGACCATTTTAAACACTAGAGCACCATCCACAAGGAAATTGTATGCTCTCAAGTGGCGGCTTTTTGTCTTGTGGTGTGAAGAACGTCAGTTATACCCAGCGAACTGCGCAGTGGCTACAGTCCTGGAGTTTCTGCAAGAACGTTTTTCAGCAGGGTTGGCTCCTTCTACAATCGGGGTTTATGTGGCCGCCATTTCGGCCAGCCATGCCCCTGTTAATGGAGCCTCTGTGGGGCAGCATCCTCTGACTTCGAGGTTCATCGCGGTGTCAGACGGTTGAGGCCCATCTGGCCGCGGGTACCTTCTTGGGACCTTTCTGTGGTCTTGGAAGGTCTGTCGGGAGCCCCATTTGAGCCCTTAGAGTCAGCCTCGGAGAAGCTTCTGACTCTAAAGGTAGCTCTTCTACTGGCCCTGACATCTCTCAAGCGAGTGGGGGATCTACAAGCTCTCTCGGTTGCCCCCCATCCCCCCCCCCTTGACTTCGCCCCCGGACTGGCCAAGGCCTTCCTGTACCCTAGGCCGGATTATATTCCTAAAGTGCCTACATTGGCTGCCCACCCTGTGGTGTTGCAGGCCTTCTGCCCTCCTCCGTTCCTCACACCGGAACAGAAGAGGTTGCACCTGCTGTGTCCGGTAAGGGCCCTCTGCACTTACGTCCACCGCTCCTGGCCAGTGGCGTAAGTAGGGGTGACGCTGTGTCAAAACAGCGCATCTCTACTTGGATAGTGGAAGCAATCTCTATCGCTTACGAGGCGCGCGGTCTCGCCACGCCTCTAGACATAAGAGCTCATTCCACTAGGGCGGTCGCCTCCTCGAAGGCTCTGTCGAAAGGGGTGTCCTTGCACGATGTGTGTGCGGCCGCAGGGTGGTCTACGGCCACACACGTTCATTCGTTATTACAGCCTGGATGTTAATTCCACCCGGGCTCGAGTGTCTTGCAGTGACCCTCGGGCTTTCGGTATTTTTGGACAGGCCGTACCCTTGGTATGACGGAGTGGGTATTCCGTTCCCCATACTGTTATGCTAAATGCAACGTCGAAGTTCCCTTTGAAAGGGAACGTCAGGGTTACGTATGTAACCCTGTTTCCCTAGAAGGAAGCGAGGCGTTGCATAGCGCTGTCATACCAGGGCAGGCCTGTGAATTGCGTCTTCGCTTCAGATAATAGAGGCTGGCGGCGGGGTTCACAGGTGCCATATATATATCATGCGACGCGCTTAATTTCCACGTCACCTGATCATGGCAGGCCTATAAGTAGAGGCATGATTTTACACAAGCTTCAGATACCGGTCACGCGCGCAAGGCGCTCCCCATACTGTTATGCTAAATGCAACGTCTCGTTCCCTTCTCAGGGAACAGGGTTACATACGTAACCCCAACGTTTTGTCGTCATTCCCCAAAAGACACACAGCACGAAACTGATGTTTTCCCGCCCTCTATTGATTGACAGGATATTATATTCTTTAAAACTGGCCCATAACTGGAAAAATTGCCTCTATCGGCCGATACATTGGTGCATCTAAAATTTTTGTTGAACTTGGTGAGTATGTATTGCTTGATATTTGCATGACATGTCATCATGTAATTAAGGCCCCAGTCATGATATAAACATCCAGGTTCATAGACAAACAAACAAACAAACAGTTGAAAGCAAGTCCACCGGCAAGTTTGGAGGAGATCATTGAGGAGACATTACAGATTTCATTTTATTACAAACATTGGAGTAAGTAATAACTATATGCACATAAGGATCAGCATGTGCATTTTCTTTTAAACATTTGTGAAATATCTGTGATCAAGTGTGTGGTTCCCAAACACCAATCACGGTGGTGCTGTTTGTGCTGTCATTCTAATTATGGTGGTGTTCTGTATATATTACATGGAAGGGGTAAAGGCAATGCATTATATCGCCAGGACTCATGGTGTAACAAGAATGATCTGGAGCAGTCTATTACTTACACACACACACACACACACACAAGCTTAGGTTTTTCAAGACACTCTACTAGGTTCATGCAAGATACCACGTTTCCTCAGAATACCAAAAGACTGTGTGTCTGGGTTATTAGTTGTATTATTTGTAGTTGCCTGATGGAGTAGTTTCAGAAGGATGCTGATATAGCAGTTACTACTGTTCTTTGTTTGTTTTTTTTTTTTTTTTGTCCTTACCAACAACCAAAGAAAGGTTTATTTGTTGGTGGCTTGTCACACCTTGATATATCACTCGCTGCTCATTCCCAAACCCTACAACCTGCTGCACTATAAATATTTACGTTCAGTAGGTGCTTTTTTGCTATTCCGATTAATTGACTTGCACATGACAGATCATATTTTCAACATCAGGAAAGCAGGGGCTTTAATACTGTCATTCTATCTTTAATGTTAGCACATACTATATGCTTGCTTCTCCGGTTTCTGGGCAACCAAAATGTGGGGCTGGGCTCAGTGTGGAGTGCCTTAGCCAAGGGTATGAATACTTGGCTAAATGAAAGATTACAAGTTGGGTTTTTTTTTGGTTTGTTTGTTTTTGTTTAGTTTGTTTGGGGGTTTTTTTCAAACAAATTAGCAAAAATGTGTTCTCGCTTTATTATAAGTGTAGGTAATTGCCAAAAAAGTAAATGTCATCCTTTTTAAATGAAATCTATTACACAACTAAATGTCTAAAAATGAAAGGGACTGAGTACCTTCCAAACTATAATTACACTTTACTGTAAAACTTTACAAACTATTTTTGCATAAATGTGTCAATCTATTTAAAGTATACTTGAATCATCCTTTTCTATGAGTTATGAAAAATTTACATTTTAGTTATGTCCCACAACATTTACTCCATCTTGTTACTGGGGTACATTCACCCCGCAAAATATTCCCGCAAAATATATGTCACGTGTTCAGGAAGTATCACCCAATTTACTGAAGATCACGTGAGGAAGATAAGTAAGGTTCCCAATTATTATTTTGTTTTAATTATTTTCAGTGATCTTGACTGACAAAAATCATTTTCAAAAGTGCAACTAATTACAACTCAAACTCAACTGTTACAACTCAAATTATTGACTGAGTGCTAATTCATTTTTAAATACATGATTTGACTGTACATATGTCATTAGCATGTTAGTTAATCACATTCTGTGTATTTGCTAATTCTATGCTTTAAAAACACCTCGACCCTGGGGTAAACTTTTTAGAATAAGAAAATACAGGTTTTCTTAGATGAGCTTGATTAAAAAAAAGTTTCATTTGTAAGATGTGCAAAAGTTAAATAGCACTTAAATCATGGGATCACCGGCTTACTGAAGAGCCGAGTGGATAGAGTAGGTCAGTGTTGCACATTGAATTAAACACTGGGTTAAAAACAACCCAAATTGGGTTACTTTTAGCCCAATGGGTGGGTAAATATAGGACAACACATTTTGGGTTAAATTAAACCATCAAGTTGGTTTGTTAACTTTAACCCAGTAAATGGGTTGTTTTCCAACCAAAAGTATGGTTTCATTTTTACAAAAACGCTAGGTTAATTTTATTTCATAAATATGTTAATATTTTCAGAGTTATTTTTACTTTGAAAATGTTAAATATACCACATTATAAACAAATACGTAAACATGGTATCTCCTTTATTTATGCACAAGGTGTTCAGAAATGTGTTGCTAGATCTGCGAAAGTGGTGTTTATATATAAACTTTGAAGGAAATTACTTAAATAAGTCATATATTTAAGACGAAAACATCAGATTTTGTTCAAAGGAAATGGTTAAAACCTAAATATACTGACATGAACTTTGTTTCTCCAAATAAATCAGTCTGTCTGTGTGAATACCTCTACGTGAGGCTAATTCAAAAAGAAAAGATTTGACCCAAGGAGCTGGGTTGAGTCGTCGGGCAGGGGGAGGGGTGCATTGCTTCAACTGTCCGTGATAATGACCTAGCCACTTACCCAGTGGTTGGGTTATACAAAACTACCCAAAAACTATCCAAGACTGAGAAAGTAACCCAATTACAAGACTCTAAAAGCTCAACCCAACGTTTGGGTAGAAAATAAATAACCCAGCATTTTTTAGAGTGCAGCAGAGGATAATCTGTCATCAGCATATATTTAATTTACAGACATGAGCAAGTGGTATAAATGAGCCATTAAGGTTACCTTTCAAAGACCAAAAGAGATCAATTCATTTTGGGGCTCCATTTTAGATTATTTGCTGTTTAGCAAATGGTTTAAAGTGGATTATTTAGAATTTTTTATGGAAGCAAGTGCAAGTGAAAATATGTTGACTATGGGAAAGTTATCTAATATTTCTTATCAAGAGATTATTATAAATCAGATATAAGATTATTCAACCTGTTTTTAGATTCTTTTACTCATTTCAGGCAATAAATGTTCTTAGACAATTTTGCTTCTTTCAACATTTACATTTACATTTATTCATTTAGCAGACGCTTTTATCCAAAGCGACTTATAAATAAGCAAAGCGATATATCAAGCAGGGAACAATACAAGTAGTGCTACTATACAAGATCCATTAATTGAATACCAGAGGAAGCAAAGTGTACAGAGTAGAGGTGTAAGTGCAAGTCTGTGTTTTTTTTTTTTGTGTTTTTTTTTTTTTTTTTTAGGAGATGGTTAGGTGTTCACGGAAAAGGTGGATGTTTAGCTGTTTTTTGAAGATAGTAATAGACTCTGCAGTCCGGATTGAGATCGGAAGAGCATTCCACCACTGGGGAACGGTATGTGTGAAGGTTCTGGAAAGGGACCTTACGCCTCGCTGAGTGGGAACTACTAAACATCGGTCGCTAGTCGATCGCAGATTGCGAGAGGGAATGTATGCCTTCAGGAGAGAGTTGAGGTAGGAGGGTGCTGTTCCTGACAAGGTCTTGTAGGTGAGCATCAAGGCCTTGAACTTGATGCCGGCAGCTACAGGAAGCCAGTGGAGGGAGATGAAGAGGGGTGTGACATGAGTAGTCTTGGGCTGGTTGAAGACAAGGCGCGCTGCAGCATTCTGAATCATTTGAAGGGGTTTGATGGAGGTGGCTGGGAGGCCTGAAAGCAGTGAGTTGCAGTAGTCCAGTTTAGAGATGACAAGAGCCTGGACTAGTATCTGTGTAGCCTGTTTGGTGAGGAATGGTCAGATTTTCTTGATGTTGTACAGGATGAACCTACAGGACCTTGCAGTTGCTGAGATGTGGTCTGTAAAGGTCAAGCCCTCATCAAGAATCACCCCAAGGTTCCTGGCCGTCTTGGTTGGCATGAGTGTAAGTGAGCTGAGCTGTACAGTGAAGTTCTGGTTGATTGAGGGATAGGCTGGGATGACGAGAAGCTCCGATTTTCCCATGTTAAGCTGAAGATGGTGCTTCTTCATCCAGACCGAGATGTCTGACAGGCAAGATGAGATGCGAGCAGAAACAGATGGGTCGTCAGGCTGGAAGGACAAATAGAGCTGAGTGTCATCAGCATAGCAGTGATAGGAAAAGCCATGAGACTCAATCACCTGACCGAGAGATGTAGTGTATATAGAAAAGAGGAGTGGACCCAGAACTGATCCCTGTGGGACCGCCAGTTGTGAGTTGCTGAGTTCCAGAAATACCTCCGCTCCATGATACCTTGAAGGATCTGTCCGAAAGATAGGATTCCACCCAGCGTAGAACCGTTCCATTGATGCCCAGGTTGGAGAGAGTTGATAGGAGGATCTGATGGTTCACAGTGTCGAAGGCAGCAGAGAGGTCAAGTAGGATGAGGACAGATGATCTAGAGGTTGCTCTTGCTAGTCGTAAGGCTTCAGTGACGGAAAGCAGAGCAGTCTCCGTGGAATGGTTGCTCTTGAAGCCAGACTGCTTGGTGTCTAGGAGGTTGTTCTGTGTGAGAAAATTGTAGAGTTGATTAAAAACAGCTCTTTCGAGAGTTTTGGAAAGAAAGGGGAGGAGGGAAACAGGTCTGTAATTGTCAACTATAGAAGGATTGAGTGATGGTTTTTTAAGCAGTGGGGTAACCCGGGCTTGCTTAAATGAGGTAGGGTATGTGCCAGTAGAGAGCGATGTGTTAAAGATGTGTGTAAGTGCAGTTAATAGTGTGGGAGAGATGGACTGAAGAAGTTGAGAAGGGATAGGGTCAAGGGGACAGGTTGTGGGACCGGCTAGAGCGGGAGTTTAGAGACATCAGTCTCTGAGAGGGGAGAGAAGGAAGTCAGTTGGGGAGGTACGTGGAGGAGGAGTTGGTCTATGCATGTCTGGGGTTGAGAACTGGTTCCTAATTGATGTAACCTTGCTGGAAAAGAAACTTGCAAAGTCATCTGCAGTGAGAGAAAGGAAGGGGAAGGGGAGGGGGGACAGAGAAGAGAGGAAAAAGTTTTGAAAAGAATGCGGGTGTTGGGAGAACTACCAATCTTATCTTGGAAGTATGTGGTTTTAGCAATGGAGATGCTTTTGGAAAAAGGGGAGAGAAGTGTCTGGTAATTGGTTAGGTCAATTGGATTGTTTGATTTGCGCCATTTCCTTTCAGATGCTCTTAGTTTGGCCCGGTTGCTACTCAGAGCTTCTGAGAGCCAAGGACTAGACGGTGATGTGCGAGCAGGTCTGGAGGTTAGGGGGCATATGCTGTCAAGAGAAGATGTTAAGGTGGAACATAGCATGTCGGTTGCGGTGTTTACGTCAAGTGAGGAAAAGTGGCCATTAGAGGGAAGTAAGGTTGTGACAATGGAGGAGAAATGTGAGGGGGAAAGGGAGCGAAGATTGCGACGAAAAGAGATGGAAGGAGGAGACAGTGAAGGGGGTGAGGGGAGAGAAATAGAGAACTGGATAAAGAAATGGTCAGAGGTGTGGAGAGGACTAATGAGAAGATCGTGTGTGGTGCAATTACGTGTGAGGATGAGGTCAAGCTGTTTGCCGGCTTTGTGGGTTGCTGGTGTGGTGAGCTGCTTGAGGTCAAATGTGTGAAGGAGAGCAAGGAAGTCAGCTGCATGTGGCTTGTCTAGATGAATGTTGAAATCACCAAGGACCAGAAGAGGAGTTCCATCATCTGGGATGGTGGACAGTAGCGTGTCGAATTCATCGATGAACTTCCCCAGTTGACCTGGAGGACGGTAAACAACGAGAAAGTGCATTTTTGCAGGGACAGTGACCATAACAGCATGAAATTCAAAAGAAGTGTATGAGCAAGAGGGAGAAAGACAGGTAAATTTCCATGTTTTGGAGAGAAGCAAACCTGTACCACCCCCCCGTCTGTTGGGGCGTGAGGTATGGGAGAAGTTGAAGTTGGAGGCCAGGGCAGCTGGTGTGGCAGTGTTCTCAGCATGGATCCAAGTCTCAGTCAGAGCCAGCACACTGAGGTTAGAGTGGGTTGCAAATGCAGAAATGAAATCTGCCTTGTTGACAGCAGATTGGCAGTTCCAAAGTCCGATTGAGAATGAGATGGAACCTGCAGACGCCGCATTCAGACAGCGTAGGTTGTCCAAGTTGCGTCCGTTTTTGGGAGAGTGCCACCGTCTGCGCCTGTGGCAGATGACAGGGATAAACTGATGACACATGTTAGTGTGTGTAGACAGGTAAACGAGAATAATAAGGGAGAAAAAGTATACTTAGCAGCACGTGTGGTATCTTGTCGGTGTCCTTGCTCGGTGGACTCGCGCAGGTAGACTCGCGCAGGTAGACTCGCGCAGGTAGACTCGCGCAGGTAGACTCGCAGGTCTTTGCAGGTAGACTCGCAGGTCTTTGCAGGTAGACTCGCAGGTCTTTACACGAGCTTGGTCTTTACACGAGCTTGGTCTCTACACGAGCTTGGTCTCTACACGAGCTTGGTCTCTACACGAGCTTGGTCTTCACACGACAAGGGCTGACGCTTCCGCTGACGCTTCCGCCTCAGCGTTTCTTACTTAATAAATACTGATGTGTTTCAGCTGAGCACGCCTCTTTAATTAGCAAAACAATGAGTGGTCGTGTGAACGAGCGACTCCTGACCGAAACCGAAACTGAGTACCGGAATTTGCTTTAATCTAGCAACAAGTATACAGCTCGTAGCAACAAGGAAGCACAGTTACAGCTTCTATCTGACAATCGGTGCTAAAACAAGTTCCAACTAAAAAATCCAGGAAGAAACACTTACCACTTACTGTTCGCCTGGGTCAATAATCGCTTCTGCTAGAAATAAATACTTAGAAAAAATGATCTGCTAATAGAGCAAGACTATTTCAAAATGATTTCTAATTTTTAAAATGTCTAGTAGTGTGTGTTTGTGTGTGTATCAGTAGGTTTTTGTCTGCAGGGGTACATGGGGCAGGCTCCTGCCATATACTGTACAGTATATCAGCTATTCAACAAATCTTAATCTTAATAAAATACTCATTCAGGACTCCATACATTTTAAATACTTATTTTGCATGACCAACGATTAAAAAAAAAATCCAATGTTCTGTTGATTTGCTTGTCTTTCTAGTTGTACAATCGTGGGGCAGCATTTTATTTCGCAACTTAGCTCCATAGTTATTATTGTACCTAGTGGTCAAAATGGAGAACTGCAACAAGTGCTAATAGATACCCGTTGGGGGACAAGCAGCAGACAGGGACAGTTAATGTGAGTTGCCAGGTTCATGTTTTTATGCCAAGATCTTATTTTATACCAAATAATCTGAATGAGATCAAATACATGTCTGAGTGCAGACAGTGTGTCTATGGTTCTGTAATGGTTCTACAGAATAATTTCTACTGGAAGATATATTGAAAGATTTGGAGAGGGAAAGGGGGATTCAGTGGGTAGTGTCTGTACAGTACATTATAAATGTGTGTGCAAATGTGTCTACCTTTTCCAGTGAGTTTGATGTGACAATGATGACATATCAAACTAAGTTGAGGAATAGTTTGCCTAAAACCATTCAAAACAAACTTCTATACTGTATTCTGGATGGCTGCATGTTACTTAAAATTCATTATATAGTAACCTATAGAATAAGTCAAGTTTAATAGCCTCTCAGCTTCATTTTGTTTTAGTCTATTTCATTATTAATGTCTTCCTGCCTGACCACAATTTATGTTTATGTGCCACTGCTGTTGTGTCTAATCTTATTATGCCATCACTGAGACCTCATGATGTAATGCATTGCTAAACTGTAATGGTTTCACTGCAGAGCTACTGATAGATATGATATTTTACTGAGTTTGCTGATCACCTGGCTTTCCACCAGAGTCTTGTTTCTGATTACTGCCTTGGCGTATTGATTTGCTGTTTCTCGTTCTGTCAGTAAAATAAATTGTACAATCGGAAAATTGACTGATAAGCAGTTTCATGGCCAGGTGTGGCCTGTTTCCTCATTATTTCATGAGAAATTAAGGAGATAAAAGGTCTGGAGTTGATTAAAGTGTTGAATTTGCATTTGGTAGCGGTTCATGGGAAGTCTCAATATGCGGTTGAAAGAGGTGACGATGCAAGAGAAGGAGATCATCATTAGGATGAAAAAACCCCAAATCAAAAATTTGGTACATTCTTTAAAAAAAAGGAATGTACTGGTGAGCTCAGCAATACAAACAGGCATTGAAGGCCACAGAAGACAGCTAAAGTGGATGATCACAAAATTCCTTGTTGAAGAAAAATTACTTCACAACATCTAGCCAAATCAAGAACACACTGGAGGAGGTAGGCGTATTATTGTCAAAGTCTACAATCAAGAGACACCTTCATAAATCCAAATACAGACCTCAAGAAGCAAACCACTTGTAACACTCAAGAGCAGAAAGGCCAGATTAGACTTGCTAAAAAAGTTCTGGAACAAGATTTTATGGACAGATGAATCCAAGATTATCTTGTAGCAGAATGATAGGAAGAGAAGAGTGTGGAGAATGAAAGGAAGGGCTCATGATCCAAAGCATACCACATCATCTGTCAAACATGTGACAGGAGTGTTCTGGCATGAGCATGTATGGCTGCCAATGGAACTGGGTCACTGGTGTTTATTAATGATGTGACTGCTGATAGAAATAGCAGGATGCATTGCATACTATATCTATGCAATACAATATCTATACTTTCTGCTCAGATTCAGTCAAATGCTGCAAAACTGACAGGACCAGAGCATCACAGCACAGATGGATAATGACCCACAACATATCACAAAAGCAACCCAAAAGCTTCTTAAGGCAAAGAAATTGAATGTTCTTAAATGTCCAATGACCTCAACCCAACTGAGCATTCTTACAGAACACTTACGGAAGACAAAACTGAAGGCAGAAATACCAACAAACAAGCAGCAACTGATGGCGGCTGCAGTAAATGCCTGGCAAAGCATCTCAAAAGAGGAAACTCAGCATTTGATGATGTCCATGGGTTCCAGACTTCAGTCATTGACTGCAAATGATTTGCATCCAAGTATTAAACATAATCCTAATATTTATGATTGTTAGTTTGTCCAGTTACGTTTGAGTTTGTGAAAATGGATGGACTTGCTGAATTTTTTTTTGGCTTAAACGGTAAATGCAGTATTTTTGTTAAACCTGTTGAGTTGAAGCTGAAAGTCTACACTTCAATCATATCTCGATTGCTTCATTTTAAATCCATTTTGGTGGTGGCACAGAGGCAAAATTAGGAAAATTGTGTCACTATCCAAATACTTATGGACCTAACTGTAAATAATATTTACGAATAGTTCTTTAAAATGATTCATGGAGTTTGCTCTCTGACATTTTCATATCCGTTTTCAACGTTGGCCACTGTGTTGTTTGTACTCATTGTTGTACACTACTTATCCACCCTCTCCTGCCTGCTGTGTCTGTGGTTTGCCACCAGGGGACTGTCTTGCGCCACACACACACTCCTTACATTGTTCGATCAGTTGTCGCACCTAAAGCTCAAGCACTTCTGCTGAGTGTTTCCTCTGATGTAACTGACTTGGTTTTAAAGGCATACCCTGAATAGACATGTGGCATCCACATTACTGTCTGTTTCTAAAATTTGACATCCAAATATCAAATATAGAACATCAGCAAGTGCTTACAACAACCAGTTTGACCTAATTATGTGAAGTGACCCAAGTTTGTGCTGTCTCAGATGTCAGCAGTGATCTTCCCTTTGTGTTCTGAGCCATGGGAAACCCTCGAGGGCACAGACTCCAGTGGCATCAGGTGTTATTCTAGAGCACAACACACATGACACACCTCTCCTGAAGAGGCACTTCAGTGGTAGGCTGGAGTATGAAACATCATGATGGAAATGATTTATTGTTTATAGTTTTGGGAGTTTCAGTATAGCAAATTATTATACAGTATGTACACTCAGCAGCCATATATATATATATATATATATATATATATATATATATATATATATATATATATATATATATATATATATATATATATTGATGGTCTGCAAAAACCTGAGGCAAATTCTTTTAAAACAACCAAAAGTTTGACATCTCTACTGTAAGTGTATTATATTTGACCATATATTTTAATTAGACTATTTCTTACCTTGCCTTGGCATCTGCCTGCAAAGGTCATGTTGGGTAAGGAGCCAGCTTAACAAGCACAGCCAGAAATGCAGTCAGTCTGCCTAAATAGGTCTGAAAGCTTTCTAGCTATTTGTGCTTTTCTCGTGATTTGATCAAATTTTTTGATAATCGCATCGCATAGCAAAAACGAGCATAAGCCTGATGAATTCGGTTTGTAATCAGATAGCGGTTATCAAATACTGTTTTTCCGTAAGTAAATTAGGGTGTTATTGTAGAGGTAGGCGGGCGTGTTTCAAAGGAATTCTAATGGAATCTGTAAATGCCATTTTCCTCCTTTTTTACATGGAAAAGGGAAACATATTTCAGTGACTAATTATATATATATATATATATATATATATATATATATATATATATATATATATATATATATATATATATATATATATATATATATATATATATATATATATATATATATATATATACACGTGTGTGTTTCTGTGTGTTTCTGTGTGTTTCTGTGTGTGTCCAGAAAGCAAATGTTGATTTCCTTTGTTCAGTAACACTGGTTGGAGATATACACAGTAGGTATGAGACTGTAATTGGAGAGTCTTACGGTTGTCAGTTTATGAGCTTGTGTGCATTTTTGTCTAGTGATGCATAGAAAATAGAAAGCCAGTGTTTGGGTGCCATTCTTGTTAGATAGATAGATAAGATGACAAATACGGTGTTGCCAGGAGAAAGTGTGTGTGTGTGTGTGTGTGGGGTGTGTGTGTGTGTACTGTCTGGAATGTAAGTGTGGAGTTCTTCCAATCTTCCAGGAGCCCGGATCAAGTGGCTGTTGTGCGAGTCTCAGCTTTGGATCTTCTTACTTACCTGAGTTAACCGCGGTTTTACCCGACCCGCATCAGAACTGTGTAGATACAGTTTTTCTTGTTGATCAAGTATGGCACTTGTATGTACAAAGTGTACCTTTTTAGAGCATGCAGTTGTTCAGCTCTGGCGCTAATATCTCCCACACCATCCTTATGTAAATTGTACTTCTCCTGTTCGAACTGTATACTGTAGCATTATTAGGACATTTCTAATAGTGGGTTTACTGTCTGTAATGATCTATCATTATTGACAATGAGAAATAAAACGGCATGCCCCTTAAACAAACATCCCAGGAGAAAATTCTGAAACAACAATCTATAATATTCTAGAGAAAGATTTCTAACCAAATAATTTAAGGCTTACAATATTGTTCTTTATTTACTACATGTCCTGCAGTGCTGCTGGATTCATACCTTTATCATCCCATTGCATTTTGCAGGATGTGTCACTGACTAGCAGCCTTTTCCATTGAAACCAAGTTCTTTCTGGAGGGCTCGGCTCATTTTTTCCCAGCTCTCCTGTTTCCAGTAAGCCACCGCCCTCCTCCCCCTCTCTGTGGCTTTGCATCAAGTTTACCACTAATGGGCTGCTTCTCCTAGTGCCACTGTTTGCATTACAGTAACGTGTGTTTGCTCAGGGCCTGGCCTTAGCTTGTCGACCCGGGCTGATGGATTTTTCCTAACCTTCATATGATAGAGCCAGTGTTTGTGGAAAACTTTATTAAAAGTAGTGGAGGAGAGTGTGTCTTAGTCCAGAGTGAAATGGAACTACAATCCATTTCGACTTGCTTAGCAGAGTGTCACAGAACTGAGGTTATACACAGTGTATGTGTGTGTGTGTGTGTGTGTGTGTGTGTGTGTGTGTGTGTGTGTGTTTAACTGTAAGAGATATGCTTACTTGTGTTGTGTTTGGAGACTGAATGCCTGAGGCAGTGAGTTGCTGTCACGCTATCACAATGTCGTGCAGTACAGCGTCTGCCACTGCATCAGTAATGGCAATTATATCTCATAATGGCGGAAACAGAGAGAGCCAAAGGTGGAAAGTAGAGCGTTATCCAGCTGTGGGGTGTGGTGCGTCTGTTGGTGTGTGTGTGTGTGTTGCTCAGAGAACGACGTCCTCACACCCTTATCGCAGCTTGTATTTACCTGTTGTGTTCCCATGGTGATTCCCGCCTTTTCACAGACCTGAAAAGGTGTCAGCAGGTGTGTATGAGCCAGAGAGATTAGGTTGGTAAGTCCAGTAGTGTTTGTGCCAAGGTTGAAACCTGTTTCTACTCAGATTCCTCAAAAATGATACCTTCATTCACCAATTTGTCTCTTCCGTGTTTTCTTTTCTGGGTCAAATCCGTGCACGATTTCAGATGGAACGTGTTTGGAATCCACCCCATACTATTATAGCATCCAGTAAAATGAAAGAGGTGGCATTTGACATATTATACTACCCAATAAGCCATCTTTGCATCATCTATTTAGGCAATTTGTAAATGTAGCTATAACTGCTTTGGGAAGACCTGGTCAGATGAGCCCTAATAATTGATCATATTGATTTAACTGGCTTAATAAAGTACGTAATGATAAAAGCAGAGCAGTGTTTTGTTATTGATCTTGTTTTATTATATTATTTATTCTTAGTTACATTCCATATTTAGAAATGTGACATTTATATCCATGGTTTTATAACAGGACATTTGTAATGTATGCAAAACCTGCAAAATGTATGTAAACCTGCAAAAAACTACTGACATTTTTATGTGTTTGTAGCTTCTCGGCTATCTTTGTTGTGTAAAAAGAGATCACAAAGCAGTAACAGGGGAAGTGCGTGTCTATGATTGAAAATGAAAGAAACAGGGCGAATGTTTGTGAATGACAGCGAGCAAGCACCCGGTGACTTTCTTCGAAACAGGAAGTTTAGTGATGTCACTCTCCACATTGACGCAGCTACTGATCCTTCTGAGAGACAGTTTTTTTTTCTCTGTCACTATGGCAATGGCTGCGGTGTAAGCAAACATCCGGACCTGAAGCCCCCCTCCACATACACACACACACACGCACACACTTAACCATTTGTATTATCACAGGAACACACCTGCACGTTAATGGTTTTCCTAGGAACGTTGCCTGTCCCTACTAAAAACAGACTCCTTTATAGAAAAAACTGCTGACTAAATGTGATCCTACTGACTGATATTTATTTATTGAGCAGGGTGTGTAGTCTGGTGTGTTTTACTGAAAATGCACTAATGCGTCTAATCATTTTGAGAGGATGGGTTTCCCTTTTCAACGTTGCTACGGAATATCTAGTTTTCATTTCAAACAGCCCTTTTATTGTGCATCATTTATTTATGGTGTTCAAGGTGCCAGTGGGCTTTTGTTCTACTGTAGAACCACATGCAATCCCTTTTGAATTGTTTTATTCTGTGTGAATGGCTATGTAGGTCCATGAATAGTCTATATTACTACTCTACATACATGAATACATGGACATTTTTTGATCTTTGAATAACCAGACTAAGGCATTATTGAATGTGGATTGATTTTCAAACACAGCCGTCACTTCCTCTTTGTTTGCCAAGCCGGCACAAATGAGTGTATATGTATTTCGGTTTCCATGGTCACGCACACCGGTGTTTCTTTTTTTTTTTTCCTTTTTTTTTCAACCAGCAGTTTTCAACTGCTTTCATGGTGGAAACAGAGCTCTACAGAGGACAAGAGGACACACTGTAGCAGCCGAAGAGACAGTGAACGCCTTGAAGCTTTGGACTCGTTTCAGATAACTTCAGATCACAAGGAAACACACGCAACAGACTCAATTTGACTCAAAGCCTTTTAGCTTTTATTGATGTCTCAGTTTTATTGATGTCACTGGCGCCAGTTATTATCACACATTATCACATTCATAACTTAAATCAACTGTATATAGCCATCACGCTCTGGATCCCAGCTGTGGAAGGTGCAGGAGTGTGGATTTTCCCAGAATGTATGTCTGGTGGCGTGCATCTGTGTGTGTGTGCGTGTGTGTGTGTGTGTGTGTGTGTGTTTTGTGTGTGTGTATGGATGTGGATGTGAATGTGTGTCTCTAAGGTGTTATGTTGGCAAGACCAGGCCCCTGTTCCTGCTGAACTGAGCCAGCTGAAGAGAGACACTGATTATCAGCAGAGCAGGCACAGGAGACCAGCCCACTGATACAGACCAGAGAGAGAGGAACACCAGCACACACTGTAACAGAGAGAGAGAGAGAGAGAGAGAGAGAGAGAGAGAGAGAGAGAATCGGTGAGCTTCCATATTCACTGCACTACAGAGAAACTCTTGTCTCTTTGTGTAATTGTATTGAGTGATTAACTGTATTATAATACAAAGCAGCCACAATTTACATATTTACATTTAGATTAGATTTGGTTAGTACTTTAAATTTCATCAGTTTAGTGATGCATAGGAAATAGAAAGCCAGTGTGTTAGTCTTGTTAGATATGTAGATAAGATGACAAAGATGGTGTTGACAGGAGAAAGTGTGTGTGTGTGTGGTGTGTGTGTGTGTGTGTGTGTGTATGTAATGTTATAATAAATAAATAAATAAATAAAATTAAGTATGAAGTTTAATAATAATAATAATAATAGTAATAACTATCATTATTATTACAATTATTGAGCTTCATACTTAATTTATTATTTTTTACACATATAGATTTTTATGCATTTGTTTCCCCCCTGCTTTTTTATTGCCACAATAAAATATTACATTTGATGGACCCACTCTCTCTCTCTCTCTCTCTCTCTGTTTCTCTCTCTCTCACACACACACACACACACACAATAAAATACATGCATAAAAAATGATATATAAAATCCAAATTAGTGCATAAAAATGACAATACACAATAAAACCATGTGTGTGTGCTGTTTTTCCACCATCCTGTCTTTTACTGTGTATTATACTTGTGGTGTATTATATTTCATTTTCTCCTTTTTCTTCTTCACTCATTGTTTCACCCTGTATAGCACTCCAAACAACCCCTCTTGGTTTTTCCCTCCCGTATGTGCTTTGTAAACAGACACGACTAGATAACTGTTCACTCAGTTATCAGAAGAATGAAGAAGAATTGCAATTCTTGCATCATGTGCAGAGAACAGAGAACACCCGATACACTGGGATAGTATTTTACTCCGCACTACAGAGAAGGAGACATCATATCAGAGATTATAAACTAAGCACGCCCAGATCTTGCATGCAAAAAACTGCACTCGTTCTGCGAGATGTCGGCTGCACACATTCGTACACGAACGTCAATGGTGTATTATGTCTGGTCTCCAGAAACCACACAAGAATAAAACAAGAACAAAACAAAATGTCTCAATCTCCTAAAACCACACCTGATACATGCACATAGAGTCAGCCACTGAGACATACCATACACACCTACAGGAGTCGGGTCCAAGAATAACACAAGATTGTGAGAATACATAGACTGGTGTATTTTAGGTGTGGTAGTCTGAAAGTACTAGTTAATAAATATCCTGAGCATCTGGAAGATTTTTGAGCAATTATAATTATTAAAGATTATTTGCTTGGGCATTTGGTGTTGAGAGGCAAGGGGTAATATTTACTTACTTGCATTATCATGGACAAAATTATTTGTGTAAATATAACTATGCAAAATCTGCTTCATAGCATTAATCGTTTTCTTTTTGTTCAAAATAACCAAGGAAAATTTGTTTAGATTTTATTTCTGTACTTTTTCAGTAGAACGTTTTTCCATTGTGAAACCATTTATTAAAAAATGTGGTAGTGAATTGCAAAAAATAAAAATGTAATGAAGGTAATTTTTTAATACAGTTAAGATCTTTTTATTTTCAAATCATACAATTGTTGTTGGTTTATATATTTATACGCCGTTTTCCATTTCTAAAGGACGATTGGCAGCTCGGTGAATATTTCCTCAGGACTCTTTCCACTCTTTCTGGCTCAGGGTGTTCGGGCAGACAAACAGCTTTTCTGATCGCCTGACTGACTTGTCTGGGTTCTGCAGTGCTTTGAAAGGAAAACTGATGCATGACAGACTTTTACTAAAGACACCATCTGAAACTGGTACACGTCACAGAACGCAAAAAATGAGACAGCAGACTGCTGATGTGCAAATCGACAGACACCACAGACACAATTTGACTTCAAAGTGAGATTTCTGGGTGAAATACCAAGTCAGCAGTATTATATTGAGTGTGCAAAAAAAAAATGCACATGCAGAATGTGAAAATGTGTCAAAAGTGGAAGTCTTAAAGAAAGTAACTCATACTATGACAGGGAAAAAATTATTTATATAGATACATTTTAGGTACAAGGACATTAAAAAAACATCAAAAGAACTTCAAGCTTTTCTGGGAAGATTTTATATAACATTTATAAACGTTTCTACAGTGTTGCTGTTTTTGACTAACTTGGAGTGTTGTCTGAGTTGTGCTCTAATAACATTGTGAAGCAAACCCTTACTGTTGGATATTTATTAAGAACATTGCAAAAAATATGTTTACAACGTTACAGCCTAACCTTCAAAGAACCTTTTGAATACCTGCTAACTATTCTAATACTATATTCTATTAGCTGGGAGAGATACGATATTATATACAGAAATATGTTTAATAAAGAAAAAAATCAAGATCAGGGCGATGGTTTGGGAGATGCTTGTGAATTACTGCATTATTGCCCTCTTCCTGTCTGGACTCGTGTGCTGACCCTGGGGGGCAGAACTTAACCACTGTGAACATGGAGGTTTAGTACACTGTTCACATGTGGGTAAGTCCTGCTACCACGGAGCCAAGAGGCATTACTACATATTTTTATGATATGTGTATATGCATTAATGTGTGAGTGCATACAAGTGGTTTTTGCATGCACATACTGGCTCTAGAGGGTGTGTCGGCGCCTTGCAGTATTCACATGGGCACGGCACACACACATTCCAGCAGGATTAAGAACCTGCATGTTTATGTGTAGTTGTGCATGTGTGTGCGTGTGTCTGGGTCTGTGAGGGGAAGTGTGAGCCGTCTGGGTCGCTTTATTCATACCAGCCATTGGAAATCCCTGGCAATGTGATTCAGTCATTAAGGTTAAAAATCACTCTGCCAGGAATTCCCCTGGCCAGCAGCAGGTACACTGTGGGGGGGAGAGGGGGAAGTGGAGGAGGGGTGCGTGTGTACACATGTGAGGTCATCCTAACTGAGGCGCTGGTCTCCGGTCGGCTCCTCATACTGCATTAAGATCATGTGAGTCTTGTCTTTGTCATGCAGTTGCAGATCATTGTGGTTGCCTTTCGTCCTGTAGCGCTCGCAGTGCCCCGGCTTCCTGTGACCTTATAAAAATAGCTTCTCAGTGACAGGCCTAGATGAGGTCAGACATGAAGTTGAGCTCTGTCTCAGGATCAGCTTGACTTTTCATTCAGAAGGGATCAACTTCTACTTTAAGATTAAGGATCTTTCTGATGCCTGGTTACAAAAGGGACAGCAACGTCACAGGCGTTTAGTTACTTCTACCAGCACAGCCTCATGAGTACCAAAGAATAAGAGTTCACACAGGTTACGAGCCGTAAAGAGGGGCAGAGCATTCTCTTATGACTTTATTCATAAACCAAATCACTCGCCAATTAGAACTGCTACACATTTTGCATGTGATCTCTTGCTTTGCTGGAGGGATATTGAGGATATTGGGCAAACATACGTCTGCAAAATCATCATAACATAATTTTTACGTTCATCAATAGTAGTTTATTCATAATTTATTTCATTCATTCATTTAATTTATATTATAACAGCTTTATCCTGGTGAGGGTTTGCAGTGGATCTGGAGACTGCTGGGAACACTGGGTGCACTGGGTACAAGATAAGAGAATTCACCCTGATTGGGATGCCAGTCTATCACAGGGCACTACGCAAACACACACACACACACACACACTCACACATACACACACAAGCACCCACACACCCATTCACACCTAAGGGCAATGTAGCGTAACCAATCTGCCTACCTGATTGTGTACAGTGGGAGGAAACCAGAGAATCCAGAGGGAATGCGGACGAACACGGGGAGAACATGTGAAACTCCATACACACAGTAACCTGAGCTCAGGATTGAATACAGGACACTGTGTATTGGCAATGCTTTACACCGTACCACCATGCCATCCCATTATAGTTTACTGATGTGTACTATTGATGAATTTCTATAAATTTTGCGTGTGAGCTCATGATGTGCTTGTACTGATTGACACGCAATGAGCTAACCCAGGTATCGGACACAATATGTTGGCCAAGTCATAATCGTATACTAATAATAGTAAAATAATAATAAATAGTAAATGTGTAATTCATATACAATTGTAGTTTATTGATGTGTATGTGAAAATCGTTATTATTACTTAGCAAATTTTTCTTAGTACTGGGTCCTCATAATTAGTTATTCGATGCTTGGAAAAGAGGGATTATCTCGGAAGTAATCATCTGATCTCAAACTAAATCTCGATCCCACACAGTCAGTGACAGGAACATTCCAAGAGCAAGATCGCCCACATGGGGAACTCCCATCCTAAACAAACCCCTTCTCTTATATGTGTGCGTGTGCATCTGTATGAGTGTGTGTGTGTGTGTCTTACTGTAACAGGCAAACTAGGAGTAAAGTGTGTCTGCCAAACTTATTTCCTCCACTCACACTTACTGCTGCTCCTGTCTAATGTTAAAGGCTGAATGACCCTATCCACTTACATTTACAGCACTCAATCCATAGCTGAATATGGCGAATGCAGTGTGTGTGTGTGTCTCACTTTCTATGTCTATGCGAGAAGAGTTTTTTTTTTCGAGGGGAAGTGTGTCTGGCTGTGAAGGGATAACTCAAGTTATCGCTCGCACACTTTCAAACACAAGGCTGTTTAGCGAAAACCAGCACAATGGCTACCATACCATAAAAGAAAATTGTAACAACAACCCCCCCATATTCCCTAAACCCAAAAAACACTTTTTCAGAAATTGCAGGAATTCCTTTTGCAGGAATTTTAACATAAACCCAATATTGGAGGAGAAACAAGTAAAGTCATCATCTGAGGCAGTGATGCTATTTGGTAAAGGAGAGTAAATGCGTTTTCCCAGTTGTCTCCACCACTCTGAGCTCTTGATGGAGCATAAATGGGGTAGAGGGAGGATCCTGACACTTTACTCTCTCTCCCGCTTTGCTCCTTCCATTAATATTTTCCAACAGATCTTTTCCCTCCTTTTCCGCTTTCCTCTGTTCAGTTGAAGTGGTGGTTTTTAACACCAATGAGCTCAGTCTTTCCCTCTTGTGAATGACAGCTGAAAGGGTTGTGTGGCGAAAGAGGTTCCACCACTAAAGATGCCAGAGGAGAGAGAACATCGCAAGGACTGAGGCAAGGGGACAAATCGCGCTTTTCCTCAGGATGGTGAGAGATTCACTTTCCGGACTCGAGTCTATGGGATCTTAGTCTGACGCCTCACCACATCTAATTCATATATGTACACTACCCGTCAAAAGTACATTTAATTTTTTTCCCCACATTTTATCATCAAAACTCTGTAATAACATAAATTGAACTATGGGAGTTGTTTTTAAATCCAAAATAAATCAAAATAATTAGCACCTTCAAAGTAGACCCCAAAGTTTTCAAAGTATTCTTCTCTCATTTTCACAACAGATTTCTTGAGAAATCCCCCTGAGATGTTTTTAACAGCATTAAAGGAGTTCACACCTATACTGGACACTTATTGGTTGCTTTTCTTAATTCTCCAAGTCGTCCATTAAAAAAATATTTTTTGTAAATAAAATGTTAGTTTTCTAATGGAAGAAATGAATATGTTGGCACAATTATATTTTTGTCTTAAACATTTAATCATACACCTTCAGATGAAAAGGATTTTAAGATCATGAGAAACATTTCAGTCACGTGTCTCCAAACTTTTGACCGGTAATGTATATATCTTTCAGTAGAGCCTTGTAATGCACCATTTTAGAATTTAGTAATACAAATTAATTGCATAACAATTGAGAAGTGCTCAGCTAATTTAATACTAAATAATCAGTTAGATCTAAAACATCGGTGTGTAGTTTGGATGTGGTATCATCTACGGCGACAGTGCATCATGGTTGGTGCTTGAGTGTGTAGGCCTACAGAAATATACATGTGTGCATAAGTGAGGCAGAGACAGAGAAAGACAGAGAGAGAGAGAGAGAGAGAGAGAGAGAATAATGTCTGTTTCCCCAGTGGAGAGTCGAAACAGCTGGGTCTTCTGATCCACATACTTTAGATAGACTTCTCTCCCGATGTATGTGTGTGTTGCACAGAAGCCGATTAACATCACACACCCTGTCCAAACCATCCCTTTGTTTCAATGTATGTTCCTCTTTTTGGCTACACACATGACTGGTTAAAGTTGTCAAGTTTGGTTTTGTTGCAAGATTTGGTGCGAATGCATGTGTTTATGGTTAATAACTCGACATTTTACTGAAAATGATTTGGAGGCTGATTACAGGGGAATTTATGGGTAAAAGACTATTTAAAAACTTTGTAAATTCCAAGCTGTAAATATCTAGGGCATTATACTCATGACTCAACAAAAGTAGCCAAGGGGTGCAACTACCGGTATTCTTGCCGCAGTGCGTGACGGTGAATGAAGTGGATTCGTTTTTGCCTAAACACTTTGTATTCTCTTAAATACAAATAAAGTCAAATCCAATTCCAATTAATGAGCAGCATTTTAAAACTCACTTTAAAAAGGTTTGGGGGGGAAAAAAATTTGGGGGGAAGAAACTTGGAAAACGAGGTTAGATCTGAAGATGTTCCTTTGTTTTGTGTGTGTGTGTGTGTGTGTTTGTGTTTGTGTTTCCCCCCCCCCCCCCCCCCCCCAACACATGCAAAAAGAAAAGTTGATTTTTTTTTTTTTGTGTGTGTTTGTATGAAGGTGTGTGATCCCAGTCCTCAGCTAGCGCAAAACGAAACGCATGACAGGTTTAAGGCCAGAACTCTCTCTCTTTTTTTTTGTCTCTCGCAGTCCTTCTTTTTACGCAGTAACGCTTTGGTCTTTAACGAGCACAACATGAGA
Source organism: Ameiurus melas (assembly GCA_012411365.1). Taxonomy (NCBI): domain Eukaryota; kingdom Metazoa; phylum Chordata; class Actinopteri; order Siluriformes; family Ictaluridae; genus Ameiurus; species Ameiurus melas. The sequence continues at coordinate 27,405,361 of CM022753.1, read as the reverse complement.
CGAACAATCACCCTAATGGAATGGTTTTTTCTCCTCTATCCTGTCCCACCAGAGTGGCATATTTTTCTCACTCCTACTTCACGTCTCATTCTTCTGAGTTGTTTAGGCTGTGTGGCATCTGGCTCGGCCTTACGAGCCCAAGAACAATGAGCGGAATGTTTCAACGCTCTGTGTGGCTTCGCAGCCCACGCTTCCAGAACTTTTTACGACCACGGCTTCGCCCGGCCAAAAACGCACGTCTGGCTGACAGACGTCAGTGCGCGCACAAAGACAGGACCCACACACTATCAGACAGACAGAAATCTCATTCAGAGGACCTATTTACAGATGACCTTTCTGTTAGACGGGACTTCTCAGTCATCGCAGACTCTGGTGATTCCTCGCACCTAATCTCAGTGCTCATGCATGCATGACCAACTAAGGACAAACCATCCTGAAAAGGCCGGCCTGCCTTCTCACAAACA